>CM075857.1:45865671-46438171 GCA_037975125.1 Latrodectus hesperus
GCTTAAATAAATATAGACATTTGTGTAAACGTCTGACTGTAATAACAGAAATATCTTATTTAATTTTACAAAATAAATAAATTTTCAGATCATTATAATTTTCAGTTTATTTCTTTATTTGAGTTATTAATAATATTTTCTTAATTCTAAGCACATTTTCCAATAAACTGAAAATAGTAGAATTTGCATTAAAAATTATTAATTTATAATGCTTCTTAAGTGATAATATATTTGTGTGTGTTTTTGACTGTGACAAACACTACTACGAGAGATGACTTCTCACCAGACGTCATGGACCACACAAGGAAGATACAAAAGTGAACTAGACCAAGAACTGACTGTCATATCCTTAAATATTCTCACGTCCAAGCAGTCGATTGCAGACGCCATGCTTATTTGCAGCGAAGCGGTTTCTTAATTTCACCCGTGAAGCACGAAGTATCGTGAATTTCCACAGAACTGAGCGTTTTTCTATGAAGCAAGGCAAGTTAGTATATTGGAAACGTGATAAGTTCATTTTCAACGTCTTATTATCCAGCCGCTTGTGCACAGTCACCCACGCGTCTCTGTCCCTGATGATGAGTAATTTCGACGAGATTATTGTCTGTGGCAAACGCTTCAACATCACGACGCAAGAGCTATTTTTTGCAGAAGTAGATTTCGTCATGAAATCTTGACACAAACAGGAAGAAATTTCACGGAAAAAAGATAACTGAATAGTTCATCTTTAAAATTAAAACAAAGAGGGTAATTTTGGTGGCATCACTTTCTTATTTTCTCTTAAATCACATTATTGCTATGCAGTCAGCTATCAGCACTTATTTAAATTACCCATCAAAGAGTATACCCGGAGACATTTAAAAAACGATTAAAAAATGTATAATAGCAATTAAAACCTCCAATAATTTAAATTAAGATTGCTTTAAACAAAGTAAAAGATTTCCTCATCTCTCTTTTTGAAATTTTTTCTAACTAAAGAAATTAAATTTTAAAAGTTCTGTAATCAGAGTAGTTTGAAATTTTATAAGTTATACAGTATGCACAAGAAAGCCCTTTGCCACTTTTTTCAATTCAGAAAGGCTGCTGTTATATTCATAAACCCCCCAATGTTGTTACCTTCCCAATCACTCCCATTGGCAAGCGATGATTTACTTTTCTGACTTTACGGGAAGTGGCGTGAAGCTCTATTGAACCACTTGTTCTAATGAAAAGGACAAAAGTTCAAACGCTGAAGGTTGCATACTTGTACCGATTGTCCTTACAAATAGAGTACTCAATAGGTTTAGTTCGAAGGGAATGTCATGTGATATCATACATGACTCAACATTGTCATAAGTCTCATAGAAGGTTACTTCTAGGTAGATATAGTGCTACGGACGAAGCACGATTTTTACGGAATAGCATGTGGAATAAGCAAAGTACCTATTGGGAGCTGGTGATTCCTAGATGTTTTACTGGCGTTTAACATTAAATGAGGTTTGATATTAACATTTGGTGTACGATTTGCAATGACAAGCTGATCCGATCGATACTATAAGAAGACATGTTAATGGGTGCACAATATTTACAATGCTACAGAAAGTAATATCCGATTTTATGGAGAACTTGTTGTTACTCAATCTTAGGAATCAATAATTTCAATATGGTGACGCGCCAACCCACAAAAGATCTGCAGTGAAGTAACACATCATCGAGGAACTCAAGATCTAAATATTTGGGTACGGTAGTATTAAAGACTGGCCTCCACGTTTGCCTGATCTGACTCCACTGGAATTTTTTCTGTGGAGATACCTAAAACAAGGCGTATCTGACTCCTCCAATAAAATTGCAGGACCTTGAAAGTCGCACTACAGACGCTTGTACCAAAATGAAACGCTCTAAGTTCTAACGTGTGCAAAGTGACATTCAAACGACGATCCAAGAGTGCATTGCAACTGACGTTGAGAAGTTTGAACATTAATAAAAGGGTTTGTTGTCATAACTATTTTTTTCTTTTTCAGCTCGTTTTCTATTGTCACAGTGTAGGAAATCACGAAAAAACAAAAAACGAATGTTTTAATTATTCTATTCTTTGCATTAATACCCACAAAGTGTCTTTTTCTACTAAATCAATGATGTCTAGCATATTTGAAAGGTGAATGCCTAGTAAAAGAATATGGATTTTTCTGCCATTAATTTGTATCGAAAATAAAAGTAATATCAACTTCGATTTGTTCGTTGTAGAAAATATAATATCGCATTCACTCAGCATATTTACATATTCATTTTTTACCCCCACTGGTTCATCACTTACATACCAGGAACTTTACTCTAATGAAGAATCTAGACTACATTCAATCTGGCAAATTCCACCCACGCACCAAAAGTACTCGAAACATCTGCTGGAAATCTTCTGGAAATAAAATATGAGCGACAAATCTCAGACTGCTCTGCCCAGATTCTCAAGTGGACATCTAAAATGTTTATCGTTTGAACGTGGTACAAAAAATATCCCTCGTGTAAAAAATGCTGTTGCCATCCAGCCTCCTAGAAACATATTTTGGATTACGTCGGACTTTCCCGGAAGGATTTATCCTCAGATCTTCTGACTTTCTGATTGTCAACAATTTATTGGAGTTGATCTGACTTATGTCAGATCTTTAAAGAGGATAAGCCACAGCACAACAACATATTCATTTTAAAATAAGCACCGTTTTTCTGCTATTTGAACTTTAAAAAGTAATTTGAATATTTACCATTAACATATTGTAAAGTTGTAGGCATTTATTTAGAGAATCTTCCGATAAAATAGATAGAATTAAACAAAATTGAATTAAGTTAAAAAAAATCCTTACGCATAATGGAATTAACCAAAAAAAAAGGTAGATGCGACAAAAAGATAAAATATTCAAATAATTCACCATTTGTAGGAAATAATTTAAAGCTCTTTGTGATGTCACACCGAGTTCAAGTTCTTTTTTTACTGCGATTCTATAATGATGTATATTATATCCTGCAGGGTGCTATGATTCATACCGGCCAAGACAGCCAACATTTTCTCATAAAAAACGAGTAAATAAGGCGGGACAATTCACAAGACACTTACGAATACCCTCCTCTCTTATTTATCAAAACTCAACCTCCGAATAGGTGCGGCATATGATCGTCTGCTTGTCGAATTCCAAATTGAACTTAAAGATCTGGCATCTGCACCCTTGCAGCATTTATTTCTGACGTTAAGAGGAAAAGGAATCGAAATTTTATTAGGGCCCGCGGCTGGACAATTTTGAAATTAATGTTTTGAAAGCGTCGATATATGTTGGTGGAAAAGGGGGGGAAGAAATACTTCACTTTCATAATTCTGCTGGTGCGTGAAAAAGCACGTCTCAGGTGCGACCTGGGATTTGATCACATGAGCGAACTTTAACCCTTTGATCTTGGCCCATTTTCTGCCGTATGCCTCTTCAACCTCTGCTTTGGGAGGTGAGTGAACTGCTCCACCTTTTCAAAAAGTACTCAAGTTGTTTACTTTTTCGATGCTGATAAGATTTTTTTTTACTACCGATAAGATCTTTGATACCCCTCCTTCCAGGGAAAATAATCCTTTTTTTTAAACGTGTTTCAGTTGTTAATTCCGGCTGTTATAAGAAAAATAGGGTATTTCTATTAGATACTTTATGAAACATTTTATCTATTTTAAGATTCTTATATTTCATAGTTTAAAAAATTTCATTGATGAAGAATTATTGTTTTCGACTTTCAAAAGTGATTAGGATCTCAAATTTCTTTTTAAAATATGTTATCGTTTTATCATAAACGTTAGATTATTATAGTTGAAATCATAAATTTTTTAAAAGTAAGATAAAAAGAAGAATAATGAATGAATTACACATGACAAAATAAATAATACAAAATAAGTCTATCATTAATGAATAAAATTTGAACTATATTATTATATAAAATAATGTAAGTGCAAGAAGTACAATTTAATTAGGGAAATAAAAGTAAATAAATAAAGGTATACGTAAAATAAAAAGTTTATAATACTTAAGTAATATTTTAGAAATTCTAAATTATTTTAGAAATAATTTAGATAATAGATAATTTAAAGTAATATTTTAGAAATTCTAAATTATTATTATTATTTTAAAATTCTTTTCAATGACATCAGCTATTGATTTATTTTTAATAACCAAGAGCTAAATTTAGAAAAGGATATTTTTTGTTAAAAAAAATTCGACAAGGATTTGTTTTGTAGTTATTTTCTTTTGCTTTAAGTAAATTACTCAAAATTATCAAAAATTAAATTTATACAAAATTTATTCAAAATTATCAAAAATTAAAAAAATGCTTTGATAATTTTGATTAAATTTCCTTTAATAGTTTGAAAAAAAATTCATCACATATAACAAGTTCAAGTAAATAAAATGAAAATAAAACGTAATAAATCAGGTAATATCATTTGGAAAATAAATAGATAATAAAATATATCAAATTCTATTTGCTTCCAAAACTAAAATAACAAACAGAAAAATTCGAATGTAAATTTTCTCTTATTTGCTTGGGCTATTCCAAAATATGAAGATTTTGGAGGACCAATACGAACTCTTGAAACATGTGATTAGGGAATTAAGATATGTTTATATGAATATTTAATGCTCCTATTAATATTATGGTAAAAAAGATGAGTGATGTTTTATGACTGATTAATCAGAATCAAAATTTACATTATATTAAATGCGAAATTTAATATGTAAAATTACAGTCTATATTCAAAATTGTTCATATAATAAAAAGTTTGTTTTATACAAAGCCTAAAAGGCTTAAGAATAAGAATAGAAGTCAGAAAAGAAGAGAAATGTTCTTTTATGTGCTTTTTTATAAATTCTATTGCAATATTCTTAATGTTCAAAAAGATAAAAATTGTATAAAGTATTAATGATTTTTGAGTTTCCTTGAGTTTTAATAACTGATTTAACTATAGACGTAGATATTTTGATCAGTTTGGATTCTAATCCAGCCAAAGCTCTCCATGTTGAAAGGGTACATCTACTTTAATTAATACTTATTCAATATCATTCCTCTGATGTTGTTAGTAATAAAGTAAAGGGTCTCTTTAAGTAATTTCGAACTAGATCACTCTCATATGTCACAATTCGAAATGGTGAAATGTAATCATTTACTGTATCTGTGGATGTACCACAGAGGATTGGCAACAGTCTATTGTGGAATTCCAGAGGGATATCAATGCACAAATTATAATCCATTATTTTTCTGGGTTCTTTACGAAGTTTTTTTCATTAAGTTCTACAGCTAAAAATGGATTCCAAATACTTTCAGACATCTCATATTCATCTCGAGCTCTCGTATCCTCCTTTTTTGTATGGTTTAATTTTGCCTATGAGGACTTTAATCAGACCAAAACTACCACAAACATCCAAGTCCTTGGTGAGCACAAAATCATATCCACTAACTACGAAGCTGAACAATCAAATTGCTAATTTTGTAGCCAGCAGCTCATCTATTAATAAAAAATCAATTAAAATGTTTTAATTTATGGATTCACAGGGAAAAAGTATCCATAAAATATTCCCAAACGTCCAATGATATCACTTATCGCAAAATTATTTATACTAACATTAAACTTATCCACGTATATATGATTATAATGAACGGTCTAACTTATTTAGATCATATATTTTTTTGAATGGTCCAAAGCTGAACTAGTTTAAATAAAGTTCTATAAACAATGAAAACAATATGAAATTAGTCAAAAATAGAGAGTTTTTTAGATTTGAATCATAATAAATTTCTGTAAGCTTTTTAATTTTGTATTCAATTTTTTAAATATCTTATATTTATTAATTTATTTCACATAAAACGTGTTTTATCATTAGTAATCTTTTTTATATTAAGGTTTGGTGTAATTTTGCCTAACAGTATTTATTTTTCTTTTCATGTGTTTTAGGTGAAACTACTCTATTTCATGTAAGAAAAATACAATATGAACACTATTTAATTAAATACGTAATCTCTTATAACACTTTGAAAAATTTATTTGAAATTTCTTAAATTTTAGTTAATAAGATAATTTAGTCAACAAAGCGAAGAATAAAACTCCGAAGTGTTATTTTTTTAAACTTTACAACAGCAGGATTTAGTGTGAAAGTAATTTTTCCATCAATGGAGCATCGTAATATACTGCGAGAACCATAAATTTCCAACACATGCAAAAGCTAAAAAAAATATTCGTTTAAAACTGTGTAGAACAATGCTCTCTTTTTGTAAATCTCTTAATTCCACCCTGTTATTTAAAAATATTTTGTTACTACACACCCCGTCTTTGTTCGCTATGCTGGCCATTTTACCTTCAGCACGTAGAAATGTTCTCGTTTTGGTCGATTAAAATGTATACCAAACGTCATTAAATTCGACAAGGAGCGATAAAATTTTACATCCGTAAGTACTTATCCTTTTTAGAGGAGGTGAATAACCATGTTTAAGCTATTATGTCTTCGAGTAATTATATCTTTAGAATTTCAAAGTATGAGACATGTTACACATCAAATTGTTGGAACTTGACTTTAAAAGCTTGTTTTATTCTGCGGTTTTAAATCTTTTGGATGGTGTCTCGTGTTCATCTCTTTTTCTTTCCCCTTTCCGTTGGGTGAAAAAATAATTCCACCTGCCATTTATGTCTCGTGATGTTTAGGTTTGCATTCAGACGAAACTTCCAGACATTAAAAAATTGTTTTTCTTGAATACAAAATGGCGCCCTGGGAAACAAAATGTCAACTATGCCACTAATAATTTTTACTGGTTTCTAGTAAGAAACGATTAAGAGAAGAAGATTTATAGAAGTATTTTGAGAGGAATAAAAGGTGTAATAAATTATACATCTTATTTATTAAATAAATTCCAAAGGATAATTTTGTAGGAATTAAGAAAAAGGCAATTGTTGTTGAATTTGTATTTCACGACTTGAATCAAAAACGACCATTGTCAAATATTATTAAGCAATCTGAATGAGTAAATTTATTTCATTCCAAAAATAATTTTGAATAAATATCAAAGCATGTTTTTATGACCTCCAGAATTTTTAAAAAAAGCATTCTCTTAAAATAAGTGATTGTTTACATGCAAAACAGATTTATTATAATAAATAATCTTCATTAAAGGAATATTTTGATGTTATGAAAATTATATGATACACAATTGAATGAAAGTTTTTGAATATAAATAATACTTTTTCGATTGCATACAATTTTCAGTTTTGAAATAATTCTGTGACTTTATGAAGATTCAAGAAATGCATACTTTTTATGTGTGATGTGATCAAATAACCATTGTACAATTTTATTGGCAACTACTCATGAGAAAAAGGTAAATTAATTGAAAGAATAAAATTAGCTATTATTGTCAAAATTTGAGATTGTTCGAATAATTCATTGGAATATATGTATATATATACATACATATACATATATATATATATATATATATATATATATATATATATATATATATATATATATATATATATATATATATATATATATATATATATATATGTGTGTGTGTGTATATATATTGCTGGATATATATATTGTTGGAAACATTGTCAAATTTTGGTCAACAATTTAAAAAATCAAGTGTTAGTTAAGCTATAACGTAATTATCAATTTCTCATGTGTTTCTAATGCATTGTTACAAATTAAGAAGATTTTAAGCAAATATCTGGTGTCGTGCATTGACATTAAGGAATTGCCATGTTATGTTGGAAATGAATCGGAAAATTTTTAAAAATAAACTATTAAAAGGTATTATTATAACAACTTTTTAATATATTTTTGTTTATTCCGCCTAAGTCACTGAAGTCCAATTCAAATAAAAGATTAAAATTTGTAGCAAAAACGACAAAAAAGATGCTTAGAGGATGAATGATTAGTTTTGATTGCATTACTAAAAGTATTTTCACGTGTTTTGTTTTCTATCATAATATTAGCATATTTTCATGATCGTTTTCATAATACATTTCTGTTTCCAAAAAATGAAGAAATGCTTTACAGTTGTGCTATTTCTGTTTTCTAATGCATTGTTATTAAATCATTTGGCGGAAAACAAAATATTTTAAGTAGTGATTTAGTTTTTTTCATGAAGATAGAATGTTTACAATAAAAGTAGAAAGAAATGTGCTTTGTAAGCTTTTGATATTCTCAGCTATGCCTCCTTGAGCATGCGGATAGTAAGTAGTTCGTTATCACGAAAAAAATATTCGAAACCTGAATTTTCGAAATTTTTTTACATTGTTAGAAATTTATACTAAAATTAGTTGCTAATCTAAAAAATAAATTACTCTATGTGCGGCATCCATTTGATTAATCTAAAGCTAATATCTGAAACTAATAATAATAAACAAGAATGAATCAATGCATTTGTTTTAAATTAATTGGTCGCTAATTTGCTTCGAAGTAATGGAAATTTGTTTAAAATTATATATAAAAAAACTTTTTAGTAGAAACAATGTGATATATTATATCCCAATAGAAAATATTATAAGCTCTTTTAAAAAGTGATTTAAAAATGGGAAATTTTTTGTGGTTTATTGTAAAATAGTGAGAATCTACTCACTGAGAAGAATATCCTTTTCGCTTATTTAATTAATTAATCTACTGATTGTTCTCTTAAATATTTAGCAGACTACTAAAAATTCAGGCCTTTTTATCTTTATGTTTCTAAAAAAAACACTTATCTCTGCTAATCTTCATCACAGGATAATGAATGGAATTCTCGGAGGAAGAAATAGCTGATAATTGATAAGATCAATTTCTTTCCGCACAATGTGCAATGGCCGGAAGGGTTTGTCGAAGAGATTTATATATTTCTGACCGTGACCTTCTAATCGCCAGAAATAGGCGCTTTTTCATTGTGTTGTTTCCCTTGAATGAAACAGCAGCTAAGGATGGATAGCATTGGAAAATACGTTGTTGTTTTGTCTGGTAGTTATGAGGTTGCCACCTGTTTAACGTAATCTCATTTCGGGTGGTTTATTTATCTCTTACACATACTTATAAATATTTATTACAGATATATATAGAATAATATGCATGGTATATAGTAGAATTTTAAATTTAAAAGTTCGAACTATTTGTTGGGGTTATTTTTTGGGATGACAACCGCAATTTCTATCAACAATTAGAACGATTAAAAAAATTTTTTCTGTTCAACAGTGAAACATAATTTTCGATAGATTTCTTGTTCTAAAAGAAACAACATAATAAAATACTCTTCGTAAGGAAAACGTTCTAGAAGAAGGCGTTAATATTCTTTGCACTATTTGTTGGGATTATTTTCTGGGATGACTAACAGTAATTTCTATCAACAATTGGAATGATAAAGTAAATTCTTTGTGTACAACAGTGAAATATAATTTTCTGTAGATTTTGTTCTTTTTCTAAAAGAAAAAACATAGAATAATGAATAACATAATGAATGTGCAATAATAACATAATGAAATACGTATTGTAAGGAAAATGTTTTAGAAAAACATAAATATTCTTTGAATGAGATAATTATTTTACCAGAATCTTTACAAAATTATAATTCTTAAAATTTACAATGAAAATGTTTATATATTCTATTCGTCTTTTGCTACTATGTTAAAATCATACTAATTCTACAATCATAATAATTCTGTCGTGATTTAACAGCTTTTAAAGTAATTTTAGTTTAAATCAATAAAAAAATATAAGCAAATATAATTACCAAACACTTCAAAAATCCAATAATTTTATTTGGATTCTTGCGGATGATTTTAATGAGTCGTGATAAACACTTTTTGCATATATAATTGTTCTTTTTACAATTATACTCAAGTCAAAATAAATAGTTAATATCTGAAATTTACTTTGAATTTAAAAGAAAATTCATTATGAAGAAAAAAATGGCATGGAACAGTTGTACTTCAATTATTAAAAATGATTCACTCCCAAACAATTAAAAAATAATTAATTTTGTCACTTATCTCATTGAGTTCTAAATATTTTCTCACATATGTCTCTCTTACTTAGATTTTTCATTTAGACTATCCTCCACACATATATACAGTTATTTATTCCGTCATCTTTTATTTACACTGAAAAACTTACTGCTCATATGAGAAGTATCTGAAAATGATTGTTAGATGACTTCTTATATGTTATTAATTATGCATCAAACAGAACTAAATCGTTCTATCGCATTATGTTTCGAATAGCGTATTAAACATTCACAAATGGCAAATTAATACATGTGATGTGATTTATATCTATGAATAATGAGACTTCAACAATATTTCTACCAAGGTCACCATTGTCCTAAGTACAACTATGGTTGTACTTGGGACGCTTGGTTTTTCTAAAGATTAAATACATTTGATTTTTCTTATCCAACTATAGACAGTCGTTCTAAGAGAATGCATGTTAAAAGTCTCGTAGGATCCTATATTTTCCCTCTGGTGTAGCATGAATGGTGTCTCTTCAGGTGTCGATTTGATAATATAACAGTGGTTCAAAATTACGATTGTGCTGAGAGACTTCGATAAACTGAAACAGGCGGCCGGAAATATATAGCAATAATTGGTCAAAGTGAAACTACAATATTATCAATATTATTCGTTATTGATGAAACTGTTTTTATCTTAACTGATTTTAAGATTTTATCTTAAGCAAACTTTTTAAGCAGGAAAGTATTTAATTGCCACAAAAAGAAAACTTGACATTTACGTCACCAAGCAGAAAGTGAATGTACCAAGTATCACTTTTCTTAACAAGTTGACCATCCTCTTACTATCCCTGGATTCCAAAAAATGAAACAAAATTCTCCAGGTATCAGAAACAAATGAATAATGTTTGCAGTGTATGAAAACATCTACGTGTAATGAAAAGAAAATGTGAAAAAAAATAATAAAAAGATCGTTGAAAAAAGGGATTTAAAGACAATGATTCGATATTCAAATCTAAAATTTGATATTACACTTCAACTAAAATTACAATTATTACGATACTTTAAGGTCTTAAATTGAATAGCTGTTAAAAGTAGTTATTTATGAATGAGATGGAATGAGTTTTTTGCTATGGAATAATCAAACTACCTTAAAGTACACTATCATATTATTTATATTATATTCTTTATTTTATACTTATTATATTTTAGTTATTTCATAACACTCTTAAAATTATTTATCATTAATTAAGACTAACATTTTGAATAAAAAATGATAAAAATCAAAATATAGCTTTATTTTTATCAGCATGAACAATAATCTGAGAAACAAAATGATATTTAAATTTCTCTGGATTTATTTCTTCAAATTTTAGTCAACTAATTACATTTAAAAATATGGAGGAAGCATTCTTAAACTGTAAACTATTTATCATCGGTTTTCATAGTCAATCTCTGAAGATGAAATTGTTAATGCTTAATAATATAAGAGCAATAATGATTTTCTGAAATTCCACAATATATATTCTTATATAAGAGACTTCAGTTATTTAATGTCACTTAAAAATGTATTTATAATTTGATTTTTTAGAAACAAATTAAGTTGAATAGCTTCATGTATTCACAATCCAGTATTTTAGATAATTAAGATTGCTATGTCGAATAAGGAATTGGAACTGAGAGAATAACTAAGCTATTTAATATTTTAAAAAATGAAAACATTGAAAATATTAAGTTTTCTATCTTTTACCTATTTCATATGTATATTCCTGTTTGTTGCATATTATGAAGATCATGTACTTTGAATTCTAATTGATATTTTATTCAAATATACTTAATTTTTTTTTGTCATATTTTGTTATTTGAAAATCTGAACATATTTTTTTTTCTGAATGATGACTATGATCAACTATTTAGGCATTAGTACTTATACTTTATCATGTTAATATTTAAAGTGTAAAAAAATATAAAAACACACACACAGCAAGTTTAACAATCTGTCATTAGCAAAATATTTTGAATATGAATTGCAATGATATATCATTCAATGCACGTATAGAAGATTCATAACTCCAAAATTTTAAATAAAACCGAATACCTTAGATTTTTTCTTACAAATTTTGAAAAACCTCTGTTAATTATAGCATTTATATCTGCGTAAGTGGTCATACGATGAAACATTTTGAAATGATTTTTAATGCCTGTATTTGTGTATCAGAATTAGTAATGTGAAAAATAGTACAGTCTATATCATCGACATCTGAGCAAGCAATTCAACCCTTCTAATTTCAGAAACGAAAGTTGATAGAGCATAGACTCTTTAAATTATAGTTATTTAATTGGTATTCATTCTGTCAACATGATAATTTTAAACATTCCCAAAAATTTATAATTTCTGAGTAAGAAATAAATATGAATGAAAATAATTTGAATGAAAAATGAAAATGATATATTTGACCTTGTTAAAAACTGATGAATTATTTTCATATAAATTTAACCACTATATAAATTGTTTTTTTTTTAATCAAACGGTCTATATAACAAATTCTTTTAGATTCATCTGCATTTAATACAAGAATAGCTAAAAACTATGCTTTTTCGAATAGTCGTTCTAAATTAGTTGCTAACTAAATAATTTTCTATTTAGTTTAACAAAGTTAAGCTCTGCTGAAAATTTTCTTTCTATAAAATTTTAACAATAAGTATTCGGAACTTAATTATTCTAATTTCAAATAAAGGAAAATTTTTAAAACGTTTTTATAAAAATGTTGATACAAAATCTAAAAATTTAGACTTTATGTAAAAATATAATATGAATCAATTTTAATCATTAATGGGCATGGATTATAATATTCAGAAAAGAGAAAATGCTTCGTATTATGAAAGAAGTGTGAAAGCTTGTGACATTTTAAATCAAGAGGGATGATATCATCTTATATGACTTTAAGATAGACATTTACGACGTAAGACAAAAATCGAGTCGAGGAAAAGTATTTAAATTTCCAACCTCGCAATGACCTTAAAAAAGATGGCCGCCCGCAAGCAGACGATTGCGGAAAAGATTCTATTCCACATGCAGAGCTTGCGAACACATGCTCGACAAACGCAAATAAATTGCATTTAACATTCGAAAAGGAACTTTTCCTGAAAAGGTGACTTTGGGACCGCAGGGCGAGTTTTAACAACTCTTACCTCGTGCGCGAAAGAAACAAATAAAAACTCACCATTTTCAGTTCAAAGAGTGAATAATTTTTCTCATTTTGTGCTGTTACCATTCACTAGTTCAGAAAGAATATTTATTTCTGACAGAACTGTTAACGGTTTCTGACCATAAAAGAAAGAAAGAAAATAATGAAAGGAAAAATATTTTTTTCAACTTGCTCCAGTTTGACGCCGGCGGTTGATTCTTAATGAGAAATAAATGCATCGGTCAAGTTCAACTGAAAAAAAGAAAAAAAAAATTGCAATTATTAATAGGTTTGTGAATAAATGCGTATTCTCCCCCTTTCCTCATTACCATCGCTTAAAGCCACTCTTTCTTCAAAATGACTTCATAAGTTTAAGAATTTATGTACATACTCATTATATAAAATTAAGTTTTTGTTGCAAAATATATTTTGTAACAAAAACTTAATGTTCTTGAGCAATAAATAACTTAATTTCTTTTTGAGATGCTCTATCAATTTTAAATGTCGAAATAAATAAAATGAATGATATTTGTAAAGGAATTAAATTTAGAATCTATTTCTTTCCATACGAAAAAGTATAAAATTATTTAAATGTATAAGTATTATATAACATCTCTAACTGTGTATTGTCATCTACGATTATTTTCCTATTTAAAATTTTTTTACATATTTTAATTAATTTAGTCATTTGTAATTTATATTTTTGAATTTCATTAAGTTATATGAGATATACAAAAAAAATGGATACAATATATCAAAGAAAAATCAAAGAATGCTGATTAAAATTTATAAGAAATTAAGATAAAGTTCTGGAATTTTTTTTAAATACTTACATCCTTCACTTTGTTAACAAAAATAAATAAATAATAATAATGCTTAATCAAATATTATAGGAAATATAAGTTCGATTTATAGATTCTTCTCTTATCGTATACAGTAGAACTCAAACTATCCGAATTAACTGAGACTAGACACCATTCGGATAATCAAATATTCAAATAATTATATTTTTTTCGAAGAATAGGGTCTTTAATTAATTATTGTGCGTTGAAAATGGAAGAAAAAACTACATATTTTTAAAGAAAAAGAAATGTATTTTAAACAATTAAATGAAAATTAAATACTTTTATATTTTAAGAAACAGTCAAGTGCTACTTTCAAGTGCAGTAAATGATAGTCATTGCTTGCTGAACATCTCGGTCAGAGGAAAAGCTGTTCACTGCCGTCATCCATTTTCGGGCAGCCAAGTCGCCCATCCGCTTGACAATGAGAATTTGCATGTGGTCACACTCGGACTGATGTTCCATCTACTTCAAAGCAGTTTCAAAGCCGGCAAATGTTTCACTTGCTGATGGTCTCGTGTCTGCTTCAACTTAAACAGTAAGATTATCTTCTTAATCAGCACTTTAAATAAGTTCACCACAATTTGCAATTTGAAATCTAGATTCTCTCTCATAATCATTCTTCTACATCTTTAGCAGTGACTTTAGCAGATATCTTTAGCAGTTAGGAATTTAAAAAAAATACTTTCGAATTCTTCAAGTGACATATCATTCTGATATTCTACATTCTATTACCTTTTTTTTTCATTTTCTTCTCTTCAGAATAATTTATTTTTCTGGAATTCTAAAAACGATTCGAATAATTGGATTTCTACGATATTCGTAAAAAAAATTTGAGCATCTTTTACCATAATTTTATTTTAAAATTTAAAATAGGGCTTTTACTTTTATATAAAAAAATTCATGATTTTATTAAGTACCTGACTTTAATAATATAATCAGACTACTGAAATATGTAAAAAGTTTAGATGTAGTTTGTGTTTTTTCTGTAACGGAAACAAGCATTTAAAAAAAAAGAAAAAATTAAAATATCGCTTTGCTCTTGTTTTGTTATTGAGTGCTATTAACATCAGGGTGAAGAAGAGTTAATACAATTTTAAAGGCTGCACGTTTTGAAATTAGAAAGGAAAAAGGATTACGCAAAAGTTGAAAAAAATAGATTTTTATAATCATATGGTTATTTAAGGAATTGCAACGCGTATTTCTCACTCATTAACAGCAAAAGTGATTAAAAAAACATAAATGAGAGAGATATATAACTAAAATTTGACACTTTGTAAAGTCCAAATTGTAAATTTCGAAGCTGTTCAAGAACTTAAATATAGCGGCACATTAGAAATTTCATTTTACGAATTTACTTCAAACTTAAAAAAGTAACATTTAGAGAGAAATAATGAAAAAAAAAGACAAAATAGTTTTTTTAATAAGCAATCTTTAATTTATTTTTGTGATAAATTGAAATTGAAGCATTTTTCATTAATTGAGAATGTTGGATTACATAAGCATTTGTTAGTTACGTGTGGCAACATTTAAAGTAATAATCGAATAGTATTTTTACATTATCATCGTAAGAACAAAATGCTCTAACATGTAAGGACAGAACTTATGTCCTTATAATGAGAGTAAAATAAGCTTTCATTAAGGGAAAGATTATTCTTAATCAAACTTTATTTTTTAAATATGATTTATTTTTCAAAAATAGAAAAAAACAAGTATTTTATCAAGTAAATATTTTAAAACCTTACTGTACTGTACTTACTTTAATAAAATGAAAAATCAATAATTTTTTTAGGTAAAAATGTGTTTTTGTGATTATAATTTTTTTATATGTAACTTAAAACTTAAGTAAGCAAATGAGATACATGTTTAAAAAAATGGAATTTAGATATAGATTACAATGCGAAATTTAAGAAATCTAAAAATTATAACTTAGTGGCTTATCTACAGATTGCATGTGTTTATGAGAATTCGCGTTGAATCAAGTGCTACTGTCAATACAATTTTAGATTTTATTTTTTCCTGAATCGTTGACACAGTGGACGTGTGCTCATACCGTAGTTCCGTACGTTAAAGGGAATTCTAACAATTGTTGGATTTCAGCTCTCTTGTATATAGTACTTATTTATTATAATTTTTTTCCTTTAGTTTTAATTTCTTTTCCTGCGAATTTGTGTGGCATGCCGATACGTGCAAAATTTTCAATATTGGGGTTGGCCGTTATATCAATTTTTCTATATAATATTTACAGTAAAATTTACTATACTATTAAAATTACTTACAAATATAATTCTTCTAAATCATTTAAAGAAATTAATATTTTAATTTTGCAATTTGAAAAAAAAAGGTTGAATTTCTTACAAGTTTTCTAGGTTTGTAGTTATTTAATGTAATACATTAGTACGTAATTACGTTGAATATGAAAACTTAGACATTTGTACAACTACGTATGTATCTTTTAAAAAAAATTGAATTATAACATTTTGTCCTCATGAGTGTCGGAATAAGGCTATGAGGTGATGTAAGGTGCTTGGAATTCTAAAATAGGTGGCTGTCAGAAGCACTTGTAAACAAGCGAATAAACCTGGAAAATTTACCAGAATTTACGCTAAAAAATATTCATGTAGAAAGCAGAAACATAATATTCATCTTCCCCTGCTTAAAGATGAATGATTTTGAGCTTCGATGCTTTTTTTTCACTTTTAAAAGCTGTGTCTACTACAAATAATTCATACGAAAAAGAATCCATGGTAAATTAATACACAAACTATTTGCAAGTAGCTATATGAGCTACAATTCAATCTATAAGAGATCTAATTATATCAAACACAAAGATCTAATAATATTACACATGTTAAAAGAGCCAAAAATCTCTGAAGTTAAATTTAGAAATTTTTTCCCGTTTAAATGAAATATGAAAGAGTATGAAAATGCACAAAATGGGGAACACAATAAGTCAATTTTGCAATGAGTTCCAAGAAAATGTGCTGGAAACATGATATATCAAAACTTCATACAAATTAATAAATGTATAGTTTTTCTTCGCTATTTTGATGTATTATGTGAATAGCTTAAAAAGAAACAACAATAAAAATTAGAATGAAAAGACTGGAAACTTTTGTTATTTTTTCAATTATATCGCGTTCATGGAAAGAAAATATAAACGCATATTTCATTGCTATTTATAACCTCATTCTCAGTTGATTAAAAAAATGGTGAAACTTAAAAAAAAAAAATTGAAGAATATTGTTTGTAATTTACTGGAAATGAAACTGATTTTTCTTACACTTTAAAGTGAATGGCACAAATAATACTGTTTAATACATATACAAAAATAAAAATTTAATAATAAAAATTATTATTTTATATATAAACATATATTGTTGAAATAATCTAAATAACTATAATTACTTTATTCCATTAATGTTTTTTAAAAAATGAATTGGAAGAAAAAATATGTATAAATATTTTGTGGCATAGTGAAACCATCAAAACTTTGAAATCTTTTCTCAATAATCCATTAAAGAACAGACAAAACAGACATTTTATCCCTCTTCATAATCTACAGAAATTCAATTAAAAATGAACTGTGAACAAAATATTTCCCATTACTTTATAGTTCTAAAAGTAATAGATAGATGGCGCTTATGTACTTATCTAAAATAAAAATGTTTTTCTGATTATATTTCATTAAATATTATTGTTTCTTTGTTATATGTAACATAATTATATATATATATATAGTAAGAAAAGTGGAATTATTACCACAACAATTCGGACATCATATGAAATAAATAAGAAAATAATTGAAGATTAAAAAATGAGTCATAAAATACTAAGAATTACTATCTTTTAAAAATATTTAAGTGTTGTTTTTGTTCTTATAAAACAATTATCACACACAAATACAATTACTCATTTTCAGAATAAATTTTAAATAAAATCTAATCTGATCAAATAAATTCTTATTAAAGTATAAAACATAGTAATAATAATATAGTGTTACTAATAATTTTAATTAAAGATTGGTAGTTTGCTATATCTTAAATATATATTGCAGTTGTAATTAATTACAGTTATTAAACATGCATAATTTTTTCAAGAAATTTCAGGCCAAAAAGGAAAATAATTCAAGATTCTCGTATTTTATGAATCATGTGTGTAAACAGACAGAGCTGTATGCCTAAAAAATTAATAACAAAAATATAATATGGTTATTATTATTTTTTCAAATGGGTTACTTTTCTGTAATAATTAGCTCAAGCTTGTAAGAATTTGTTTTTATGATTTTACCATTTCTTTCACTAAGCCTTGTTTTCTTGGTTTGAGTTGGTTACATTCAAGTAACACGTGATTGTTATTTTCATATTTTATAGAGTTATTATTAAAAATTGAATAAATTGTGAAAAATGTGTAACCACAAAAGTGCACTATACAATTCTCAATTAATTTTTTGTTTATTAAAGAAAATTACTATAAAAAATAATTACAGTTGAAGAAGAGAAACATAAAACAATAAAATTTTTTTCATGATCAAATTTTTAGATCTTGAATTTAATCACCAAAACTCATGATTTTTCAATAATAAAAAATTATTACAAAGGCAAAATATTCTCCATATTAAGTTCTACATTCTATTACCCAAATATGGCGTTGTTGCCTGGTTGATAAGGAAGTCGTTATCGGAAAGTTCGAATCTAACGACGGCTGAGACTCGTAAAGTATGTCGTGGTCGCAATGTCCTCCATGTAGTGGTGGCCAGCAAAGTCTGGGGGTCTTGATCCCTTCTTCTAAATTACCAGGATTCTCTAGGTGATATCAAGGTGCTTCTGGTGATGCTGGAAAAGCAAAAACTTTAGTAGAAACAACAAGAACGCTATTCAAATATTTCCCATAATTAGTTTTATTGTGGCTGCATAATTTATCCTACATAATTCCAAGAAGATATTAACAACGTATTCTTCAATTGTATCTGAAAAGAAATAAATATATATATACTTTATTAAATAATATTACAATTTTTATGCACCAAATTGAAATTTATTTTGCAACTAATTGTGTGTTTGTCTTTTTTTCTAAAACATTTTCATCCCCTAAAATATATTATTTATCCTTTTTTTTTCGCTAAAATATATTGCGAAAATAGTTTTTCTAATATTCTTTGTCAAAGGAATAGTATAATTAGATAAATTAATTACACTGTTTATATTTGATAAAGAATATTATAGAATAACTATTTTTAAAATTATATCTCTTATTGAGTAAAAAAGTAAATTTTGTAATAGTCACTAATATTAGATATTTTAATAAATGAATATCATTTTAGATAATCGTTTTTTTTAAAACTAAAATCAATATCATCATATTCCAGTGATTGTCTGCAAAATTAGTATCATCACTGTTAGAATACAAAAGCTACATCAAATTTAATAGGCAATAAAAGTTTCAAATTCTCAAACTTTTATATTTGTCGATAATGATGGAAAGTTAAATAATGATTACTTTTTCATAAACTATTTTCACACACACTTTTTCACAGACTATTACAAATTGTTTTGAAATTTTCTTAACCAACCAAATTATAGTTATAATCACATTTTCTGAGAGATAAAATTTCACCCGGTTTATATTTGCTTATCAATTTATTGTTGAAAAGTGAAGTGAACTCTTAATATATAAGAGAGTAGATTTTTCGCAATTTATATAGAAATACTTTTCTCAAATATAAAAAGCTTCAAATGTTTTAAAATTTTATTCATTAATAATGATTTTTCATTTTTGACTTTACTATTATATTTTAAGATAGTAAAATAAGTAAATAAATATTCTAATTCACTCTCCTGGTTAAAGTAATTTCAAACACTTACTGGAATTAAAATACCATATCGGTCATATATAAAATTATTCGTTTTAGCATATTGTATAATGAAGTTACAGCAAAGAGTTTGGCTGAAATTTTTAAATCATTAAATTGGAAAGGATTTTTTAGAATAAACAAATCAAGCTAAAAAGTTCATTTTAATCATTTTAAATTGCATTTTTTAAAAATTTATTTAGTTTAAGGATTATTTTTATTTGTAAGATTCAGCAACTTAAGATGATACTTATCAAAATATTTCAAAGTTATTACTTTCTATAATATACACTTAAAAAATCTACATAAAACTTAATTTATAATTGTGATTGCAAAACTTTTTCAGAAATAGGGGAGAATTAACTCTACAGCCGAATGATAAAATTCCTTCGAATTTTGAAATATATTTAAGGGACTTTGGCTTATGCTGATAATTGAATTTTCAGGTAATAAATGGAAGATTAAATCTTATCATAATTATTAACAGATGGATTCAAGTTTTCATTGTTGACGATTCGTTAAAATTAAAATTTATAAACTGCAACAAAAACGCGTGATTTTTAAATCGACTTTTGATACCGCGTTAAATTCTATGTTATATTTTATATTATAAAATACTTAGAATTTACACTATAATACCCCGTTCGCACTGCCCTTTTTATAAATCAATTTAAAATTAAATCTGACTTAACTTAAACACGACGCTTAAGTTCGCTCTCGAAACTGATTTAAGAAATATTGGTTTTTGTTCAAAACCTTATTTATCACCTTTTTAAAACCTTATTAAAAAATTCGAAAATATCATATAATTTATCGCTTGTTATAAATTATATGATATTTTCGAATTTGTTTTAGAGCTGAGCACGTTTGTTAAGCAATTGCAGACCAAAATGATATTAATTAAGATTATCATATTTCAATTGAGGAAGATGAAACCAAAGAATGTCATAGATAAACCTATTTCTTCTAAAACTAAATATAATTTTTTTGATGTTTATTTAATATTTTTGTAAATATTTCTGTGTTACTATTGTTTTTTTTAATTTTGCTTCTCTTGTATTTATTTTGATCGGTTTCAGATATTTCAACAAACATTGAAACACGATACCAGAAAACAAGATGACGCTGAATCAGTTGAAACGTATTTAAATCAGTTCGCTATACTGATTTAAGATAAATCAGTTCGAACTGATTTAAATCACAAGTTACCACCGTGAAAAAGTTTAAGAGTGCAGTGCGAACTGGGTTTAAGTCTTATTCCTTACTTGCTTCTTATTCTGCCTTCAATCATAAGACATTTCGAGCATGTTTAATAATTATCAAGTCAAAGAACTCTTGTAGCCACCAGAAGACACTGATTTTAAAAGAATGTCCCAGAAGCAATTAATAGCAATTTTAAATTTGTAAGGTGTCGTGTTATTTTGTTGGTTGTTTGATTCTCACATGAATAATGAGACACGACATAAATGATTTTATTGACGATTATGTGCCAATCATTTGTCAAGGCCACTTTTCAATGTACTAGAAGGCTCAAATTATTCTACTTACGCTCATTTCATACCATCACAGATGCTACATAGAGTTGAATAATTCTCAGTTAGAACATGCAAGCATTGCTTTTCTTGTTTTCATCTCCTATATTTGAAAATGAAAGTTTCAAAACCGGCAATTCAATCTTCAACTGTCCAATAACGGCGCTGACGAATCCAAAACTGGCATTTAACTTTGTATTTTGCAGCCTTCAAAGTCCTTCATCACAGTGTTTGCGGGGCTCTAATTTTGTATAATATGGTGAGATAACTTCATAAATCCCACAGTAATAAAAGTTGGTACTCTAATAGTGAAATCTAAACTAACTTGAATTAGTGTTGCTAGTCTGTTCTCACAAAGTGTTTTTAACTCTTCTATGCTTACCTTGTAATGGTCTGTGTTCTTGTAGCAAATTTATACTCATTCTGTTTTTCTCATAACTACAGTAGATTCTTGGAATGTGATAATGAAAACGAAGAATGCAATTTCATCTTTACTTCGGAAATATTAAGTTCCATCGCACAAATGCCAGTAACATACAGTGGTAGAGGACTAAGCATACGACGAGCTCTATAAGATAATCATTTTAATTTTCACTACTTAATTAAGAACTTAAAACGAGTTTATATTGATATTATATTCTTATATATACTTTTAAATATAATCATTTCATGAATAAGATCATAATTAAAACAACAAACTTTCTTTCGCGTAAAGAGCGAATGACGTCAGTATTATTGAGACAAGATCGATTTTGAATTTATATTGTATATAATAACTACAAATCGTTATTTAAGAATAAAAATGAATTTATCCTTAAATAACGATTTGTAGATCTTAAACGCTTCTTCATAGACTTTAAAACTCAAAAAGACATTTCTGACGAAAAATATGATTTTGGTATATTTATACACATATCAAATTAGGAATGTTTTATATTTCTATATTAGAATAGATGTCCAAAACACTTTTATTGAAATTTATTTCTACAGTTATATAGAAATATTTTATCTACTTTTATATAGAATAGTTTCTGAAGATAGTGTATAAGTTCTGATTGATTTAGTTCTCATGTGCATAAAGTAAAAACAGTACAAATCAAATTAGTGATCGAACACCTGTTGTAAAGTTTTTTAATGACCTCTAATTTAAAAACTGTTAAAAAATTCTGATTAAAAATTTCATTATTTTCCTTATTTTTCATTGTTCTATAACTTGCACTTCACTTGGCAAAGAATTATTGCGTAAAGTTTCGCAGTGAACCACAATTTATTTCCGGATGAAAATTTCAGCAAAGATTATGTTATTTTAATATAGATAAACATTTTTAATGCATTAAGTTTCCAAACGAAACAGAACATACTTCAAAAACAATGAATATAAATGATGCATTGTTTTATTAAGAAACATTTTTACAATTTAAAAGACAATAGGTCAACTATTATTTTTATATTCTTAATCAATTAAATATTACTTTAATATAAAGATGGCATATTAAAAAACTTAGTTCTTCCAGGAAAATTTCAAATTTATTAAATTTTTTCCTTTTAGTTTAGAAATTCACTTATATTTAAACACACACACACATTGCAGTTTTAAAGAAAACACGTGAGTGATTCACATATAAATATTTGTGCTGTTTAAAGAAATGATGCATAATACATTAAAAAGATATTGATATATCTAAGGAAACTAATTTTTTTATTCAAAGTATTTTGGTATGTTAAAATTTCAATTTTTTAAAATTTAATCAGAACAAAGATTTCTTTGAAATATAATTTTACTTTAAATCATACTTTAAGCAAGATTGTTAAAGTTGATAGTTTTTGTTGAATTTCTGAAAAGGTATTGTTAATTCAAACAAGATAATATAGAAATAAGTATCTAGTTTATCATATTCATCAGTGGCTGACTTAATTTAGTATCTTACATTTAGAAAACAGTGATTTTCTTACCATTAGTTTGCCCTCTAGGTGATATCAAATAATTTTGCACATTTACACACCCTTTACTTCTATTTATTTATTTATTTTATTACATTACATATATTCAGACTTGTATGCTTGATTCTTAAGATCCGCTTGTAAGTCTTCGTCGATAATGGGACAAATAGCACAATGACAGATGTACAACCACAGAAGAATAACAAAGAAAACACCCAGGGCCATGGTGGGAATCGAACCCACACTCATACGCTCTCAAGCGATTAGCAGTGATGCTTTAGACCAGTGTTTCTCAACTGAATTTACTTCAAGGACCTGTAAAATATTTCGGCACGTTCGCGCGGACCGGTAATATTAATAATTTGATATATTATAATTATAATAGACTGGCAACGCTGGTGGTACGGCAATTTATGTAACGCGTTTATGTACATAGTTGCCAGTTTGTTGTATTTTTCATCAAAGATTACATTATTTTTTAAACTAGTAAACTATTATTATTGTAATGTAGGTACTGTATCGGTGGTCGGCCTATAAAGCTGGATATTTCGCGGACCGGTAAATATTTCTTGCGGACTGGTACCGGTCCGCGGACCGGCGGTTGAGAAACACTGCTTTAGACCACTCAGCCACGGAGCGCCCGCCTTTACTTCCTAAATTCCACGGAAAAATCTCTTCTGTGATTTTCACACACAGCCCTCAATGTAGCTCAGTTCATTAGCAAGGTGAATAAATTTAAAATTTAAGTTACTATAGATTGTTTAACGAAAGCAGAGAAATAGAATTATCATCAACCTAAAATGAGTAATTTTATATTGATTTTGTGGAATTGTTGATAGAAAAAAAGAAGCTTATTTTCCAGACTCTTCTTTTCTTCTTGAGAGTGATTCTACAACTTTATCAATATAATTAACAAGGAGAAAATTTACTAAAATGTTATTCAATCCTGTCTGTTTCTAATAAATTTTGACTACAGAAGTGATACGAAACTAACTTCTTTCTAGCTTTGCTTTATATATATATTGGGTTGTTCGGAAAGTAATTTCGTTTTTTCCCGACAGAGGATTTAATTGTATATTTTTTTTTGCACCCAACTTCACACTTGAGCCGTATAATTATTATATGCTTTGAGAGCTCACATAGCAAGGCTTGTGTGTGAAATATTCCAATTAATTCTACGCTGTAGTTTTTGGTTGGTGCCCTTCTAAATATGGAGAGCGATAAGCAGCATTTTTTTTTCTCGATATATCTTACTGTTTTACTACAGAGGGGATAAAAATGCTGTTCAAGCCAGAAAGAAATTGACCGATGTGTATGGAGAAGGTGTGTTGACAGTACGCCAGTTCCAGAAGTGGTTTGCTAAATTTTGATCTGGCAATTTTGATGTCAAAGATGCTCCGCGTTCGGGAAGGCCGGTTGAAGCTGATAAAGACGCGATAAAGGCATTAATTGATGCGAACCGGCGAATAACAACAGTTTATGACCACTTGAAAGGCCTGGGATTATCCTTGAAGCGCGATGTATGGGTTTCCCATGTTCTCACAGAGAGAAATCTGTGTCGCCACATTGACATCTGCGTTTCGCTTCTCAAACGTCACGAAAATGATCCGTTTTTGAAGCGCATCATCATTGGGGACGAAAAATGGGCTGTATACAACAACGTCAAATGCAAGAGGTCATGGAGCAAAAAAGATGAACCGGCTGAAACCATTTCCAAAGCCGATATTCACCAAAAAAAGGTGATGCTGTCTGTTTGGTGAGATTCTAAAGGAATCGTTTTTTTTTTTTTTTTTTATTATAGTTATTTACCGGAATACACAACGATTAATTCGGAAGTCTACTGTCATCAGCTAGACAAACTGAATGATCCACTTCAACAGAAAAGGCCACAACTAATCAACAGGAAAGGTGTAGTGTTTCACCAAGACAATGTGAGACTTCACACAAGTTTGGTTACTCACCAAAAACTTTTACAACTTGAATGGGATACAATGCCACACTCACCATATTCTCCATACCTGGCACTATCAGATTATTATTTGTTCCAGTCACTCCAAAATTTTTTAGTTGGTAAAACCTTCACCTCAAATGAGGTCAAAAACCACCTCGATTAGTTTTTTGCCAGCAAAGACAAACAATTTTATGAGCGTGGAATTATGCTACTACCAGAAAGATGGCAAAAGGTGTTGGACCAGAACAGTCAATATATAATTTAATAAAGTATTTGTTTATTATACAAAAACTCTCTTTCATTTCCACAAAAAAAAAAACGAAATTACTTTCCGAACAACCCAATAGACATATATATATATATATATATATATATATATATATATATATATATATATATATATATATAGATGTATAAATTTCATTAATATAGAATAGGACTGCCTTTTTTCCATGCAAACATGCTGAGTAGTGTTTAGAGGAAAATTGTGTCATTTTACATGTAGTTATAAAAAGTTTTGAGGGAACTGCTTGTGGAAGATAAGAATTGCAGATTGAAGACTCAAAAAGAGACCATAGCAGTTAAATTGAGGTTAAGGGACTGTATTCGCCTATGTAAATGTTTCACTTCATCGTCATATTCATCACTTCAAATCATGACTTCACGATTATACTATATAAATAGTAACTAAATTCTCATCCTGAAAAATTTCAACTCCTATAAGAAATAGTTTACATCATGAAATGCATCTCTGATCAGCTAACACTTTTGTATACTTTTCTCCAGTAATAATGCATTTTAGAGTTATGATTTGGCTAACAAAAAACTCTGAAACGGCTAACTGTACTATGTTTGACCATTGGAAAAGGACAGTCACAATTTTATCTTTATCCTCCAACATATACTTGTCTTTATGTACACACATGAAGAAAAGAATGTGGTCAAATGATCAATGATTCATTTGACCATATAATTGTCTTCCACTTATTAATCTTTTAGTGGCATAACTGTAGACAACGTTTGGTATTGAAATTGCGACAATTGGATGGGAAATTGCTGGTCTGTGGTAAATTTTCTGTTTATGAATTTCTTTCATAGTTATAATTATTCAAACTGAAGAATTTAAAAGCCGATTGAGCTCTGGAATTTCTTTTACTGCAGCTGTTTTCTCTAGGATATTACAATTCACAAAAGTGCAGCTGTCTCTTCCACTGAGCGTGAAGATTTGTATTTATTTTCCAACTTCAAAATTACCTAATACGAATTACTATATTCTAATAAAGATCAAATCACCATGGAAATTATTTTGAAATTATCTGCAAGATGAATAATATTAAAAAGTAATTTTTAATCGCAAAATATTCGCATTCGAAAAAAATATATATACATTAACAAAAAAAAGTTGAATTATTTCAAAAATTTTTTTTTTACATTTATTTAAAAAGGAAATATATTTAATACCATATAAAATATTGGGTTGTTCGGAAAGTCATTTCGTTTTTCATGAAAATGAAAAACGTGCAGCAAATAAATATTGTATTGCATTACACATTGTCTATTCTAGTCCAATAGCTTTTACCATCTTTCTGATAGTAGCACGATTCCACAGTCATAAAGTGGTTGGTTTTTACTAGCAAAAAGCTGATCCAGGTGGGAAAAACGAAATTATTTTCCGAACAACCCAATAGAATTTCTTTTAGTGGATTGAAGTTTAATTATCTGTTTATAATTATTTTTAAGAAAGAGAATTTTGATTCGTTTCGATGTGGTGCTATTTATGAACACATTACTATAAAAGCTATAAAATTCTGCAATTATTTAAAAGAATAGAAAATTAAAATCAGGAGGTTAAAAAATATTTAGTCATACTTTATTTTTTTCCTCGATGTAATTTTAAATCCTTTTAGTAGACATTTGGATGGTTCATTTGCCAAATTAATTATTTTTATTTTCTGAATTTTATTAAATTTTAATTTCAAAGCTGTAAATAATGTATAGCTATATATACAGAATAAAAATATCACTTATACTAAGAATTAACTCCATAAAAACTATATGAAGATAGTTTAACAAATGTTAATCTTAAAAAGCATTTCATATTTTTTTTATCATTTTCTCAACTATTTTTGTTTTAAGGAGTTAATAGATATGGCAAATGAAGCATTAATTTATATCATTTATATAAAAAGTATCTGGAAATTAATGCATATGAAAAATTTCAAAAGTAAATGAAAAATGTGTTTTTGCAATATTTGGGGAATTTTTTCCCATTTTATGAAGAAAATAGTAATTTGTTAAACAATCATTAAACTTCTCATAAAAAATTGTCAATATTTTTTATGCTTACAGCGTGACCTCAATATTACATTACGAATGGTAACAACAAAAATTGTTATTGCGATAGAAATCGTAAAAGTAAAATTTTTTCCATTTTCGAAAAATAAATTTTGAATTTAAAACGAATAAAAGATTGCTTCGAATAAATGGATTAAATTTTTTACATCTGGAATATTTTACTTGAAGAAAAATATTTTTTATCATTAAGTAAAATATTTGCTCCTTCATTTCATTCTATTTTTAAAAGAACATTGAAAATAAATTTTCCCCTTTAATTATCATTGTGTATCTATAAATAACAAAAACTTGTTTATTTTTCAGAATCGCAAAAAGTTTTTTATGTTAATTAACGCTGTAAAAAATCATGGTCAAGGCTTATATTTTACCAAATTGGTTTTATCTCATTAATTTTGGTCATGGTTTTAGCATAATTCGTTAAATTGAAGAATTCGCTTCGCTTTACTAATGTTTGTTTAAATTAATTCTATATTAATTCTAAGAAATTTTATATTAAAAAATTTAAAACCATTTCATTGTAAGGTATCCAAAATGTATGTATATATATATATATATATATATATATATATATATATATATATATATATATATATATATATATATATATATATATATATATATATATATATATATATAAAGGCAATAAAAGAAGTGACAGGAATGAATTCGAAGGTAAATTTCCAGAAAAGGTAAAACCTTTTTCTTAATGAATAACAGCTTTCAATGTTTACATTAAAACAGTTAATTTTCAAATTTTTTTTACTTTTTAATGAGGAAACTTTCAGTTTCCAGATTTTTCCAACGTGTTTCCAGATTCCCTACTGAGAAGAGCAAAACATTGATAGGGAAAATTTATGATGAAAATTATAAACTAAAGAAAAAAATGTACTTCGCTATTCGAAAGTCATATTTACTGTGTTGCTATGCGTGTGCATGCCTTTAATATTAAACAATTTAAATTTAAATTTTATTTAAGAAATATTTTTATGTCAATTGCGTTTGTTTTCAATAATTAAATTTTTCCTCTTCATTTAATTTTAGAGATTTCCGTTTTCTTATTCCAACAGAAAATTTTCAAATGTTTGACGATTTTTAAAGACATAGTTATGAAAATATATCCGGTTGATGAAGTTTTCCTAAAAGAGAATTTTATAAATGAGGTTTTTTAAGTAAATCGTAAAACAATCTTTTAGTTAATTAGAATTTTTGACAATTTTGATAAAGGTTGGAACCGTGACAACATTTTTAAATGGAAAAAGACTACTTAAAGTTATTATAATTTATATGTTATAAATAATGTTTCTTAGAATTAATATAATAAATATTTCAGCAGTTTAAAATTATAAGTAAATGAAATGGAGAATATATAATTTTATATTGTTATTTTTCCTGTTTATGCTAATTGAGATGCGAATGAAAGAATAAAATTAAAGGCAAATATGATGATATTGAAGTTGTAAGCTCTTGTAATATTTTTAGTAGCTATTTTATATTTGCAATGGATATAAGAAAAAAGGCGAACTCAACTATCAGTTTATGATTAAAGATTTTCTGGAGTTTATTCTTTTAAAATAGTTTGAAAAGAAATCTGTTAAATATAAATGCAAACTTTATGTGCCATATTATTAGAATTATATACATCAGTTTCATCACGTTAGTGCACTTAAAATTATCATCAAGAAATAAGATGAATTTTTTCTTCACTAAAATCGGTGAGAAGCATAAATAATGATTTAGATTTTGTTACAATATCCTTCTGCTTTGAGCATTACAGCAGATTTTAGGGAGTTATAACATATCAAATCCAGTTTTCTTATCGAATCATGTATTATCATTTGGTAAGAAAATTTATTTTGAAACAAAAAGTATTTCATGCCTCACATCGAATATTGCAAGAATAGAATGATAAGTGATACACTATAATGATGTGCAATAAGATATTTTGCTTTTGTTGTAAAGTAAGTCAATGTGGAAAAGCTAAGCGATAAAATATTTTACAACAAGAAAAATACAAAACTGAGAAATCGAATAAAAATATTGACTTGCAAAGACAAAAAGGAATAGAATAGAAGTTGAACAAGAAAAATACAAAACTGAGAAACAGAATAAAAATAGTGACTTGCTATGGCAAAGAGGAATAGAATAGAAGTTGAACAAGAAAAATACAAAACTGAGAAACAGAATAAAAATATTGACTTGCTATAGCAAAGAGGAACAGAATGGAATAGAAATTGAATAAGAAAAATACAAAACTGAGAAACATAATAAAAATATTGACTTACTATGGCAAAGAGGAATAGAATATAAGTTGAACAAGAAAAATACAAAACTGAGAAACATAGTAAAAATAGTGACTTGCTATGGCAAAGTGGAATAGAATAGAAGTTGAACAAGAAAAATACAAAACTGAGAAACAGAATAAAAATATTGACTTGCTATAGCAAAGAGGAACAGAATGGAATAGAAATTGAATAAGAAAAATACAAAACTGAGAAACAGAATAAAAATATTGACTTGCTATAGCAAAGAGGAATAGAATAGAATAGAATAGAAATTGAACAAGAAAAATACAAAAATGAGAAACAGACTAAAAATATTGACTTTCTTATGCAAAGAGGAAGGGATAAGGTTATTTAGCTGATGATTCTAAAATATCAACTATTTTAATTAGAGCTATGACCCACAGAAGATATAAGAGGAGACAAACTTGTTTAAGAAAGTAGGATCAGTGATAAACTGTCAAACTGTTGAAGAAGAATTAAATCCTTATATCTTAATAATTCTGAGCAATTTATAATTTAAAAGGGAGATATCAGTAAATACTATAAGAAATTCTGAAAAAGTTGACAATAATTAGATAATCTACGAACTATTTATGTAAATAATGTTTAATTTTACAGACTTATTTTACAGTTTTATTTACTGCAGAATGCTTAATTTTCGAAAACTAATTTGAAAATAAAATATATTTCAAATTATCTGTCCAGTATCTAACATGAAAACATATTAGAAAAGATATTAATGATATTTTTAAATATAATATAGTAGATTATAATAAATTAAGTAACCAATAATACATTTTTTAACACGTTTTGATTAACGTATTGAAATCCAAAATATAACGTGTACATGAAGCAAAATAATAAGCTAAAATGAAAACTAAGTTAATGTTGAACATTACAATACCTATTCCCTCTTTTAATAAAATCAATAATGTCACAATCTTTTTTGAAATTTTGATTTTTTTATTGTAAATGAAGAGAATGTAATTTATTCTTTTATTTTAAGAATTACAAGGACATTAAGAAAATGGCGCCCCAAGAAAACAATTTTAAAGGGCGAAGAAAAAAAATCTTTATGCAAAAATTTCATACAGCTAACGAAGCTTAAGTGAAATAAAAAGAAATATTTTCCGCATTAAGACTTATAATAAAACAAGAAAAATACTCTGTCACAAAACTTTCTGACTGTTGCTGAAGAATCTATGTAAATACAAGAGAATTTTATTACTACCTAGTTATTGTTTTGTATGCGCAGTCTGCTAAAAACAATTGAGAGTTCCAAATCTATTGGAGGTCGATAGTTTTCAGCAGTAAAAGCTTTCTTCGCGAATAGAATTGGCAAATTTCCTGTCGTAAGTCGAAAATACACAAGTGACAACAATCAACAGCTTTTGCACAGTTATTTTTCACTTTTATGAGCGGAATGGCAACAGTGTCAGCCTTTGAAAGAACAATGCCTCACATGGAACGGATGCGACGAGGTGTTAGTTCCTTTCAAAGCAGCAAAATCCCAACAGAGATAAGAAGACAACTTGATTACTTCACCCAAGGACTGGAAGCAATTAAATACATTGTGATAACTTACACTGAAGCAGAGATTCGAAAATATGCGCTTCCTTATTAATTTCTCTTCCTACGAAATTAGATTTCAAATAAAGCTGAACCTAAATGGCTTTACAGTTGAATGCGTTCAGCTTTTTAATCGGGTGCTTATAAAGGAAAGAATTCAGCGCTTGTTATAAAGATTTCAATATTACAGTAATTATGATTTTTAGATAATGTAAGGAAATTCCTGAATATCAAGCATTTATAAAAAATATAAAAATAGATTTTAAATATAGATTTTCTCTGGTTGCTTTAAATATATTATCAAAAGTTTCTTGCAATGGGAAAAATTTCTAATCAATATGAGAAAATTAAGTATATCCAAAAAAGAAAACATAATATTATTCGGCTTTGAACGTATTTTTTTCCTTAGATAGCTAAATAACTATCATATTAAAAATTGAGATAACTTTTCTTAACAAAATGCAAGTTATTCGCAACAAATTCTTAAAGTTGCATTACATTTTTTTAATTTTAATACTTTTAAAAATATATAATTAAAGTTTACAAAATTTTGTGAGCTGATAACTCTCAAAGAAGATCAATAAAATTATTGTAATTTCCAGAAGAAATGTAGCGAGATGTTTATATTTTTAAAAGTTACATTTTTTAGTAATGTGCAATTTCTTCTAATTTGCGTTTACGTGCGCTTTAAAAAATCTACAGTGATTTGCAAAAAGCCTAGAAGTAAGTGAAAATATGTGAAAACATCGTCAATAATATTTTGTGTGATTATGTGTTATTTTTCTGCAAGTTTTAAACTTTTTAACTGTTTTCTTTCAATTGTAGCGGCTTTTTTATTCAGAAATACCGATGTAGTGATATCTAATATCTTATACATTATCATATATGTGATAATTATAAATGATTACCATCTAATTTTTACCAAATTATCTATGTTTCTTAAACATCTTATCTAATTTAGTACTTAAATTCTCCATTATTTTCAAATAAATGTAACAATCACATTTCTACAATGTTCTTTAAAGGACAAATTTTTCGTAGTTTAAAAGAAACAAATTCTATTCAGATTTAAGAATTCAATAATCCAAATTATATCTCATACTAAAAAAGATTGTTTCACAAAAAAGCGTTGAGGCAAATATTAGTATTTAGATATTAATTGTAAATTAATATCTAAATACTAGTATTTGCCTCAACGCTGGTATTTGCTAGGTATATACTAGTATTTGCTCAACAACAAAGGAAGTAAAAAATTGGAATTTTTTGACGTGCATTTAGTTAAACAAAGAAATCCACGCTAAAAGCAGCTCGATATGAAGAAAAATTCTTTTTAATCATATTGTATCTGTATTTCTGGCAAGGTAACTTTGGAAAAGCAGCTTATACCTTGCACTTTTAAGTTATCTCCCAAGTAAAAATTGCGTAAAAAGTCTCCACTAAGAAACAAAAATGCATCAAATTAGTTTCGAATACTAAGCTAAAACACTTTTTTGATATTTTCTTGTTTGATATATATATATATTTTTTTTAAATTTTACAAAGATTTAAATTTTATGTAAATTTTGTGGTTTTAGATTTTAGAAATATATAAAATTACCTATAGTGAAATGAAATAAATCTTGATTTATGAAAGTTATATCATAAATATTACAAGTTGATATTTCAACCAAACTCTTAGGAAAACATTTCTTATATTGCAATGTAGTATGGCATAAAATGGATTCACACTATGAGACATCATATAGAGACATAACAATATGACGAAAGAAATTGAAATTTACAGTAAACAACAGTAATTTAAATGATGAAGATGTCGCTTTTGGCGTATCATTGAAGTTTCATATTTATGATACTTACATTCCTGGAATAATTATCTAATATGCAATGCAATTATTCTATAGTTAGGCAAGAGTTTTGTAACGATTCCTCATACTCTTAGAATTGATTGCTATTAGAATTTCCATTCAAATTAAATTGTATTTTACTATTAGAATGGATACTTAATGGGATTTAGCTTTGTACCATCGTCTTTTCTCGAGCTACCAAGCAATGTAATGACACCAGAGTGAATATTCCTAATTCATTTGATGAGTGTCCTCTCTATGCAAAAATGAATAAATAAGTTTTTTTTTTAAAGGAAGTTTTAATAGGTCGTTCTCCAGGAAATCGTGCATGACGATCAAAAACTATAGATTTTTGAGTTAATACCGTATTTACGCGAATCTAATGCGCATGGTTTTTGGCCAAATGTAGTTTTCAAAATTGGGGTGCGCATTAGATTTGAATGCAAGGTCAGCAGTTTGCCGATGACGTCAACCAAATTTAAATCGTAACAATGGATTACTGTATTTCTCGACTACATTTATCGTTGAAACATTATTGCATAGAGGATACAAATTGCAGAGTACGTAGTCACGAAATGGAGGGCAAACAAAGAAGAATGTCATATAACGCTACTTTCAAACGTAAATTAATTCTTTATGCTGAAAAAAATGGCAATAGAAAGGCAAGTAGAGAGAGTTCAACAGACGGGTGCAAACTTCCCCCTTTCTTATTCTTCAAACGGAAAACGTCCCCTAAAACCCCTAAGAATGAAAAGCTCTTAACAGATGAAGTCCTGATTCGAAACCAGGAGAAGGGGTGGATGACGGAATCAATAATGCTTGATTGGCTTCGAAATGTAAGGGAACGCCATCCCGGTGGGCTCTCCAATCCACCATCAATGTTTTGGGCGTATTTCGTGGTCATCTCACTGGACGTAAAAAAGAAGATGCACACCTTAGGCAGTAATCTTGTTAATATTCCTGGAAGGATGATGTCTGTGTTACAACCCCTGGTCGTTAGTATCAATAAACCTTTTAAGGGGTACGCTCAGGTGAGCCAAACCGTGAATTGAACTCGAAAGGAAAAATTAAGCGTGCTGCACCGCACATTGTAGCACACTGGGTTTCTGCTGCCTGGAAAAGCATCGAAGCACCAATAATTGTGAAATCTTTCAAGAAATGCTGCATTTCAAATTCATTGAATGGCAGTGAAGATGACGTGCTCTGGAACGCCGAGGATGATGATGAGGAAAGAAGAAATGAATCTGCTTCTGACGAAGAGAGCTGCGAGGATTCCAGTGATGAAAACATTAGTGAATAAAGACGTTTACTATTCATCACTGATTGTAGAAACTATTAACTAGATTGAAATGTTACCATTTATTTGTATAAAATAAGATTCAATAAATTCCTCATACCATTGATGCGCATTACATTCGCCTGACAAACAATTTTTTTATTATTTAAAGTTTTAAAATGGGGATGCGCATTAGATTCGCATAAATACGGTATTACTTGTATGGAAGAAGAATGGTGTATATTTATCAATGCGATGTCGCTCCAAGAAAAAACATGTTTTGCATGCGTGATGAAAAGAGTTCACGTTGATTGGTTTTATATCTTAATGAAATGTTAATGTTCACTAATTTCTCTACAGATGCAGACACATTGATGTGAGAAATTGCTTGTTTTCATGAAAAATTCTAAGTTAATTCTATGATTTGTGAAGACTTTGTCATTGAGGTATCTCTGGTGTCTCAAAGTAATTTAAATTTTTATCCTGAAAGCAGTAATACGATAGTAATAAAATGATTTTACTTCTTTATCTTTATTGTACCTTTTATATAATTTCTGCAAGCCATAAAATTGATTTCATAGTTGGGATGTCATTTTAGTAAAACTTGTAAGCATCAAAAGTATCTTTTTTTCATTTTGAAGTACCAAATCACTTGAAATTGCAAAGTCAGAAAAGGATATCATCCAAAAATTTCGGAATGCATAATTGCTCTAATGAGAATGCTTTAAACCTAAAGTGGACAATCTTACGAGATACAACATACACTTTGTTCAATAAGCAATATAAGGTCGGATTCACATAGATCATATTATTTAAAGCATATACTATAAATATATCATAAATATTACTTATTTATGACACTTTTATACACCACTAGTCATTAAAATTACAAACACCAGGCAGGAATGATTTGTGAAACGTCAAAATAGCAAAGAACGAAGAGGTGGAATTATGCAAATGATTAGCATTTCAAAGCAAAGCAAGAGGAACATTTGAAACAGTGCATAAAATAAAAGTTGTGTTGTCACGAAGATGTCAAAAGAATATTTTTCAGAATAAATACCCAATATTTTTTTTTTCGTCTTGAATGGTATGTTTTCTTTAGATAGTGATGTAAATATTTAAATCTAAAATAATTAATACAATAGGTTGAATGAATTACATTGCAAATATATTTTTTGATAGGGCATTTTGTCATTTTATATTGGAAAGATTGCAAATTTATTTTGCAATATTGTCTAGAGAATTTATTTTCACCTAGCATTAAAATCGAAAGGCAAATATCTGCATAACTATTTACTCATTTTATGATATTTATGTGGAAACAATACTAAATACCTCTATATATTTTTAATACTAAGTTCTGAAATACCTCGCATAAGAAATGTATTTTACAAAAAAAGTTGCATTGTGGTGATACTAGTTTTAATTGAAATGCATTTTTACTGAAGCTATTTAATCATTCTAATATGGGATTGATTATTTTTCAAGGTATAAAGGGACTTATGGTCACAAGTTCGGAACCTGAAATTCTGCATTTGATAGGAAATGTTCGTATATTACTATAAAATATGGTTTTTGGGTGAAAATCATGCAAATATTGTCCTATAAAACTGGGTATAAATAAGCAAATAGTGAAATTCTTAATATACTAATGTAAATCTTTATCTATACCACTATACAAATTGGTATATGAATGCAAATTGATAGGACAATATTAATTTGTTTACATACAGAATTATCATGATATAAATAAGTGCAAAACGAATAAATTGTGCAAATTTTTCGAAAATACCGATATTAGAAATATTGTTTAACTTTTGGATGTTTCCAACAACTTTAAATTCAATTTTAAAACCATTAATTTAAAAATAATTATTAACTTTACGTGACTATCGAAAGATGGTATCAGATTCCATTGTAACGTCCTTGCATCATCATCCAATTTTAAAACACACTTTTATTATTCCTCTTATTTGCTTTTGGTATATCCAGCTGTCTCATCTTTTGATGCGAAGGCGTATTTTTATTTTCGGCTGACTTTTCACTTTTCGATCATGATGGAAAAATTTCTATGAGACGGTTCTCCCTTTTTAAGGTCAAGGCCTTTTTCTGTTTTTATACATATATTTTTCCTCTCTTCATTTCTTATAGGCAGATATAACTTTCTTTTATTTCCCTTTCGTTCGGAGCTGTCCCTCGGAGATTACAGTGTTTCCAAGTGGGCGGAGCTCAATATCGTTCGACCAATCTATGGAAGAGTGGCGTCGAATCATTCTTTTCGGAAGTAAATAATAATAACAATGATGTGGCAACACTGAAATATATTATAAAAATGTACACATCTTTTCTGGTGGGATACGGTTAGAGATAGGAATCGACGGTTATGCCTCTCGGCGCATTCTTCACGTCCACGGTTTGAGGAGCTAAGGATAGGTTTCGCAGTTAGAGACCCGCACATTATTTACAATAAGGTTACCGGCCTTCCTCTTGTTTTTCATCAAGTACTCAAAATCAAGCAAAACGAGATGCATATAAGAAAAAATAAAAGATTTTGAATATATGCTTAAGTTATAAGCATGTATCATTACGAATCTAAACGCAAATTGAGTATTGTGATTTTTCTCGTGATTTTTAAACTAATCTATAGTTCTCATGCATCAAAGTGCATGAATTTATATGAAGATAATAATCCCTGATTATTCAGCATGCCGTGAAAAGTTCAAAAATAAATTTTATTTGCAATTCTAATTTAAATTACTCGTTTATAAATTAATAATAAATCTAATTTATCCCTGAATCTGAATTTGTGAATATAAAATAGTAGGAAAAAAATGAAGACATTACTTTGAATTCTCAAGTCATTAAAAGTATGATGGAATTGAAGCATTTTATATAATATAAAATAATTATTTGTAATATTAAATATTTTACGTCTGAAGATTTTTCTTTATATTTTATATAAAAGGAAATTTTGTACTATTTTGTTATATATTTGTGTAAATAATAAAAACTATTTCTCTTGTTTTTCTTCCTTTCTTTATCAATAATATTTCGCGTGCACCTGACTCCAATTTTAACAAATCCTGCTAAAATATTTACAAAATTCAAGACCTGGTTGGTTAGAGCGTTGTTCTCATAATCTGAAGGAAGTGAGTTTGAATACTGACATAGCCGAAGATCCATCGTGTTCACAAATAACGGCTGGGCCACGTAAAATAAGTCGTGGTCGTTATGTCCTCCAAGTGAAATGATACCTCTAAGGATTATAAGCAAAGTCTGAGGTCTTCTGCATGATCACTGCTTCTAAATGGCTGAGACCCATCCACTTGCTCAACATTTAGTCAACGAGCTATATGCTTTGCAAGTTTGAAGCAAAATCAGATCAATGTCCCATGGTCTTGGACTTCTCGAAACTGCATCTTACACCCTTTATTATGTCTCGTATGTTTGGAAACGCAAGGGCTCTCAGACGATCTAGATGTTTCTGTCTACTAATCGGGATAAGAAAGAACCAGACGAAATCCAAAATGATGAGAATAAATTTGCAACAAAATTTCCGCTTTTGAACTTAGTATTAACTATATCGATGACCAATTTTCAATCATATTTTTAGGTAAGATATCTTTTTATGCATAAATATTAGTTTTTTTGTAAAATGATGATGAAATGGGAGATTTGATGAAATGTGAGATTTTCTTAATGATAATCTCAAGAGAATAAGCTAATAATAATATAATAAATAAAAAGAAAGACAAAAATATATAAATTTTTTTTATCAAAACTCTACTTAAAATTAATCTTATTTATTTTTTTTTTAAATTTCTGTAAGAAATATAAAATTTTTATTATAATTTGCTTTTGACATGCTTATGCAGTGAAATATAATAAAATTATAAATGCTTAAAAAATTCTTTAAAGAGTATACTTATGCATTTTCTATGACATTTTTTTGAAAAATCTTTTCGCCAAAAAAGGTTACAAATATAAAAGCACTTTGTCATTAATTGCTCAATAAAAATTACAATAACGTTACATATGATCTATATTTTTACGATTCAATAATTTTATCTCTATTCCTTTTAGAATATTTTTATATAGAACATATAAGAGAGATTACATAAACTTATTTAAATACCGCAATAAGTTTTAATTAAATAAAAATTTAAATATATAATAAAGCTAAATACACACACATACATTTCTATATATTAAGGTTAAAATAAACAGGATAACGTAATCATAACGTCAATATTATGCATTCTAGTGTGATCATTTATGTAAATTACAAACAAAAACATCGAAATATGATTTCGCATACATCTATTATAAGTACAACTTGGAAATAATGCGTAAAATATATGGTTCTTTCATTTTTTTTTTAAATATTCACAATGAAAAGTAATTACATTGAATAAGAGCTAAAAGGATTTTATATAATAAATTATTAAAACTTAATAATTTATTATAAAAATACATTGCTAAGAACTTTAAACTGTAATTAACATACAGAAAACAACATAAAAAATTGTATCCAATATCAATGAAATAATATATAGCAACTCAGTTTATAAAAAAATCTTAATATTTGCAGTATTTACGATGGAAAGTCATTGAAATGCATTTTCAGAAAATCAAATTCATAATTATAATAGTGTCTTTGATTGCATTGTTAATTAATTAAACGGATTACAGAAAATAGATATAAAATTCTTAATTGCACAAAGAAATGCTTTTTTAACTTAATGAGGTCAAAGAATAAGCTTTCAAACTACTTCTTTATAGTTCTGGAGACATATTATTAAAGTAGATAATAGAAATAATTTATGATTGCCATTGTAAGAACCTCAAAATATTTTGACATCAAAAAGGACATTTAAATTTCTTTTAAGTGGTATAAATTTATTATTAGTATATATCTTTGACATGCTATTGCATTTCGATTTCCTTAGAAATATTCGGTGGAAACGTGAAACTTTGAATAAGTATCATAAATTTAGGAGAATACAGTAAAATAGATTTTTTCCCAAGGGTAGAAAAAACAATTTTCAATTGTTAGCAGTTAATGTCGGAAATATTTTATTTATGGCAAAATAACTTCCAAACTTTCTTCCTTTTTGTAAGGGTCGAAGTTTATAGTTTGCCTTTTATATTTGAAAGGTTTTTAAATTGATCCTTTTGAGTTCAACTATTCATCTGTCTAAAAGGGAATTTTCGCGCATTGAGTGATGAGACTAATTTTATTTTTAAAACAATTTATGTTGAATTTTTTCTTTTATTCTCATTTATAATCAAAAGGAAGTTATTAAATTATAATTTAAAACTCTTAGGGAAGTATAATTGGAAAAATTTATACTAGCGAATATAATGAACATTTATTGATTTGATTATCTTCTTAGATTTCATTAGAAGCTACTCAAATCAATAAATATCTTATTTATATTTATGATACATTTTAATAAATTTGAAAGTTTTATAATGAAATACTTTATTTTATAATGGAATTCATTTTAACTTTTATTTATTATGTTTGATTTAATTTCATTATAATTTGGTATTAGCAACTTATGCGGATACAGGCTGAAAACATTTTTAAAATTAAGATTGAATATTTATTCAAAATGAATACTTTTACATGCATAAAGTTATAGTTAATTACATTAATATTTATTATTATGAGTACTTTTAACATTTTTTTAACAACCACTTTTACTTTTTATTCTGATTAAAATATTATTTATTATATAAATCATTAGCTTAACCGTTAAGAAAGATTATTTTATGACTGAATTTATAAAAATGTTTGTTTTAATTTTTTTAATATGTTTACATTTAGCATAATATGTCAAATAAAAGATAAATATTAAATTGTGAAGTTATTCTAAGGCAAGAAATATATACAACCAAATTGGGTTATTATTTTATATTTAATAACCGCTTTTTGATTAAATGTTTTCTTCTATAATTTAGATTTCAAAGGTTTTATATTTTGAAATAATCTGCCATTACTATTAGTTTAGGAGAATAAAATAGATTATTAAAAACATATATTTCCTAGGATGATAAATTAAAACTCCCAAAAATGTTGTTATTTTAACCCATCCCTTATATTTGTTTATGTTTGAAATTTATGCTAATATTTTGCAGTTCAAATGTGTTTTTGTATGAGAAATTTTTGGCGGATATAGAATAAATATATGGAATACATGTATTTTTGTGGACGCATTTTACCATAATAATTACTTATTACAATTAATAAATGTAAGATAAATATAAAAAACAAAAATTTTATGGTTATATAAATTATTATCCATTATATGAATATAAAACGTATATTTATATAACAAATGTAAAATTTCACATTAATTATAAAAATTTGATAAATAAATATTACAGGAAATGAATGTATGTCGGTAGGATGAAAGTTGGTTATTATTTTACCTTGAAATCAAAAATGGTATTAATCATGAATTGTTTTATCATTGTATATTTAATAATTAACTTTTCTAGAATATTTACTCAAAATTCATATTTTAATAACTAAATCGTTTTCTCAGAGAATGCTCCAATTTTAAATATAATACACAATATTATTTGTAACTTTAAAGGATTTCATATGATATATATGGATTATAACCACAAAAAGCAACAAATTAATTTTTCCTGTTACATATTATTTTACTGAACTATGAGCAAAGTATAATTTTTTATGATAAGTATGAAGAAAAATTTTAAATAATTTTTTTTGACAATTTTCTATTAACGAAAAATATTCGTTTTGAAATAAAAATTCTGATTTGAAATTCGACTAGATATAAAAATATTAAGGAAAATTATTTTTGCACAAGATTTTATATTCATCAAAATAAGCAATAAAAGTTATCGGGGCATCGTCATCCGCTTTTGAAAATAGAAAAAAACATTAATTTCAAACTGATTTTATTATTATTTTTTGTTTTAAGCCGATAGACAATACACAAAATGAATTTAAAATTACGTGTACAGTTATCTTAACTAAGCTTCTTTCAAATTTATCCTACGAAATGTTACGCTTTAAAAACAATAAACTCATCTAAGTTCAGATAGAAAGAATAAGACATCGCTTAAGCTATATGATCAAAGTTTGGATAAAAAAATAAGAATGAGTTCTTAGCAGCAAAGTAGACTTTAAAGATCAGGATTTCATTAAGAACACAACATTCAAAATTTACAGTTATTGAAGGTTATGGAAAGAAATAGAAAGAAGGGACATTTTTTTATTTCTCGACGAATAGCTTCTTCAGGTCAGCCGATCTTATCTTGACAGAATTAAGGCATGAAACGGGTGTGCACATCGTTCTTTTTCATTGGTTACGCTGATCATCTTGATTATAGCCTATGTGTTCTCTAACCATACCATTGAATATTTTGCTTGTTACAATCTTTCTGTTGAATTAGCAAATGTTAGATTAGAAATTGGTGTTTTCCAATAATCATTATCAGTTTGAATTATATTTTATACGTTACAAAAGTGAATGGTAGTATTTTGTCTTTAAAATACAAGCATTTATATTTTTACACAAACATTGTTTGAATATCTTGATGTTATATAAATCTTTTAAGTATACAAATATTTTCAAACAATTAGTGTTATATATCAGAAGGAATACAAGACATATTTTAAGGGACAAATTTTTATTAATACATTAGCTGGGGAACCCGGATTCGCTAAGGTGTTTGATTTGTGATTGTGTTGTAATTGGAATAAAAGGATAAACTTTAAAATATAAGAGTTACAAATTTTTTATTGAAAATATATTCGAACAGCAACATTTATATTTACAATATTTTTTATAAATAACATATTTTATTTTGTTATCCGGGGCTTATATTTATAGATTTTTCTAATTTCCTACTCAAGAGCAAGCTACGTATGGTTGACTGTGGAAAAAACAGGCGTCTTTCAATGTCGATGCAGCTATATCTTAAAGTTTGTCTTTTAGCTTTGTTAATTGTAAAACTATAGGTTGATTTGATTAGGAATTGCAGTCTTTTAAATAGGAATGGCAGTTCAGTAGCAATCAGTGGTATTCTGGGGATAAATACTGCACTCCACAATGTTCTAGAACATTCCACAACATTCGAGTGTGTTCTGGAACGTTCCACAATGACCTGAGATATTCCGGACTATTCTTTGTCCTTTCCAGTCATAAGTTCGGCTTCGATGATGTTATTCGATAGATGTTTGACGATCATCTTTGTTCCATTACATAGTTTTGGTGAGTTGGGATTTCTGAGTATATGATCGGAGATCCAATTTTCAATCGAAGGCAATGTGATGCCATACTTGCAAATAATTTACAAATTTTAAGGAAAGCTGCCACTTTCTTCAACGCTTACCATCGTGTTGAACGATTTATATATTTCCCTACCAATAGTTAGCCCCATCCATACAAAAAAGGCTCCTAATACTCCACAACGTTCTAGAACATTCCACAACATTCGAGTGTGTTCTGGAACGTTCCACAATGACCTGAGGTATTCCGGACTATTCTTGAACATTCCAGAATGTTTTAAATGTTTTAGAATCTGTCAAATGTTCTGGACTGTTCTAGAAATTTCTAGAGGGCGAAACTTCCAGCCTTAAGATCTGCAAAAGCACGCACTTCCGATGAAAATGGGAACTTTTTTCCATTATCGGGAGGTTGAGGGTTAGCAAACCATATAACTAACTTCCTTGTTCGTACAGGGACTCATTTTTAAGTTTTAGCGGCACGCACATTGTACACTATTTTCTAGGATAATCTGATTCATTGCAATTTTCTCTTCTTTTCATTTTCTTACTCATGGTACTACAAACTGAAAATAAGTTTAAAAAGTTATATAACTTATACATTGCATACACAAAATGGTTCTATATAAATTTACCTTCATAAAAATAAATATTTTACATTCAAATAGAAAAATGAATTTATTATATTTAATTTTTTTATTCGCATTTTAAAATGTATCTGTGACTTAATGCTGAAAATAAAATCAGAAAATAAGTTTACTTTCTAAATTTTTTAAAAAGAAGTTTTGTAAAAAAAATTCTTTTTCAAGATTTATTAATTAAAATTTTTTTAACTGCAGGAGAGAAGTTTAAAAAAGAAAAAATATTATTTTTTTATTAAAGTTTCTCTTTGGTTTTCGAAACTGAATCTATTTTAATGTTCTCCTTGATAGTGAATTAGTATTTAATTTAATTTTTTTCAGTGAATATTGTTTACGAAAATTCTGTTTTCAAATAAAGAATAGATTAAAAACTGAATGCTATAAAAACATATAAACACGTTATCGTATCCTTTCAAATGGATAGACAATAGTAATATTTCAGTTCTGTTCTTTGTATTTCTGCATTTTACTGAGGTACATTTATCAGTTTATTTTTATTGTAATTGAACAATAAATCTTTGTTAATAACACGACATACACAACGATATTAAAAATCATAAAAATATATCCTAATGTATAAATTATATATCTTTCTTATATTGAAGGAAATAGAGGTTTGAGATATCGTTAATAAATATAAGATTTTACATCAGTGCAAAAAAAAAAGTGAAATATGAAGGCATGAAGAAAAAAAAACATAATGACCAAATCTAAAAGAGTAAAATAATTTTTTTATATAGAAATAGTTTGTGAAACTTAATTTCGATTGGCTTAGTAAATAATATTACACGGTGAAATAGTTTAATTAATATTTTCTCACATAAAAAATAATTTTCTTCTTTTATTAAAGGAATTTTTTAATGAGGCTCATAATTACTACTCTTAAAATTAAAGCGTCTCAAATAACTCAATTTGATTTTATTTATAAAATCAAATTTCAAAAACTGCTGTAATGTAAAAATAAATTTCTCTGTTGGAGCAAATATTTGGTAAGTTAATTTGGGTGCTTCGTAATTGCAAAAGAATGAATAAGATAAAAGTGACGCATTTCTCTCGGGGTTGTTCAATGACGTATACTCACTCATTGGTTATTCAGTCACGTATATATATATGTACAATAAAATAAAAATAATTGTAAAAATGTTTTATAGGTATTATTTTTCTGAACCAAGAATCATAATTTTAAAGCTTAGATAATATCAATGCGTATTTAAGCTTCTTAATTAGTTTTGTGTCATATAAATGAAACGACCTCTTTAACAATAAACGCATTAACTTTTTGGTTAATAGAACTTAGTTAATGATAAGTAGAACTTTAAAATTGAAGATTAATAAACTATTTTAATTCTCTTTAAATAGTTCATTGTTTTACATAATCCATTGAAAATTTTCATAATTGATATTTTATTTCAATACACATGTTTTTTTAATACATAATTTTTGTTTATTATTTATAAGTAGAAATCAATCTTAACATTTGCTGTTAAATATATTATTCTATGTTGCATAAATTTTAAATTTCTTTATTGCTAGCATTTTCCTCTTTAGATGATTCTAGTAATTTATTTTAAGTTTGATACAAATTATAACTTTTAGCGTAAGCTATTCGTTCCTTATTCTTCATTATTTGTTTACGGTTTTATAATTTCCTGTTACTAAAGGATACATATTCTAACATTAATTTGAAAATAAAAATCAATATGCATATTTGAGGATGAGATTAGCACTATCAAAACTAAGCCCAAGTATAAACTTTTATTTTTCGTTTTATAACTGGAAAAAAAAGTAGCGATACAGTAACAAAGCACAGAAGCTCTTTTGTTTTAACAAGACCGTCATTGTGTGAGAAACAGCATTCAATGGAACGTGGTTAATTATTTCACCAGAAAAATTCCGAACGATACTTGATCGTTACATTTTTATATCACCTCGATTATTTTTTTCTTCTCTCTTAAGTGTTATTCGAATTTTCAGAGGGCATTGAACTTATTTCTCTACAGTTATGCAAATGCATCTTTCTAAAGAGACTTGAATTTACCGCACTATAAGTATTGATATAATAAAGGTGTGGATCCTTAACTCTGTCATTATGAAATGTTAATTTTATGTTGAGGAATGGAATAAATTCTTTATCGAAAGAAGAGTTTAAACACATAGAAGTATGTGAATAGTTTTTAATATACATACATACATACATATATATATATATATATATATATATATATATATATATATATATATATATATATATATATATATATATATATATATATATATATATATATATATAATATATATATATATATATACGAATATGTAGTACTAATTGTTAAAATAGAACAAAAGTAATTTTTATTATCACAGTGACAAATTTTGTAGTTAATGCGTCAAGTAATGTTGTCATCAGTTAAGCTTTAAAATATTAAAAGTATTTGTTGAAGTCAGGCTCAAATACTTTATTAATGTAAGGAAAGACAAAATGAAAGTTATGGACAGAACTGAAAAACAAAAATTTTACCAGAACAGCTATCTATGTAAAGTCCATTAAAAAATTAAGTAATTTTTGGTATTTGGTGAGTGTCAGAATTGCTTAACTCGCTTTCGAACTTGAATAAATCTTTTTTGGCATTCATTTGGGAGAAAAAGATTCAATTCCGATTACATTCGATGCACTACGGTATTTTTGAATAGTTAATATTAATATTTTAAGATTGGTTAAATTTTAGGTTGTAAAAGAATAGAAATTCATATCATTTGGCTGGCAATATGGAGTGCTCACCATTGCATCGATATTTGTAAGATCGTATTGGATATTTAAACTTTTATAGCACCTTCGGATATTTCCCTGCTTACTATGAAGGGTCTAAATAAATGATATGAAATATGACAGAAAAGTAGCAAATATGTTTATTTATAATATTAAAGTAAGAATTACTACAATGAAGCAATATTGGTATTTTCAAAAGTTTTAAGATGAATAATTTTACAAAAGAAGTTTTAAGCTGAAGAAGTTGAATATCACAAAAGAAAGATAAAAGTGATAATAGGACATGTGAGACCACCTAATCTGCATACGAAAGTTAAAACGTTTGATCATAATTTTTTGAGGTGTTCAATCATCACACTGTCAAGAATTGTCACTTAAGAGACTGTTTAAGCAGTTTTCAAGCCTGAGGCAGTAGCTGAGAATAGTAAACATGTACATCTAGTATGCCTAAAGGGTGGCTTAAAGATTTCAATGGAATTCGAGTCGAACGAGTACCCCGGTCCTTTCATACATGAAGTCTTCTCATTTTCCATGTAAATGTCGAAGATAATAACTCTTTTACGACATGTATTATTATCCATTAAAAATAAAATAAAATGATTGCTTCAAAATATAATCTTTTAGCTGGATTCAGGATTTTTGTCCGTAGATACGCGGGTCAATGTGATATTTTAATAAATTCCCTACGAAGACCATGATGTTTCCATCTCTAAATGAGTGATGTTGATATTATTCTAAAGCAAACTGCGTTTTTTTTTTGCATTCCCTAGATTACAACACGTTTGTCTGCCTTATATCCATATAGCATTATATATCGATTTCATAACACGTTTTTGACAAATTGGACACACTACAATTATATTATTAGCGACGCCACTTTAATTGTGTCCTTCTTGTCTTTGGATGCTATTTTGGATAAACTATTATATACAAGTACACATACAAGTGCCATACATCGTTTTATCACTATTGCTCTGACCATAAGAAGTCATACGTATGGAATTCGCTTTTCTCGTTTCCCCTTGGCAACAATATAATATATTGTAACTGTTGATTATCATTACGATCTTTGGGGAAATCAATATATTATATTGATTGCACCCATGGCGCTCCGATACAAAAGTACATGTTCGAGAATGACATACCGATAGATGTGACCAGTCATGGTTGCATTCTGAACATGCAGGTTAGTTTTGGAACTCAAAATAATTCCTCCCCAAACGAGCAATCCTGCCCCCACCGTAATGGTTTCGTTCAATGGTGTTCTCTTGGTGGTAACAGGTACCTGGACTTCTCCATATGAAAGTTCGGCGAGAATCAGACTAAACCTGGACTCGTCGGAAAAGATCACACAAGACAATTGTTGCGGAGTCCACAATGCATGCTCTCGACTCCAGGCTAACCGCAGGCGACAGTGAGTTGCGGTAAGTGGAACAAATCTGACAGGCCTACGAGCATATAGACCAATGTGCCGCTAAGTGTCTGTACACAGTCTACCTTAAAACTGTCGTACCGGTAGCTGAAGAGACAGGTCTGATGCTGTGCTCCGTCTGTTTCTTCTGCGAGTAACTGCCAAATACCAGTCTTCATTCGGCGTTATAACTCGGGGGCGACATGTGTTGTAACGTTTACTCACACTACTATCATCTTGGAACCGTTGCCAAAGCCTGGAGATGACACTCTGGGCGAGTCCAAGTTCCTCGGAAACTTCCAGCTGGGTATGTCCACATTCCAAACGGCCGATAATTCTAACACGTAAAGCATCGTCCAAACGCTTCCTTTGTGCCATAACTATGCGGTTATTGTAATGAAAGGCTTTTAAAGCTATTGTGATCAATTTTACTTCTTTGCAACCATTCCTTATATACCACTCTCTTACAGTCTCGTCATTGTGACGTACTATCGGTGCCATCTGGTGGTTTCTTGTAATTTGCATATTATTCTTTAAGATGTGTGTGATAATTCTACATGTGAAATTTTTATTTTATAGTTCAATTTCTGTGTGATTCTGAATTATCCTTAATTTATGGAGATGTGTGTATAATACTGAGTATAATATGACTGCTTTTTTTCTCAATGTGGAATAATGATTGTCTGTTATATAACATATTTCCATGCTTCCATCTCTCGATTCAGAGAATTGCAGTTTCTGCAACTAAAATAGGATTTCGGAAGTAACACATATTTTTGTGTGCTTAACTTTTGAAAATGATAGCATGAAGAGAATGAGACAATAAGACAGTGTTAAAATTCTACGTCCTAATAGTAACTGGAAGATGTTTCAGTGGTAACAATCCGTATTTATGTATCGCAAAAATGGAAAATTTATGTATGTCCCATTATTCATTGCGGAGCTAGCAACTGAATGGTTAGCCCTTTGGCCTTATATTACACAGTGCACAAATTCAGTTAATACTTTGAGTGTAGTTGCTTGCAGTATTTCGGAATTGACTCCAAACAATGGGTCCTCGTGTACAAAAAATGACCATTGAATGACAAACCAAATAATTTATTATTCAAAACAATGAGAACCGAATTTTTACACTCTCTATTAATAAGTAATTGAACAACAGGAACAGAAAAGAACAATGATGTTTATTCACCTTCAATAGGAGTTAACGTTTCAAAGAGTGTTGAAATTTCGGGACATACATATCATTAGCGGTTGTATAACGGCTATCGGCATTTTCTTTCATTTAGATTGGAAACTATATCAGTTGTTTCCAAATTAAGAATGGACTTAGAAAATATATCAGTTCTCTAACTGATTTTGGAAAATTGCAGTAATTCTTAAGTTGATGCTCTAGTTTGTCCCATAGGTACTGGAAAGTTTAATACCCGGTCTACGGACCAGTCAGTCTGAGTGTTTAATCTCACTTTCACTGTATCAAATCACGGTGGAATTCATTCAATCATGGTATCAAATCATGGTGGAATTCTTTTGAGTGATGGCAAATTTATGGTACCCAAGAAGAAGGGATTTCTTATGGTTGATATAATTAAAACTAAAGTTCAGAATGCCTAATGTAAATTCCATATGGATGTATAGGATACAGTTCTTCTGGTTCAGTCTAAAGTGCATCCTTCTGCATCGAATATCTAGTTTCCTATGTCTATTAGATCGGTTCTCATTGTAATAACTGACGCTTCACTTACACTTGAGAATAACTTAGTCATTGTTGGTTATGCTCCCTGTAAATATCTCTTTAAGCTCATTGAAAATATGCATAGATGGACTATTTCTGGGATAAATGAAAATCACACTTTTCTTCAGATTCAAAAACTCCGACTTGATATCATGCACCCAAATCTTGCATAAGGTTATCACACTTTATGTAATAGCCACGCAATATGAAAGACGAATCTTTTTTACACGAAGAAAACAAAAATCTAGCTTATCAACACTTTCTAAATACTTATTGGTAATGTTTAAAAATAGCTGAAATTTATTATCAAATTTTAAGCTGAATTGATTGCATAGAATAGGAAACAGAGTTTTTGAATGTATCCAGCAAAATATTTCTTTTACTGAAATGTTTTTCTCATTAGAAACAATAATATTAACTTTCTCATAACCATTAAGTAATTACTTTGAATGTTATCCATTATCTTTTAAAATTAATATATTTTTGCCTTTATCATTTTTAAAACACATATTTATTTATACAAATATTTTCATGAGTGTTCAAGGAATTTTTGAGTTTACATAAGTAATGATTTTCAGAGATGGGCTGCACACACACACAAACCTTTCTATTCCTCAATTTTTAAAAAAGTTCAAATTTAGATTTCTTTAAGGAGTTATTTCAGTATTTTAATCCATCATATTGTTTACAATTAATACGATATATAACTTTTTATTAAAACTAATTTATGATAAAATTTATTAATTTCAATGCAGTCCGCAAATATTAGGTCTTATCAACTAAGTATTATACCATCTTGATATATCTGAAATTAATAACCAATTATATATACTTCTATATGCAGAATTTCTATTTAAAATGTTGAGCACATGTTGATGTGTTTGCTAGCTTATAAAATAAGGAATATGTAAAAAAAAACCTTGTAGCATTTATACATAAAATAGCTCATATTTCTTATAGTATAAACATTTCAATAGATAATTTCCTTTCTCTATACGAATCCCTTTCGTTTTATAATTATTGTCTATTTCTAGGTTTAACAACTTTTTTCATCGTTTGAGTTTACCGTTTTACAAGCAAATGGATTCATCTTTATTAATTGTCCACCAAGATTATCTGATATAACGTTAACGTTATCGATTTGATATCTTTCTCTTTCCGTAAAAGACATCATTTACATAAAGGACATGTCCAATAATAATTCAAAAGCTTTTGTGGATGGCCTTATCTGGCACAAAGTTGACCACCGTTCTGATATTCTTCATGTGACAAATGCTCCCTTATGGAAGTACAATGACAAGGGCTATAAAATATTTTGAGCTCATCTAACTATTAATGTTACTAATTTAAATTTACCTTTATTATTTTAGGAATATTTCAGTATCTCGAAATATGTTCAACATTTTAGACATCTTAAGTATTTTGTGCATTGAATTCACGGCATGTGACACATTAATCTATTTCAGAAGTTTTAACACTTACCTTTTCTAATTATGATTTTTATTCATTATTACACACTAAATTAAATAAATACTATCTTTAGCTATTATTCTGATAATCTGTCACAAATAGGCTTTTCGAATTTAACAATTAATACTTAATTATTTCACAATTAAATAATTGATAATACCTTAACTATTTCACAATTTCAATTTGATTGCGCAGACTAGAAAATTACGCACCCAACTTTATTTACTACGCACAATTAATTTGCTTGAATTAATTCTTACATATTTTTTTTAACTTTACGAATCATTCCTTTATTTTCTATTGAATCATCCTTCTTAGTTTTAGAATTATTTGAATATTACCAACATTTAGTAAATACTTAGCATCTATTTTTTTATCTTATCATTATTTATATGAAAAGCACATACAAGAATTCAGAGACTTGTTAAATCTCTCTAAAGGAGAGAGTTCCGGTTTGAGTATATTTATGAATATTCAGGTTTATTCATTTCAGAGGAAAAAAATAAATGATTAACATAAAGTCACTGATTTTAAGATAAATGCATTTCTTATCAATGCTTTTATGCTGAACTGGGTATGGATGTTTTCATTTCTGAATGCCGGATTCAGTGTGTCATCTGAGGAGACTTCGACGGTATTTTCGATTTCAGGCTCGGAGGTGAATGATTCCCGGATAAAAGTTTTTTATCGTTCATGTATTGCTTCACACCCTTTCGACTAATGGGTTGAACAACATGCAGAATATCATAATAAATTACGTAATTCTTCGGTACTATTTCAAGCGGAGAAGATTGGCGTGACCAGGGGATTACCTTCTCACGAAAATCCTGTTTTCGTTAAGATTTCTAAAAATAAATTTAAAAAGAAGTGGTGCACGACAAGAATTATTTATCAAAAACATTCGTTTTCGAGCATCGGAATAAACGAGAAAACACGTTCAAGTCATAAAATAAGCTATCTCAAATAAAACCAACCCATTGTAGGAAGTTAAATAAATTAATATATCGTCAAAAGAAGCTTAATCTGAAATGGTAGTAAATTCAAAACATTGTTATGCAAAATCCTACAATCGTAAATTAAAATTTACGATCTTCGTTAGTTGTTTAATATAAATGGAGTTTTTTTAGAGCAATGATTTTTAAAATATATTACTTAGCAAAAAAATTAGCTGTACGTGAAAATTTTTCATTTAATTAAAATGTTATTTGTGTACACCTACAAATGCAAGAGATATTATACAGTCATTCTGTATCTAAAATGCAGCTTTTCGTCCCTTTAGTGGGTCGATTAATCTGAATTATACGCATTCTTGAGAACTAAAAACAAGGGGTTTGCATTGGGTTGACCACCTAACCGGGGCATAAGATTCGCACCCCATGTCTTTCAGTTAAGAAAACAGATAACGGACAGTGTAGGCCTTGGCCAACATGGGGGTTGTCATGCCAATGAGATTAATTTTTTTACATGCACATATTCTTCTTCTAATAATGTTCTTATCAATATTTACACACATATTGTCAACCACAATCTCACTTATAAACAATTTATATTTACCTTTAAAATAATACTTTATACATCTAATTCTACTGAACTTATTTAGCATTTCAAATCCCATATGCCATTTAAAAATTATCGAAATCAATTTAAAGTTTGATATATTTTAACAGGTTTTGTTGCAGTTTTTAATATATTTTGGTAAAATTATTGTATTTTCTTTTCATTAGGTAATTTCTTCCTTTCGTATTTCTATCAAAGTATTCAATTTATTGCAGGTTTTTATATTTTAAGAACTTAATAAAAGTACCTTAAGTAAACTATAGATAAAAAGCATTTAAAATAAATAACCGAATGCTGTAGGCAAATAATGATTTTTAAAATATTCCATGTTTAGTATTCATTTAGAATTCCATATTTAAGTATCTAAAAGTGTGTTGTTTCTTAAACTTTGTAATACATTATTGTTAAGTCTGAATATTGACTAACAAATTCAAAGAAATTTCTTATAATAACGGATCATAAAACTTTTCAATTCAGTACCGTTTTACATAACTTTAAATTTATTTATTGTTATTATTTAGTAGAAAGATTAATTAGACTCATATATATTATATAATAAAAATATAATAAGAAAAAGTTCATATTAGAAATAAGCAATAATTCAAATTATATAATGAGAAGATAGAGAGAACAGTCATCATATTTCAGCAAAAACATATTTTAGCAAAAAATATTTTGAAAAAACCAGATTGTGGGATGGCATTTTTAACTAAAATTTTCAAAATAATTATACTAATAACCACAAATTTTTAAATTGATTTAAGTTGAATATTAATTGTATTATTTACTCTCAAATATCAATAAATTTAAGGCAACAAATAGATATTTACAAGCGTTAAACTCAAAGAATTTGAAATATTAATTCACTTAGGCTTTAAGAAGTGATATTAAAAGTTTCCTAAATATGAGATTTATCTTAAGTCTTTAAATATGATATAAATAAGAAGATTGAATGAAATAATTCTTAAAAAAAGAATATTAAAATCTTTCAAACGAATTCCCTCTCTTCAAAATAAAATATATATAACAGTTGATATTTTGAAACTATAATTTTTTTTTATTCTTTATATTCAAAAAGATGTTTTGTTCTTGTGATGAAATTTATTAATCAGATGTTTGAGCAAATCTTTAACAAAATTTCTTTCTGATATAAAAGATAAAAGAATATATCAAATTAGCAACATATATATATATTTTTTTCCACATCCATTTTCAGATTTTATCCTGGAATTTTCTTGTTAAGGAAAAATCAACAAAACCCGGAAGCATCCTTTTGTAATCTTCTACTCAGATTTAAAATTCCATCTTGAACCGGTGAACGAAAATTATTCTATCGTACTAAAACGTGATCGTTAGAATATGCTTTCCATCTTGCATCGTTTGCAGACACATTAGAGAAGAACTTTCTCTAACAATTCGAATAGTTCACGTATTACGAATAAGAGGATCTCCAAAAATCATTAAAGTAGCGAAGATGCAACCAAAGCATTGTTATTTTGTTGTTAAGAAGACATGCTGATTAGACATGTGTTCTTCTTAATATCAATTTTTTGCGAATTCAGCTATCACGTACACAAGCAGGTACAATTCAAACTCGTTAAGATAATTCTTTGACCGTGTCATTTAATTTATTCTTTTTTAAAATTGTACAAATCTTTAGTCATTATTTCTTTGAGCAGCATAAATTTTTTATTTATGCTGCTCAAATATCATATATTCAACAAAGATTCAAAAAAATCTTTGTTGAATATATGATATTATAAATTTTATTTTTTGATACATTTAATCAAAACTAATATAATGATCAGAAACAATACAGTGATATCATCGCGTAAACAAGTTGTTTTTTTTAATTTGAAATGATTTTAAAAATATAAAATCTTGTTTAATTAAAAATAAGGTTATTCTACTGAAATCAGTTTCTAAATATAAATAGGAATCAAAGAAGTGTATATAAAATGTTAAAGCCCAAACATAATTCAAAAGAATGCTTCTTATAATTTTATGATTACAAACATCTGTTGGATTTATTAAAGTAAATGCAGCTAAAAGTAATTCAAATGGAGATAATTATGCTTCATTATTTTGATAAGTTACAGTAGTTCTAATATGTATTTACTTAAAATAAAAATCCAAATTAATAATTCGCAGAAACATTTATTAAAAAATATTTAGAAAACATTGTTTTAAAATCCTCTGGTTTTAATATAAAATTATTTCATGCTGATTATTCATTTCTCCTTACGTAATTTATTTAATTTATTCTATGAAGCTTCTTTTTTTCAATCACATATTTTAGTGATTTTTCCTTTCTTAAAGGCTGCATATCTTTAGATTGCATATCTTTAGTCTTTAGATAATTATACAATATTTTATTAAATAAATATTTGTACAGAATATTGCAGCATCATTGAATTTTCTAACATGAATATATAATATATTCTGCTCATTATATTAATTTTGTTCCATTGGAAGTAATTAAATTTATAGGATTAATTTTTAGTATTATGAATTAGACATTTTTGAAATATAACTTAGAATGATTTCAATGAAACATATTCATACAATTTCATACAAAAATTATTGAAAATTTAAAAAATGTTTATTTACCATAAATTAATCAATGCACAATATTGCAAGTTAATTGAAATGTAGTACATGTATTATTTTTAAGAATTGCGTACTTCTATAAATATTAAATTAATATATAAATTGTATAATAATTTATAATTTTTTTTTGTATCTCAATTGCAATATATATATGTATATATATATATATATATATATATATATATATATATATATATATATATATATATATATATATATTAGCAGAAATATAAAATTGCATATTATATGATTAAATTCCAATTATAAAAATGATAAAGCATGAAACTTTTTAATGCATTTATGCATAATATTATATTTTTAATAATTGTGTGTGCTTAAAATAGTAATTATATTATAAATATACACTTACAACATAATTGTAATTCAAAAATTTCAGAAGTTATTAAAAAAAGAGGTTTAATCTAACTCAACTATTTTTTAAGCTCTATAATAATAACTGAGTAAATTATTATTATTCATTTTAATTTACCCAATCTAATTGGTAATATTATGCAATTTGTTTATGTAATTTTATGTATAAAGAATGATAAATGTTATGTCTCTTTAAATATTTGAGTTTATAAATGTTAGAACTATGTTTTTAAGATATAATTAAAACGCCCTATTCTGTATGCCATAATATACACATTCCATGCATTTATGGAAGCAATATTATAAAAAAGATATTGTACCTTACGTAAATTATTCTATTTTAAAAAAGACTCAAGATTCAAAAACCCAAATCTAAATAATTTTTTATTGAATTTCTTAAATTCCAAAAATAACCATTGTACTTTTAAATTAGAAATAAAGATATTTTGTTCTCATTTATCAATACTAAATTTTTTTAAAATCCAAATTAAGAAATGTTTGCTAAACTTTTGAAACTTTATAATTATTTATTTAATAATTATTTAAGAGTAATAAAAATGAGAAGTAAGAATATTTAAATTTAATAGTAATATTTCATTTAGTTCCTATTCAGTTTTCCGTTTGTGATTATTTTTTTCGGTTATACGTGAAATGTTACACATGTATGATATTTATTTTTGAAAAATTGAGATTTTTGCTGGATGGCATGCTGGATTATATGGCAGTAAGTTTCCAACATAGATGCAGTATAATCCAACATGCCATGTACTGAATTTTTTGGCGACGAAGAAGTGTTGTCAAGATGACGTACTGATTCGCGATAAAGTAAATACTAGGGTTGCCAAAATAAAATTTTCTACATGATTCTTATAGGTCTCCATCTTTTTGACATAATAAAAACCAGGTTGCCAAATAAACAAAAAGTCTATCAAAAAGTCATTAAATTCAGAATTTGGTATGCTGGATTATACGGCATGCTAGAGCCCATCATGTGCCAAAAGAATTGGATACACCCTGTCTAGAAGATGATGCAGAGTATTTTCCGTTATTATTCTTCCAAACTTCAAATTATGCAGTGGCTGATTTTAAATTGTACATCAACATTTTTGAACGCAACACGGGTTCTCACTCCAGATTTCTTGCTGAATTTGAAGTTGATTCATAATGTCTTTGGACTGTTCTTTAGGCAGAAAAAGACCCTTTTCATTTGGATAATTCGGCGAACACTCACAACTGTTAAGTTTAAGAACAAGAAAATTCATGTTCAATCTTACATATTCTATTGCAATCACAAAAAACAACGGCGTGATTGTGGTTTTAATACATCATTTATTCCAATCCTGCATTCTTTCCAGGAGTTAAGTGTTAGAGGTTAAGTGACATGCTCAATAACCAAGCAACGATATGCATCATTATAAAACTGATTTACAAGCTCGTCCGTACCCATCCTCAACAATCACTTTGCAGAAAATGGTGTCATTGGTTACCACTTTTATGATCTTTGATCTTTCCAATCCTCAGAGTTCAATCTATGTACCTTTTTAGCTTTGGGATTATTTAAAGGATATCAAATGTTATGATAAACTCAAGGCCAGTATTTCACGGCATATACTTTATATGCTTCAGAATGGTTTTTAGACGACTCTAAATGGCAACTAAAAGTAATAAACGTCATGTTGAACAAGTTTATATAACATCTATATCGATTACTTTAAAAATGATTATTTGCAAAAATTCCCGATCTGATCATTCTGAAGCAATTAAAGTCCTGCTTGACGATAGAATTGAAGAAGTCCCCGAAGAGAATTCACCAAATATTAAATTAATCTAAAAAAATTGTAAGACATCTATAACTATACTGATAATTAAATTTACAGTGACTATGTGTAGTTTTAAAAATGAAAGTTAACTTACATTTTTAAATGTTATTTCATGAAAAATTCCAAGTGAACGTTATTAACTTGTTATAGAAAGATGTATTATTTGTTTTAATAGCTTTTCCTTCTTCTCTGTCTGGCTCTCTTTAAGTATCTAATGAAAATTCTTCAGTTAGTAATTGGGCAGCAGTAGTTTTGATTTTTTTTTCACCTTATTTTATTAAATACATTCAAGTTGGGGTGTTCACACACAGAATGCAGTCTCAGTTTTTTTAAATTTAAATATACACTATTGGACAATAATTAATATTTCATTTCAGGATGAGTGATAACACACACACTCTTGCTTATACAAACTAGTTTTCTGGTAGAAATTAATTATAGAATTTACCATACATATATTGTAAAGCAATTTTATTTTATTGTTTTTAACATTAAAAATTTACCCTACCAATTTATTTTACACATATCTTTGATTACTATTTTAAAGGATTTACGCAAAATCTTTATGTTATGCTCTCAATTATAGATAATCAAAACTAATTATAACAAACGATTTGTTTTGAACCAAATTATATAATTCACTGGAGAATTCTGCTGGTGAAAAAATAAAAACGAGAGTTACTAGTATTATCTGTATGTTCCACTTGCCAAATCGATTAACACCAATTTCGATTTGCATAAAATTTTAATTAAAAAAAGCTGTAAATAATATATAAATACGTAAATTCAGAATAAATTTTTCTTACAGTAAGAATTAACACCATAAAGCCATATGTAAATAACATAAAAAAATGTTAATAATAGGATAATCAATAAGGATGAATCATTATATATTATTCAGCATTTTCTTGTCTTAAGAAGTTAATCGATTCAGCAAATAAGGCATTCATGTTACAATGGATCTTTTAAAAGCTTAGTATTTACGTATCAAACTGTAATTACATCCATAACCGTGCTGTAGTTGGTTAATTTTTAAAATAATTATTAAAATGTAATGAAAGGCAAAATAATATCTTCAAATTAGTTGTCAGAAAATTATTAAAAGTTATATTCATATAATTCTTGATCAGCAATTTGTGTATGCAATCTAATAAACTGGATTAGCTGTTAATTTGGCTCATTATAAAAGATTATGATTAATTTCAAGAAAATGCATAAAATATGAAATTCAATTGTGCTAAACAAGTTTAAATCTCATGATATTTTAATATTTATCTGAGGTTTTTTAATTAGAGTTTAAAAATATTTTAAATAATAACCTTGAGAATCAAGAAGATTATATTGCTATTTGAATATTTCATGCGTTTATTTATCATTTTTTATAACTTTGAAAGTATACAAAACACAAGCATGTTAACCATTACACGCTGTACTTCCAATTCAGCTTTCTTTGGTATCAAAGGAATAAATAAATGACAAACAAATTTAGCTCTTTGAGCAAGATTTATACGCCTTACAGATTGAAACTTATAACACATTTAAATGTTTATTATTTTAACATATTTTTATCCCCACATCATTCATAATTATCCTTTTTATTGATATTCATGAATTTAAGGAGCAAAGTAGATTCAACTTAAATGTATTTTTAGATATAAACTAATAGAATCGTTACTGAAAATATAATTAAAGCAATGTGATACTTTCATTTAATATCATTTGGGGGAGGATGAAAATTTTAGCCCTCAAGAGATGATAATATGTGATAAAGAGAATAGTATTTCAGCGAAACATATCCTAGATGAGGTTTAGAATGAATTAGACGTAAACATGAACGAAAGAGGAGTTTCAGCACGTGTAATAGTGATAAATTTACATTGTTAATATAGTAAAGTATTGTTAGCTATGATAAATGTACAGTGTTGTTAACAGAGACATAATGATAAGTTAACATATAAAATTACCATAGAAACCAGCAAAAACTGAAATAGTTCCAGGCTGGCACAAGTGTGAAAGATCACGTCTTCTCGTTTCCAAATAAAAAAGACGCAAAACTATATATAATCCATATAGTGATCTACTTTAAAATATTACCCCATCGTGAAACAACATGTGAAAACTGGTTTCTAAATAAAGAACAGCAAACAAATGGTCAAAATAATCGAAAGAAAACTTATTCCTAAGCCACTTTTTTCATCCATTTCACCAGATATCAAAAATGTGAAGAAATTTCATCATCTCATGTTTATTTCATTTTCCTGTTCGAATTAAGATATACGTGAAAACACGAGAATAATGCAATGTTATCTCAATCGAAGATATACATGCTCTCTTCGCACGCTTCTCCATGTATGAAATGTAGAGAGAAAAATATCTCATTTTATATTGCCTTCATTCCAAGACTGAATTAGCAAAGAGCACAAACTGTGGAGGAAACCATGGAATTTACTTCGAAGAATACCCATTGTGCCTTTTTTACAACATTTTTTAGAGTAATTCCAATTCAACAATTTCATGATTATAAATCAGCACTGAGCGCTTCATTTCATACCTGAAGCAAATAAAAGTGCCATACTTGAAGAAGAGTTGAAAACAATTCTTCAAGCATCCTCGAAATCTTAAATCAATTCAACTTTACCACTCTCTTACAGTAAGTTATACAATCTTTCTGTTTCACCACTTCATTGTACAACACCCTATAAAAATATTCTGTTGTGCCTTGTGACACCACTGCCAACAAAGCGGATAAAAAACTTTCAACGACTGAATACCATGAACAAGGTAAATAAATGTGGATGTATGATTAAACGATGGTTTCAAGAGCTACTAGTAAATGTAAGAACTACTAAATATAAGAACAACGGTAGTTATCAGTGTATGGAAAGCAATAGTCAATGTTTAATCTCAAAAAATTGGGAAGACGGAATCAATGCAACTTTCTGTCGACAACTAAGAAAGTGGAACTTACACTCAGTTTGACTTTACGTCATTTACTTTTAGCCACGTTAAATCTGATAAACTCAATAAAACTTTCTTGTTTCAAACTCAATAAATTTAGAAATGATAGCGGAGGTATTGTATTTTGTAAACAGTTTCATTTCTAGCCTTGCCGACAACCTCATATGTATTTGGAGATGTCCAAGCCGACAAGTGTGGATACTGCCTTCATTTAATATTATATGCATTTCCACAAAAGGACGTTATAGTCAGAAGCATCATTTCCCGTAGTAATCAGACATCTTTAGAAATTGTTCTAGACACACAAAAAGTACGATGTTGCACAAAGAATATTCTGCTATCAATAGTGTTACTGTTCCTTTTCTTGACACTGTGGACTTACTTTTTAACAAGATACTGGTCACTGCATATATTAAAAGATTGTCTTCAAGTTTTCCCGACGTTTCATCTACCAATTATGCATCCTAATATTTCTTCCACTGGAGCATATTTGAGATGTTAGGGAAAGAGATTTAACTATTTTGAAATATTGTCTATTTAGCCAGACATTTGAACACAGTACAACAGGAAATTACGTAGGAGACAATCAGGGAATTTCATCAATCTCTATTAGATAATTTAATAGCTTGCAACAGACTTGAAGTACATAATATTTATTTATTTTTTAGCACTGAAGTTAAATAAGTTTAAAAAAAATCTCTCATTAGTATTGATATTTTTAGTAATATTTTGCTGGAAAAAAACATTTTATTAATATTTTTCCATTAAAATGTGTTTTTTATGAAATAATAGATTGTATTTATTTAACACACTCTTTTATATATGCTTCATAATAATTTTTATTTATATGGACTTCATATTTTATTATTAATTCCTTAGCAAATTATGTTTTCTAATATTTTTCTCATAAAGCATATTTGGGACATTTTGGAAGCCGATTTGAACCATTTAGAATATCGGTGATTTAGTCCAACTTTTGGGATAGTAAAACAAGAAATTATATAGGACACGATACAAAATTTCATCAATGTCTGCTATGTTCTTTGACAGCTTACTATCAATTTAAAAAAAAATTCTAAATATTTTTAGATATTGAAGTTAAGTAAGTGAGGAAAGAGTTTTCGCACATAAAATATTAATATTTTCTAGGGAAAATATTTTATATTTTTCTTTTAAAATGCTTTCTTATAAAATAATTAATTTAATTTATATTAATAACATATTTTAAAATTGCTTAATTTTAAATAACATAAGTTTTATTTAAAAAAAAGTAATTCCAACGCGTTTATTTTTTATTAAATAAAATTTCTGAAACTTGTATTAGGTAATAAAATTTAACATTTAACTTAAATATATAAATATTAATATTGTACTTCGTTTATTATTATTCTGAAGATCTGAAGGATTAGAAATATAGTTTTCGGAAGATTCATGTGATATGGGAAAACCTATTAGATATGAATCTCTCTAAAAATATTCAAAGCTTACTTGTTCAATTGAAACATGGATTAAAATTTAAAAGAAGTGGATGTTTTAGGAAAACTCTAAATTATATTGTGAAAGTAATGCTATTTTTAGTATAATAATCATTAATTCGGATAGTATTTTTTAACTAACTATAATTCAAAATAATTGTAATTGACTTTTTGATTTTAAATTATGTTTTGAAAATATATTTCAAAGGAATAAAAAGTAAACTTTTAAGTATATATATATGCTTTTGTCAATGTAATAAAATTTTTTATCGTATGTGTGTGGATTGAACCACTTCTCTGTGACATATATTTATATAGTGCTTGACTTAGCACCGCAAAAAATAACATATGTAATTATAATATGTAAATATAATCTGAAGTGAAAATAAGTCAACTGTTTTTGATTTTTATCTAAATTTTATAAATTCATTCAATTTCATGAGCTTTTGAACATAGAGTTTTTTGATATTATCAAATTACATTGGTTGGTTATCATATATGCCAATATTAATATTGGCTAGCACGTCGTTGTTTACTAATAAAATGGAAGCTTCTAGTTAAAATCTTATTGTAGCAACAAAGACAGGTACAATAGAAACAAATCCAATCATAGGATGTCTCTATAATAGTCTTAACCTTAATAAACTTACGGGATTAGAGAAAACTACATTGAAAATCAGTAAATTAATGTTATCGAAAAACTTGGACATGGTTTATATTCCTTTTGATTTATAATTTCTTTTTCAATGTAGAATATTTCGTAAAATACAGTGTTTTCATATCTAGTTAATTATTTACACACACAATTATCTAGTTTTTTAATTAGAACATTAATATATCAGAATACTATTCTGCTTAATATTTTTCAATTATCTTTATTTACTTTAATTTTAATTAATATTTCTTTCAAAAAAGTATATTTTATTTTAAAAACAAATTTAGTATTTATTTATTTATTTATTTTTCATTTTTTTTGTAAATGATGAAATGTTAAACAGAGCTTATATATTTACGGAATTTCAAAATATCTATTGTTTTACATTTTGAAATTCACGGTAAAATTTGTATTACAAAGCGTTTCTTTGTAATCCGAGAGGCTTTCCTGATTAAAGATTTTCCTTATAAACATGCGAATGTGTATATCCAATTATAAGATTTCCTTTCAAATGATTTCCTTATAACTAGCATTTGTTTCTTTAGTGAGCACGAGGAAGAAAAAAAGATAATATTCTCTCATACATTATTTTTGTTATATTTTCGTGGGGATTGTTTCTCAAAAATACATCCAAATGGGTTGTTTTAATATGCTAGATTTTTAGAAATGGAAGGTCATTTTTATTGAATACATATTTTAAATAATTTTAAATGATAAAAAAGATATTTAGAATGCAAAAAAATTAAGAATTGAAAGAAAACAATTTTATTATAATTTTTATATAATTAGATTTAATGTCACTAATTTAAAATTACAAGATTTTTCATATGTGTAAGCTCTTTCAAATAAATAACAAACCTAAAAATTAAAATAAGTAATTTTTAAACATATTTCTGTTAAAAAAAAGGCCACTTATTATATTTGTAATTCATACTTTTAGTAGAAAATTTCATTTTTGATTAAGTTTCTCATATTGTTTTATTTTAATATTTACGTATTATATTTGCAATTTCCTTATTATCTGGTTAATTATTTTAACAGTAATAGCAAATAATTTTAAAGTGAAATCAAAATTGATGATGAAAATGATTTTAGTAAAAATTTAATGAAGTTGTTTTCACTTTTTATCGTAATTTTTTTCATTGAAGTTTGTTTTTTTGATTGGTAAGCATGTATAACATTATATATTTTTTGACTTAAATTACTCCTTAATGAAAAAATCGATGCACATGGAACAAAATTAATTTTAAATATAATGAAAGTAAAGAACTGCCAAATAACACTTTATGAGATCTGTCTTTTTATTTTCTGTTTTATGTTCCATAGATTTATTTATTACTATACCCTCATGATTCCACGAGTAAAGAATTAGTTTTACTGGCTATTAAAAGCATCATTCATTGGCGGTATTCTTAAACACATCTCACCTCATTTAACTAGGTAATCAGAAGGTCAGACGAAAGTGAGAAACCGAAAGCAATTTTCAGAACTTTCTTTACAACCCCAACACCCTAACCGGCATCACACGTTCTCCAGAACAATGTGCTCTTCACGTTGAAAATGGAGACTTCAAAACGGAACCATATTAGCAGACAAGAATCAGCCAGATGCAATCAGCAAGTGGAACGACAGCTAGCCAAGCTGGTATCAGCATATTCTTTGATCATTTTGGTGGTACGATTGGCATTGAGGGAGTTGATTCTTTAGCGTTCATTACGTCCATCTATCAGGCTTGTCCATCACAAAAAAGGATGAAGTATCAGACATTCTCACGACTGGAGTTTAGTTATGCATGTGGTTCGTCAAAGAGTGGTGAGAAGGCCTGTGGAAAGAGGGCGCTCACAATGTAATCGTTCCTTCTATGATTAAACGCTTAATGTGCTGCTACTTACGACATTGTGTGGAGGGAAGAAGACGTCACGAATTCGTATTATACGGGCTTATTCACCCATCTTCATTCGTATGAAAGTTTTTTTCCTAATTTACTGTTTTCATGTTTCTTAAAGGTTCTTACCATGGCAGAATAAAAAGAAATAGAAGCTTGACGGAAACGTTTCTTTCGTAGTAAAGTTCTTCGAATTCAAAGATTTTGTTTCTTTTTTTACAAGTAAGAAACATGGAATTGACTATTGTGGTAATAGCTTACTTAAAATACAAAGACGTGATCTCTCTTTTAAAAACATTTAATTTACTGAATTTACTAAAACCTATGTCTTCCCGTGTTTGGTGGAAAATGTCCTAAAAAACGAGCAAAAATTCATAGCGTCATTTCTTGCGCGATCTGTTTAAGGAAAGCAACTTAATTGTAAATATCCAAATTTATAGCCTTATGTTCTCAAAATATATGCATAATATTTAAAATATATTTTTAAGATTTTAAGCTGTACTTATAAAAATATCAAATTCCTTTTATTGAAGTGAAATCTCATAGTACATGCGAATATTTACAAAAAGTACTTTTTATAACTAATTTCTTGTTAAAAAATACTTATATAATAAAAACAACTTTCATAATTTTTGTAAAAATCTAAATAATTTGACCTACGAGACAAACCATATTTTTTCGATGAAGAAAAACATTGAAGTAAATTTTAGACTTTGAAAATTTTTTATGTGTCTCTTAATTAATTGAAAATGTGAATTCTTATTTGGTATAACATTACATATAAAATATTTGGTGTGAATATTTTCAAAAATTATTTCTAAACAACATCATTTAAAAAAGTGCATTTGCTAAACAAAATTTTTAATTGCTGCTATACAATGAGCCTTTCTAAAAAATATAAGTATCAAGGTAGAAAGAGATTGGAGTATGTCAAAATTGTCTGAAACAGCACTCGAAGTTTTCCAACTAAAACTGATCTGCTAACTGCAATTTACACATAATACTATAGATTACTGAATAAGGAATTTTAATAAAGACCAGATTAAAACCACTATAAGAACAAATGAAGAACGTTCAGAACGAAATTTTACTCTTAAATTCTTTTTTCCAGAGTGAGCAGTTTCAAAGTGAAAAGTGTCTGTAAACCTGAATATGAACACTTGTATTATTTATTAATGATAACTGTCAAGGAAAATAGGGTGAGACTTTCTCACGCTTCCTTAGTTTATTTAAAAATATGAAGTGGGTATTGAACATTATTTTTGATAAAATGAAGTGCTTGTCCTTGAAGAAATATTCTGCTTGTTGATCGAGCTCTACATCGAGTTCTCTTATGTGTCTAACAACAGTTACAGATATGACTACGTTATTAAATTTTAACATTTAAATTTCGAAAATTTGTTAACATAAATTTTTTTAAAGTTATGAGTTTTTACACCTGCAAGAAAATATCCAACTGCACTTTAATTTATAATGGGTATTCTAATGCCTTCATTTTTGATAGTTTGCCAAAGCGATAAAATACAGCGATAAAACAATAAAAGAAAAATAACTAATTTTATCTCTTTAAAGATTTGACATTTAAATCACGTATTCTCAATTCAATTTTATTATAAAATTATAAAAGATTTTGAAAAATTTTGAATAAAAATATTATTTTATTTGCATCTTAAGCTCTAAAAGTTACTTAAAAATTTAAATAAAATTTATACAATTTTTTATTAGGTAGTTTAACACAAATGCATTCATGAAAATATACTTATTATAAAATTTGATTGTCAAAACTTTCAGTAAATATTAGGATAAAAATTAATTCTTGATTATCAGTTTTAGAACATTTATAATTTTAGTATGGTTCCAACAAAAATAATTCGTCGGTAAAATTTGAAATATGTTCTTAGCTTGAAGCTGAAATCTATTTTTAATAAAAAAAAATAGTTTATAGTTAGTTTTTATTTCACAAGATTTTATCACAAATTGCTCGTGTTTGTCACATTTTTAAAAACCTCATTTATGTTTGTTTTCTATTTAATGCAAATCGATCGTTTATAAATTAGAATTTCAGCAGAGGATTTTAATATTAAGTTTCTTTTTCGAGATCCTCTTTGTCGCGTATTGGCATTTTTAAATCCCATGACTGCTCCCTGTGTTTCACAGGAGAGGCAATAAATTTTAGTCATTTGACCGTTTGCCCATCTCTGGACAACGTTAATTCTCTTATGCTTGACAACTATCAAATAAAGGCTACTTTGTATTGGGCTGCTAGAAGGAAAATGGCCAATGCGGCTAATTCCTGACGTAGGAGAAAAAAAAGTTTCATGCCCACTTTTTCCCTTTATTATTTTTTTATTAAAAATTTAGAATATTCAGAATCTATATTTATAGCTCAACCTCGGAAAATTTTTTTAATTTTAATGACTTATAATATTTTTCTAAACTTTTATCAATATTCAATAATAATAAACTATTTAAAACATATCTAAGATTGATCTTAAGATTAAAATATGAACAAAAAGAAACTCCGTTTGATAGCTGTTTCTAATTAAAGTATAAAATTAAACAAATCAAGATATATATTAAATTTAACTGAGCAAGTCATAGCAATAGTCATATAAAAAACATACAAGTGGCAGCGAAAAGTGGACAAATGTAGTCTTCTAATTTGTATTGAAGTATTTTGCGTTATTGGGGCTAGAGAACAGGATGGTCAACCTTTTTAAGAAGGGCGAAACTATTTGAAAAAAAGGAATTATGCTTAACACTTTCTACATAATAAATTGACAAAGTAAAATTTGCCATTTATAAACTGATTGTGGGACTTTTCTTCGCAAGCAGCACATTTTTTCATAAATGTCTGGGAGTAGAGATTTAAAAATATAATATGAATAAAACAAAACTATGAATTTTTCGATTAATGAACTAAGGTTATATTAATTGATAAACATTTTTAAAAAAATCAATTTGGATATAAATAAAATAAAAGCAAATTATTTTAAACATATTTGATTTTAAATAATGATTAAATATAAATAACTTAGTTGGAAATTCTTTTGAACTTTAATTGTTTCACCAAATTGTCTGTTTTAGAATAAAAGGTATCCAAAATCATATTGATTGTTAAATTTACTATAAATTATTTGAAATGTAGAATATATTTCAATTTTCTTGACACAACTGCAATAATTCCATGTCAGATCAAAAAATTTGAAAATATTTTGATGCGTGATGAAAAATTCTTCTGCAGTTCTATCATTAAAATCAAAAGCTGTAGTATTTTTTCATGCCATCTTTTCTTGATGTCAAATATTTGTACTTGAGTTTAAAAATTTTATTTTCAAGATTTTAAAAACAGTTCATGTCAGAATTATAAAAACGATTTTAAAAATGTCTTGTCTTACTCAACAGTTCAAAATCAAATGAGATAAGCAATCCCAGTTCGTTCTCATTCGAGAAAGTACAAGTATTTCAAGATATAAATGAGTCAAAAGCCAATTTACTTGTCCCATAATCGCCCTTTACCGATTTCATGCTGTGCCGCTTTGCGGCGCTGTTGTATTTAGTAGTGTATAAATAAAGTTTTGACAGATTTTGATAAAATTCTTTATAAGATGGCGTTATTATTGAAAAAAAAATTTCAGTAAGTTTTTGCGTGTTCCTATTATAATTCTGCCGTGCAACACGATATCACGCGTGTCGCGAGTTGGCCATCCATCAGCTAGAAAGAAAATCTGAAAGTCATTTAGATAAGTTAAACATATGTATGCTTAAGAAGACATAAAGCTTTAAAAATAACAAGTCTCCAAAATTATCAAACTCATGTTATTACATTTTCTGTATTTAAATAAAAGTTATGTTGTTCCCTTTGCTTTGGGAAAAAAATTTATATCAAAATACTGTTAATCTTTCTGAAAATAAGATAATTTATCATCAAAAGCTAGAAAGGAACATTTGAATAAGGAAAGGAATATTTTAAATATTCATAGTTTTTTAAAAAATGGAAAATTATTTGAATTAAAGTACAAAATAGTGGAATAAAAGCAACTTCACAAATAGTGGGATAAAAGTAACAACTTTATGTGTGGTATATTAATATTTTTTAATGAACCTCTTAACTATTCATTGATAAAATGAGTCTGATAACACTAATGAATAATTTTAGCGAGAAAGATTTGCTCATGTAATTCTTTGAGAAAAACATTTTTATGTGATACTTTAAGGAAAACTGTTTCATCATCCAATTTTATCACAATCTAAATAATAAATTTATTGTAGCATTACATTAATATTTAAATTTAAGCTTAATTTAAAAAAAACTCAATATTTGAATTTTTTCAATCCATTTAACCAAAGATCGGCAAATTTTTTCCTTTTGAGGAAGCATGCCTCAGAAATATGAAAGCTCAGTTATTATTTGTACAGTTAAACAAAATGAAATGAAATTTAATATTAAATTTCAACATGGAAACTTTAATTTCTTAAAAATTATTTTGATTAAATTTAACTGTAATATTTTTATTTAAAAATCATAAAAAAATTTTATGAGCTATATGGAATTATAAAATATAAAATTTTAAATCGAGACGATTGATATAGTGGAAATGTTTATTTTATAAAAAAATATAATAATTTTATTGAATTGATTCGAAGAGTCAATTAAAAACAGTATTAATCCTCTTTGCCAGAAAATAAGCCTATTTATTACGTGTGGCAATGTTTTTTTATTAACTATATACATACAGTTTATTTATCAAAATATAAATAATTACTATTTATTAAATTAACATAATTTATTATTTTCTGAAATATCAATAACATCATTATTTTAATAATTCATAGTGCATATTTTTAAAAATACTACATTGGAAAAAAGGTACACATTTTCGACATAATGATTGCTATAAACGTGTTTAGTGGAGCATTAAAATATTCAGTATATTTTATAAGTTTCATTTTAAAGTTTCTGCATTCATAAAGTCTGTTTTCTAATATTGAGTTCAATTGCTATTTGAAACACGAAGCAATTACAAAGATTCTTTTGCATGATAAAACTCTATAATTTACAGTAAACTATTTCGTAATAAAATCTATTCTTTGGTATTTACTCTATTTATTTTTCTTGAAAAATGAGATAAAAATCTAACTTCAATACAATTTTCTTAAACCACATTCTACTGAAAGTGAAAGGATTCAAATAGACTTAAATAAGAGGATTTAATATATTTTACACAACATGGAATACATCTAGATTTTAATAATAGAAATTATATTTTTTTATATACTAGTTTAAAATAAGAAAAAAACAATCAATAATAAATAAGAAAAAATATAAAACAATTTATCTTATTTTATCTGTATTACAAAATCAAGTAAAATAAAATATAAAAGTGCATACTAGGTATATCTGACATTGTAAATGCTTGATTTTTGAATTACTCTTTCGCAAAGAAATTAGTTGCAAATTATTTCTTTTCAGAATGGCTAGTGCTGTGTAATTTAATTTCTTATTTTTTGATGGTCAGCTTGACGTGAAATTGACTCTCTCCAACAAATCACAAAATAAATGTGAAATGAAGTTAAATTAATTTAGTTGAACTAAATTCTTTGAATGATAAACATTTTCACTGACGCAATAAATAACTACAAAAACATTTTGCTGTAATTTTTTTACAATAATACAGCACAAAATAATTGAAAATATTAAAAAAATGTTTCACTTCTTATTTAATGGACAAAATATTGTTGTAATTTAGTAAGAGCGTAAGTTAAGCAACATTTGATTTTTAAATATTTCATCAACAGTCTAATAAAAAATTGTATTTCAATTTTAGAAAAATATATCTAAATCGCAGCTTAATTAACTTTCAATTTAGGAAATAAAATCTTGTGTATTACGAAAAAAATTTTTTTAGCGAATCAAAAATTATAAAGTTTAAAATAGTTCTTATTTTCCTTCGATTTTAAAAGCATTTATGTCACCTATTGTGATTAAATTCCGCTACACTATTTTTAATCATAAAAATTTGTTTTAAGCATTATATTGGGCAGATGGAGACAATTATATAGCAAAGAAAAATTATTAATTGTAATTAATTGCAATTTAATTTAAAATTCAAGAACTTTTTTCTACAATAATTTCATTGACCATGAATGGAATAATCAACGCTAATTATAAAAAAAAGGTTTAAGATATTTTCCATGATGATATGTTTTAATAATTATTAATATGAAAGTGTATTATTTATGTAACTTTGTTACCTTAACTTTCTTTTTACTATTACACTTTATATGAAATCCTTCCAATTACTTCCTTGGTGTGAAATTACAGAATTAGTAATGGAACTCAGTGAATCTCACCAAGCGACATTATTTCCCTCTTCACAACAATCGGATTTTAACACCCTATTTTCCGCTCAGAGCTGTAGCGAGGAGAATTCGATTCTTCAGTGACATTGACCTCGAAGTCAGAAGCCCGCAAGAACCATTAATTTCAACTTCTCTTTGACAAGAGCACAAAACCATGTTCGAATCTTGAATAATCGTCTCACAATAGCCTCGAGTAAAAGCCCCTTATTTCTCCAAATGAAATTTAAGAATTGAAAAAAAAAATGGTTGACGGATAAAGATAAATCGAAACTAAAACACTTCCTGGTGACTACAGATGTTCTAGAGCAAATTTGTTCCAAAAAAGGGATTTTTTCTTGTTGATTGGTTGTACTGTTCTTTTTTCTATATAGTTTTGTTCTCAACTTCTCGGTGTACTTCTCTTTATTGGTGTGATGAAAGCTGCTGGATGGGTGAAATTTCCAACCTGTCAACTTTATCGTTATAAACGACAATCTAAGAAGCGCGGACAAACGGGTTTACCGTCACGGCTAACTCAATAGTAAAATGGAATGTGAATCGAATTTTAAACTTTGGTTGAGTCCACGGTATGAACCTGAAGATAGGCGGGTGTGTGTGCTTCTGAAATTTCAAACAAATGATAAAAGCCAGACCACACAGCGAAGAAGAAATACACACAACTCGTTCCATTAATGATAACAAGTTTCCATATAAAACGCCATTTTTCTCCATTAAGACAAGACACTAATGACCAGGTATTAAGAAATTTCGAGGTTGATTTTGAGTGATATAGTGTGATACGTTTCTCGAATCACTAAAGAGTAAGAAGTTTAAGAAGCATCCAGGGATCATTATTTTAGCTGATTTATGGAGAAGTGTAATAATATCGAATCCTGTGAATCACATTTAATAATAGGGATCTATAAACTCAAATATTCAAATCCCTTTTCATATTTATTATAAGAAATATGAAGTAGATTTTGCACTTCCTATAAAAATACAGATTTCACAAAAAATTTTCCACGTGAACACTTTTCTGTAAAAGCTTACAAATTTCAGTAGAATTAATTTATAAATGCATTCTTTCGTGAAATATCTTTACATTCAGTTATTTAGAATTGTTTTGTTTACTCATTATCCCCCTTAGCACTCTCTCTGCATAAATATTTACTTTTAACAACATAGTATTATTGTAATTTTTATTATACTCAAATCATTTTGGGTAGTTATCATTACATTTAAGTTAGCGTTTCTATAAGTAATCTTTATTAATAAAATCTTTATTTTGCTTATTACTAAAATTTTACCAGAGATAAATTTGAGAGCGACAGCAAGGAATGGAAGGAAATTTATTTTAGTATATTGATCTCTGGGTAGCTAAAAATAAAAATCCTTCCATTTTGAAGTTCTGATTATGGAACTTAATTTAAATTAAAGGGTAAATAATGCTGACTAAACTTCGGAAAAAGTTGCTTGTTCCCTGAGATAGTTGATTTAGTGATGAAACAAAAAGTTTCATTTTTTGGTTACTTTTCTCTTTTGGAAATTACTATCTATGCAGTACAACTGAAAGTAATTTTGACAGTGTAATTTTTCTTAAAAAGGTAGCGATATTTTCTAATTTTTTTTTCATTCGGAAAAGATTTTATTTTTGATTTGATTTTTAGCTTTGAAGCGAATGTGATTTCGCTTTTTCCCATACGTCGCCAATTGAAAATAATTTGGAATGAAAACAGTCCTGAAGTTCAAAATGTAAATACTTCATATTAAAGGGAGATATATATATTTCATAGGCATTTTATAATTCATCCTAATAATTTTTAGCTAATTTATTAGGACTTCATTTTGTGAAGTAAAAACCTTTTTTAGAAACTATTAACTAAATTATTTTGTATAATGTGTACATTTTAATTATTAAACTGTGTTATTAATTTGTAGAATTTTTGTTTCCATCTTTAAGGAAAAACTTCAGTCAGAAGTACTTTTTTAAAAATTCAATGAATTTTTGTTAATTTGGATATGTATTTTAAAAAATGGAGCCTTGGTAGCCTGCTGATTAAAGCGTCGACCTTCTGTCCGGAAGGACTGGATTCGATTCCGAATGCCCCCAAGACCCAACGAGTATAGGCGATATACGTGCTCATTAAATCTGTGGAATCGAAAGCCTGTGGTGGGTCGTTGAGCAACTGCTCAATCCGTGAGTGTCATGGTCTGGAGAAAATTTCCATCCCTTCAAATCAAAGTCAAAATTGGGGAAGTGCCTCTAGTGGTGCCATCTATCGGAGGACTTTTAGTGTAAACACTTACTTTCACCCTTCTTGGTGCTCTGGTTAAACGATAGACTTAATTTCGCATAGCCTTGGATGTCCAAGTGACATAAATAACAACAGCATTTTAAAAATTATCATAGAAACAAGGGATTTCACACAATGTTTTCTAAAATAGGTGAACAATTATATTTTAACTAATGATTCTCGTATTTTTATTCAACTTAAAATATTTTTTTAAATGAATTATTAATACTTATTTTTTTTGTCATTATCAACTTGAATATGCTTCTAAGACGTATTTTTTGGACTGACACTGCAATCCATTAAACAAGGCTATGTGATATCCTTAATTTTTTTTTTTAACAGATGAGTAGTTTTTGAGCTAACACTTATCTTCATCATCTTCTGATCTGTTAGTCTGAATAATCGATTTATAAGATGATTGCGGTATGAGATAAAATCCTTTTCCTTTCAGTCCTATAATGCCTGGAGGTAAGGAACGATTAATGCGCTACATTTGTGATCAAACGATGTTACTTTCCATTTAAGCATGAATATTATCTGCTTCTTATCTTTGAAAGCCTTTTTTTGGAAGAGGATTGAAAACACATGACTTTCGCATATCAAAGACTTCAATTAGAATGCATTTGCATTCTAGAGCCATTAGGCCTCCCAAAAAAGTGGAAAAATAAGTTGATTTATTTGACGATTCTTTTTTAGTGCAGATGCTATAGTTTTATAAATTTTTTTTATTATTACATAACACTGTTCTTTTATCAATATAGAAATAAAACAAAAAAATGAGATTAAATAAAAGAAAATCAAAATACTTTTACAAGTAATTTTTCTCTGTTTGATATGACTCTGAAATACATTTCCATTACTATATCAATAATATTTTTCAAATATTTGTAATTAAGATATGGATTACAAATAAAAAGATATAAATCCAGCTAAAATCTTTGATTTCTTAACAATAGCTCAGTTAATGAATAGTATGCGGCCTTAAAAGAGACAGCACTCTTGTTTAAATATTTAAACATGTTTTGTTGTACTTATAAAAATAGCTGGAAAATATTAAATCATTGTGAGGGACGTCACCCATTTCGTGGAAGACGCTCTCTGTGTGTTCTATTTTGCTTGCAAGAAAACAACCATCCGCACATATTTATTGTATGGTATGCACTTAAGGATGATATTCCCTTTACAGAGTTGATATGAGCATATCAATTCCTACACCGAGTGTTACCAGTGTTTGACATAGATCTCTATTCTTCGGAAACCGGTAGATGTGCTTCTTTAAAGGTCAAAGTCTGTGTGTGGTTGGTGTCCGTGTGTCCATCAATGAAAGCTTTCTTATCACGTGAGGGCTCAAATGGCGGAAACAATTTCTACCGATTAAATACACCCGCGGTGAAACTCACTAACATTGCGATATACAATTCTCATTATTTTTGTTTAGTTATTACATATTTTTTTTTGGAAAAAAAATGGCGAAAAAGTCACTCGTCCAGAGGTCAGAGACCTCTCCGAACATCCACTTTCGTTGTAGAGCAAACAAAGTTTCGTTTCACTTGTCTCCCTTCACTTCATTTCTCGTTCTGTCAGGAAAAAAATGTGCTTTCCAGGCTCAGCAATATCCGCGTCCAAACTTATAGGTGCCACATCGTGTCGTGGGAGGCCTGTAAAGGGTTTTGCTACGCACCCCAAGCAGAGATTCGTGTTTTGAAAATGGGTTACATGAATAATGTACTTGACCCTACGGGGTGAAGAGTCTGTTTTGATTGCAGAAAGAATATTTTAAAGTGGTAAAAAGCTTTCTGAGTTGGAATTTGCACTTTTCTTCTTAATCGAAAAAATAATAATCTCTGTGCTTGAGATTATGCAATTTGGAAAATTCTTGTGAAGTTAAGTCAACAATCTTATCTCATATTTATATGTTGCAAAAAGTATATATATCTATATATTTTTAGTGTTATTAATTTTGATTCGTTAACTGTAAAAGGGTTTTTTAATTAATTTTATTTATATAGCAGGAGATGAATGTAAAATCTCTTATTATATTTTCATCCAAAAACAAAAGTTATCACATTCCCAATATTTATATAACCATTTTCTATATTTTAAAACCAGCGTTTTTTAGGAGGGATTATTGAAAATAAAATTATGAGTTCATGTACTAGAGAAAATAATTCCTTCGTGCATAAAATTGTGCACTTTAACTTTAAATTCCAATTTTTATTCTTTGTCATTATTACGAATATAAGCTAATACAGTGACCTTAGGAGGCAGATGCTATTTCTTTCATACAATTTATGTTTCCGTTATAGTATTTTTAACAGATTAAAAAGAAAGACTTAAATAAATTCAGTTTTAATCATACCTTTGGATTTTTTTCACTCAATTGTAAGTTGTGCTGCTTACAAAAATTAAGTAAAACTATAAAGTAAGTCATATTCATGAATATCCCGAATATTTTATTCTTTAATTATATTTTTTTATAATATATATATATATATATATATATATATATATATATATATATATATATATAATTATATAAAAAAAAATTCGTGATATTCATGAATGAATTGCTTCATACTTTTAATATATTTATATTTATCCAGAATTTTGATGACCGTAAACTATTCTACAAAAAAAAAATAAAGATTGAACATTTTAATTTTTATCGCTGAATTATTTTTGATTAAATGAGAACTTATAAACTAGTAAAATCACAATTATAAAATCTCTTTAAGGCATTTGGACTTCCACAAATTCCTGTTAGTTAGCAAATAAAGAAAAAAAATTTCTGAGGGATATTAAAATTTTTATTTCAAGTAAAGTATTAATATTATATTAAGATTTACTTTCACTTTGGTACTAACATGTAGACAAGTTACTAGTCTTGGCTTGCACTGAATACTTTCTATTCAATGGAATTGTTTTCCGACTCATTGTTAATGCAGATGATGCGCTTCGTTTCCTGCATTTGTTCGATTTTTATCATACAGTTTCTATAAATTATATTAAATTTTTGCGTTTTAAAAGGTAATGACGATAGAATATCTTAAATATATATTTTATAAATGTGGTGATTGAAGTAACTTTTAAAATTGTCGTCCCAGATCTTTTAAATTTTTACCAGCTTCTGTTGCCATGATATAAATATATATATATATATCAAAAAATATTTTTTTAAAAATGTGAATCAAACGAAGCATGTATTTTACTATATTAATTCAGACAAAGCTATCATTTCAAGATTAATTCCTTAAAATATAGTTATTCTTTTCCTCGAATGAAAAGTAGATGATAGTTATTTTTCGTCGTAAATATTCCCGTAGTTTGTTAATAAATAATAGTTTCTTTTTCATTACTTTGTCTTTAGTAAACTATTTCACACCGAATTACATGTTAATGAGCAAAAATTGTGTGCCGTCAAAAAAGATGTTGCAGTAGAAGTTTATTTTCTTTGGGAATCCAAGATACGACTTACCGGTCAACGAACCATTAGGTTACTGCTGTAACAGCCACTTGTTGCTTTCCCACGTTGGATGTGTCTGTTCTGACACCTTTCACCAAGAACCACACCTACATCCACCATCCCATAATGTCCACCTTAATGCAACACCATATGAAGAGCAATAAAGCCATGTTCGATTGCCCTCTGCAGAAGGGTTGGAAGGAAATTCTATCCTGTGGTAAAACTTATCAGGGAGTGTTAATGACTAAATGATTACCCAACACCTCTATTCCGCCGTCGAAAATGGTGGAGTCCTTTTTTTAGAATTATATTTTTGTTCGGGTGGAGTGTTCTACAGATTACAAGTTACCGGAATTAAGTATCAATTTTCAATTGAGGGTCAAAATTCTGAGAAATAGATTAATTTGATGTTGTTTTCTTCGTAGCATTCACAAATCGGAAAATATCTTTATAAAAGAAATTTTTTTAAAGAAAATCTTTATTCCGTTTAATATTTTCCCAAATATTAATGAACATTCTATCATTATGTATTTTGTTATCATTTAGTTTTTAATCATAAGTTAATATTAATGAAAAGGAAATTCGTATTTAATGAGAATTAGTTATCTTTTCCTAGATACTTGTGTTAAAATTTATTCAAAACTCAATGGAAAATAATAATAATAATAAAAAATAGTATTTTAACAATAAAGGTTGTATAAAAAAAGGTGTAAATATTTGTATTTTTTAAACCATCAGTATTTTGCATATTTTCAATTGCAAAAAGTTTTCAGTTTAAGTAAAATTTTACAGAAAGTTACTGTATTTAAATATTAATTTCATTACGTATTATTTTTGTTAAGTTATATAGAGATAATTTGTGAGCATTGATAAATATTTAAACTAAAAATAATTTATAAAATGCTTAAATGCATAATATATATTGCTTTTATTTATGAAATGTCAAACTACCTTTTTATACACTTATATTACAGTTTATGTTAGCAACTATAGGAAATTCATACCTAAGAGAGTAAGAAAAAGTAAAATTATTTATATTTATGAAAACATGAAATAGTTTCATTTTGAAAATGCTTAGATTTATTATAAACCAGTGTTTATACTGAAATTTGAGAAATCAATTAAAAAATCATTCACTTGAAAATTTAGAAAGAAGATTCTTGTAAGAATCCTTATTCTAAAGAATAGTATTATTTCACAAACTTTTATGCTCTGTAAGTTTAACAATGTAAAGATGATTACAGTTTCTATTTAGCTTTAAGTAAAATTAAAACGATATTTTATAACTGAATTATAATTTTTTTTGATAAAACTTCATTTTGCCCAATTATATTTCAAGATTCATATAAAGTAATATATAAAAAGGAAACATCTTAAGTAATTTAAAAAAATGAGTGCTTTAAAATGTCTTGCAAGATTTCTGATTATAAAACTCTAAAACATATTTCTTTTTAATTGTAATTGGAAACAATATTAAAAAAATAATTGTATTTAAATTAATTTCTGCATTGCAACTACAAGAGAATTTCCAAATAAAGTTCACAGGTAGAAAGAATTTATAAAAAATTATAATTGAAGTTTTAATAAGATTAAAAATAATGCGAAGTAAATTGTCTTGCATTAAACATTTTACTTGAAATATTTCAGATTAACCATATATATCTTTTCTTTCATACTCAGTGGCAAAGAAAGAGATTAATAAAGCAACAATTCTGTCTCTTTTACGATTACTCCTATAAAAATACCCTAACAAGATCTTGATAAATAGAGACTAATCAAAATCACGTGCATATTTTCCCAACTCTGTTCTCATCATTACACGATGCTCACCGAAGAAAAGATTCAATAGATGCACCATTTGAGCTCCGAATGGTTATATGCCCTGCAGCTCTTTTACAACCTTACGTTCATTCTCACGAATGCAACTAATTATTAGTTGCATAATTTTAATACAATCATTCCTATGCCTGCAATTCTACGAAAAGAATTGCACGCAGCTTAGAGTGGGGAATAAAATCCAGGCGTCAAAAAAGGCAGAGCATTTTTCTTTTTTCCAGGTATCAATTCGAAACCAGGATTACTAGATCATTTGTTACAGTATTGTTTTGTCCTCTGCTTCACTTCTTGTAATTTCTGTCTTTATTTTGTTTTCACTTGAAGGTCGGGAAGTTCATTAAGACTTCAGAAGAGATTCAAAGGAAAATAAAACGATTTTTGTGTTAGTTACAATTAAAATGCCTGCAGAAGAATGCGATTTGTGGATAGTCTTCCGTTTTCGCTTTCAGATATGCGTAGAGTTACTGCGAATTTTTACTTCCTGTATGGAAACTCGAGGATCATAATGTTTTTCTTGCTTTTAGCTTTGTATTTCAGTTTGCATTCTTCTTAATTAGCGAGGATATTCATGAATAAAAATTAGCATGATTGTGTATCAGTGAAAGTAAAAGGGTTCATATTAATCGAAACCAGAAAATACATACAAAAATTCAGATAGAATATTTTATAAATGTCAATTGGCACTCATAATTTAACAAATAGTTTAAATATAGTGATTGATTATTTTTTTATAAAAGTAAAATATTTACTTACAGATTCATTGTTGATAATTCATTTTATATTTCCCACATTTAGGAATAAATTATTAAATATTTCTTAAAAAAATGAATTAATAATTAATGTCAATAAGAAGTGGTCTACAAATTATTCAGTGTTAATCTTCTTATGCACACACAATTTAAATTTTTATTATAATTCTTGATAAAGATATTTCTTGAGTTCTAGGAGTAGGATCTTTAGAGAAGCCAATAATAATTTTAGTCCACAAATATATTGCTTACAAATATTTCTTCTGAGAATAAAATGTCTGTCTTTCCGGAAATAAAATATCCCTAAGGGAAGTTTATGAAATTTTTTATAGAAATTGAGATAAAGTTAATAAAAGTAGTAGAAATTTAGAAAAAATACTTTTCTAAAATTTTTTTGAAGTAAACCACCTGATGGCAGTTTTGCTTAGTTTAAAAAACCACGTTTAAATACAAACTGCCTATTTGATAATTAGTGGATAAAATTCCTCCAACTTGCATTTTTATTAAAAACAGCATTTTTCAATTAGAATTGTGTTTATAATATTTTGACTGCTTGTTATCGTTTAAATCAAATTTAAATTTACTGATTCCCTGTTATTAAATATTTATAATTTTCCTTGTGAAACATTATTTTTAATTAATGAAATGTTCAATTTAAGAAATGTTCAATTTTGAATGTTCAATTTTTTTAATTAATGAAATGTTCATCAATTTAAGAATGAATACATCTAATTTACCAAATGATACATGAGAGAGAAAGATTTATAAAATTTAAAATAGCATATTAATCTTGTTTCATCTCTGACAATTTTTGAGTTATAGACAGAAGGAAAATAGAACACTTTTCTTTTTAAGTTCTGAAAAATTTTTTATGAGATTTTTGAAAGAAGAACATGCAAAATATACGCATATTTGAAAACTAATGAAATTTTCTATAAAAGAACATATCAAGTTAACTAGATTTAATATCGACTTTCAACTGTTAATAAAACGGCATATTTCAAAATGGAATAGTAACTGGCAATATTAGAAGCAACATTCTATCTGTACCTAAAGTTAACAAAAATCGTTCTTTCGAATAGTTTTCAAAGGAGTTTGCAATAAACTATATTAGAATTCTAGTTCAGAAGAATTTTTTTTCTCGGTTCAATATGTCACAAAGTTGGTAATCTTTGGGAAAAAAATACTCTTTAGGTCTCATAATCGACCAAACGCTCGTGGAAATTCCACTGACTTAAAAAGACAATTTAAACCAAAACAGTATAGCATCTTAATATCTTTGACAAAGTAATATACGAATAAAACAATTCGTACTCTCTACGTTGATAATTAATACGTGTTATCAATCGAATGAATGTGAGAAAAATTACAGCATGTGAAGTTGTTGGCCACAATATCTGATGAAAGCGCTTTCCCAGTTGATATTTGAAACGGCCCTGTCTCTAAACGTGAGCCTATTTTGAAGTTTAATAATTGTTAATATTGGTACAACAGATTAAATCAAAGCTTCTGAGTCAAACGTAGAAAAATCAAACGAAAAGAGTACTTGAAGAATGTTTAATAACTATACTTTAATATTCCTTCAGTTTCCAACGAAGTATAAATTCAAATATTAAGATATTTTATTAATTACTTTATTTTGTTGAAATTTTTTTTATCTCAATTTGCATAAACTACTTCTGTGCTGAGAGTTTTAATAATGTCTTGAATACTAATGTATGTTATGTAATATTTTTAATGCATAACATTTAGTAATAAACTTGCTCATATGTATATTTTTGTTCTGTTAAATTGGAATTAAAATGATCCGCACTTTCTGTATTACCCAAAATTTGTCAAAAGTTTGTGAAGTGTCACTTTTTTTAAAAATAAAAAGAAGAAATTGTGACTGCTATATTAATTCTGAAAAAAAAAAATACTTGGATAGGAAGAAATATTTTTTAAAAGAATTTTAGCTGATCTGTTACACAATCTTATAGCTAATTAATATTCTACTGAACATTTATAAATATAGATAACTGCATGTTCTTTCTGTAAGAGTATTCGTGTATTTATTTTCGAGCATTTAGTTAGAGTTTATTTTTATAATTCATCACTGGTTGTTTAAATATTATATTGTCATGTTGAGATTAGTACTCTGAAATCAGTTATTTCTGTGTACATTCTTAAAAACCAAGATTTCGTTTTATTTCTAATGTTTCAATTATACAAAATATGTAATTATATATTTTAATGCTTTCATGTCCAAATCATACACTAAATATAAGTTGAGGTATAGTTTTCTTAATTATTTCGTATTTAATGCATGCTGCATTTTGTATATGTGTATGATCATTTGCAAGAAAAATGTCTGAGAGAGAGAAATCCTGGAAATTTCACTCACTCTATTTTGTAGAGAAATAAAATGTTTGCTTGAACGTGCCCCTATATATTGAAATATATTCTCAAAAACAATTTAGAATTTATTTATTGCTAGGGTAGATTACTTTACAAAATACAGCATGAAGCTCTGTTTGCTTGAACACACGTCTATCATATACATATATTTAGAGAGAGAGATAGTAGAAACAAACTAGTGAACTAGTTTGCAGAACAATGCACGCGACATTTTTTAATTTCAATACTGATGAGTATATAAAAAGCTCCATTTTACAATTGTTTTATATACAAAAAAATTCAGTTAATAAGTAGATATTCTATTATAAATACGCAAATGTTTTGAGCAAGTCCTATTTATGATAATTGTTTTAATCAATAGTTTAAAACCTTTTAAGAAATTCATATCCGAAAAAAATTTTTTTTCAAATGACTATACTTTTCTTTATAAAGATCTTTTTCTCTTGTACCAAATTTAACTTCTTGAAGCCAAAATACGCATTTTTATTGTTTTTGGTAAGAATTTTGGCAAGCAATTATCATAAGAGTATTTCATTCAGATTACTCTATTTATAAAATAAAACTCTTTTACAAGATCTTTCCTTCTCAGTGTTCATTTTAACACAACTTAAAGAACTTCCGTTTTTGTCGGTAATGGAATGTTTTCCTTTCTGTATTGAGTACAGCATAATCAAACAATATTACCAGAAATACAAATTTCATACGCTTGTGAATGAATTTCGAAGTTCTCTGTCGGAAAAAATAGAAACATTTTTTATGGTTTTAAATTTTTTTCTCAAGAGGGGGGATATCAGATTTTTTATAAGTTAATTTATTAGTATAATTCTTTTTTTATTTTATAGTTTTCTTCTTCTTCTTAATATACTACTGTTTGTTTTGGGTAGTATACGTTAGATGATAATTTAATAAATCAAGCATAGGTCAGGATTATTAAATAAATGTTTTCTTAAATATGTAAACTATTTCATATACATTCGTGATACCTTCATGTTAACATAAGAGCACAGAACACTGATTTAAAGTTCTTAGATGATTGAAATTATGTTTTAGTTAAAGTAATAATTAGTATACATTTTTATACATTGATTGAAAACCAAAATACATTTTTAAGAGATAAATGATAGAAAACTTGAAATTATTAAATTCATAATAACTTCGTGTGAGATTATAAATAATGCATTTTAAACTTATTATTTTATTTAATTCATGCATTTTAAACAAACATTTCTTGCAAAATTAAACTTACAAAGAGTGTGGGCGTTTGCAATATTTATTGTTGCAGTCTTTTTGTAAATAAGCTATATTGTGCAAAAATTAAATTTTTTTACCTTTTTTGAGTGTGTTTTCTTAAAAAGCATTTATATGTAAGAGTCACATTGAAATGCTGATGTTTATTTATTTAAGGAATTCATAAAAATAGTAGTTTATATTGAATTGATAAATAACCATAACAATATAAAGTTTATTAGATGAAAATAAGCATTAGCATTTATGGTAAAATAATCATTTTGTTAAAATTGTTCTTATATTTTAAATTCATTTTAATTGATTTAGAAGGTTTAAACTGAATTAAAAATTTTATTTTTGACGCAATGGAGACAATTTCATTTAGATTTAGCTGTTCTAATATAGTATTATTTGAATGTTATTATTCACACACAATTTCCAATAAATGATAAATATTTTCCAAGTTTGAAACATTTTTATAAAGTAATTTTTTTACTATTAGGTTGTCCGGAAAGTTCGTCCAGATATTCGGAAGATAGCGTGAGAAGAGATCTTACCGAATATGTGTTCGTTATCCGAACACAAAAATCTTTCGTGAAAGTGCCCGTTGATCAATTTATTTGCATTCCGAATTGTTCGTTAACCAATCAGCCACTGTATTTGGAAAAAAGTATGGTTACGATTCGTTAATTTTTACCAGTTTTATACACTTTAGAACATGGCAACAAATAAAGTGCATTTAATGCTTTTCTTTTTCCGAAAGGGCAAAAATGCCACACAAGTGACAAATAAGATATGCACTGTTTATGGTGAAGATGCTGTGGCCGAAAGAACTGTGCAGAAGTGATATGCTTGGTTTAAAGCTGGAAATGTCGACCTTGAAGATTGAGTCCCAGGGTAGGCCGTATACCACAGATGAAGATCTGATTAAAGCAAAAATCGAGAATGAACCACCCTCAACATTACGTCAGTTATCAGTAATGATAAATAAATCAAAATTAACCATCCACGACCATACTGTGAAGGTTGGCTGTGTAAACCATCTTGATGTATGGGCTCAGCACGATTTAACGGAGAAAAATCTTTTGGATCGCACCTCCATTTACGACTTGTTTTACAAACGCAACAAGGAGACACCGTTTCTGAAACAATTAGTGACGGAGGATGAAAATGGATAGTTTATAAAAACGCTTAGCGTAAAAGGTCTTGGGGAAAGTGTGATGAACCACTTGTAGTCACCCCAAAAGCCGGTCTTCATTCAAAGAAGGTAATAGTCAATGTCTGGTGGGATTGGAAAGGGATCTGTTATTATGAGCTTTAAGCAAATAATGAAACAATAAACTTGAAAAAGTATTTCTCTCAATTAGATAAATTGAAAGACAGCAATCGAACAAAAACGTAAAATAATAGCGAATTGGAAGGGAGTCGTGTTTCATCAGGACAATGCCCGATTTCAAATCGTCTTTGAGATCTCACGCCTTCGGATTTCCACCTTTCCTGATCATTGCAAAATTTTTTTAATGGGAAAAATTTCAACTCTTCGGTTGAGATAAAAACTCACTTAGATAAATTTTTTTACCGAAAAATCTGAGAGGTTCTGGAAGGATGGGATTCTCATGTTGCGTGAAAGATGGAGAAAGGTTATAGAACAAAATTGTATCGATATAATTAAATACATATATACGAAAATTTAAATGAGCTGTGTTTAAATTTTCCTTAAAAATCGGCTCTAACTTTCCGGACAACCTAATAATATAGCATAATTACATATACATTTTATTTAAATTCATGGTAATTAATTTAATAATTAAAATGTTTAATTTATATACTTTTTTATTGTTCATTACAATTTTGAAAATTTAAAATAAATTAAATTAATAAAAAATGAAGATAATTAAATAAATAATTCTCTATTTGTAAGTACGAAACATCAGTCGACATAAGTATTTATCTACATCATTATATGCATAAGTGTATATAATAAATGGAAATATTTTTGTAATATATATATATATATATATATATATATATATATATATGTATATTAAAATGAAAATAAATAAATAACACTAAGAAAGTGGCTTAGCTAATGATGCCAGATCTATTGTTGATTGCAAGTTAAAATCGTTTAGTTTGGTTTCAAAACTTTTAATAGTTTGGTCTTGTTGATTGCTGAAAAATCGATTGTTTTGTTTTTTACTTCCAAACTGTTAGTAGGGATATTGAAACTCATAAACAACAAGTTTATAGAAATCCCTGCTGTTATCAGTATAATGGCTTAAGTTAAGTAGTACTTTTTATGGTAAAGGCAAGAAGACTTTAAAATGATTCCGAGAAACGAAATTTTTTTAATGGTTTTTTGCTCTCATAACTGTTTTGAACTTTATTTTAAAATATTTTGTAAAATTACAGAAAAAAAAATCACAGAAGCACTAACTGTACAATTACGTATATATGACATACTATGAAACAATTCAAAGTCATAATTACTTGACTCTCAATGGTTTTGTATAAATCAAATAGCTGGTTATTTATATAAAACGGTTTTAGATTTTTCGCATTCCTGTAATGGATTTTTTTTACTTGATATTTCGAAACGATAAAAGAATGAAAAAGAGTTTTTGTTCATGTTTTGATCTTGACATGATAAACTGTCATGTCTAATCAGAGATATTGCTTTTTCTAAAAATATTAATAAATCTTGGGAAGAAATTTGCCATTTTACTAATGAAAATAAGAAGTTGATTGTAAATGAGAGCAATATTTTAATTATACTAGCAAAAATTATTATTAGATTATTTTTGCTAGAATATTCAGTTTAATAATTGATGCATATTGACAATCTCATCATAAATGATGATAGTCAACATCATCATAATCATAGTGATCATCATCATCATAAGAGACAACATCGAAAGTGATGCATATTGACATATAGATCGATGTTAAAAGCTATTAAAATAATTGTGTGTTTCCAACTTGTGAAATGTTTAGTTTTCCTAAAAGTAACACTTTTAGGAGTTAAAACTTTTTTCAAGAATCTTTGAAGAATACTTCAATGAATTATTCGATGCATTTATCTTATTTATTTAATACTTCCATAAAAGATAAACTTTTCTAAAATTAAGTAATATTTAAAAATACCCTTAAATTTTTATAATTACGTTTCTATAAATTTAACCTAGTATTTACTAAAAAGATAAGTGGATACATAATTTTCCAAAAAATAAAAAAAAATTGATATTTCTTTCAAATGGTTTTAACAAAAATTTACTAATAATTGTTCTTACTAACATCTATTGACAATTTTTTTGAGTTTACGCTATGAATCAACCAAATAGCCACGAAAAATAAGTGAGAAATTGAATCCAAGAATTCTTTTTTGAATATATACTACGTTGATTCTTACAGTTATGATTTTCTAGTTCAAATACATGTCTGTGAAAACTGCAAAAAAAAAAAAAAAAAGGAATTTTTCTATTTTTCCAAAGCTTTTCTCTGATTTTAACAGTTAAGTTATAATTAGAAATTATAATTAGAAAAGTTTTAATACTAAGACAATCACTAAATATATGTAATGATGTTACTGAATTGTTATTGGTCTATTTTACCAATATATTTGGTAATGCCCTCTGAAATTATACACTACTAATAGTATTGCAAAATAAAATTCCATATTTTCATAAACATATGGATTTATTTTTGCATCACAGTGTTGATTTCTTGCTAACTTATTAGTTTTTGAATACATTTATAATAGTGTATATCGTACATTTTTTAATCCCATTTACGATTTATAAGAGGATCTGCGAAAAAAACCCCAGAAAATTCCAAATGGAACTTTTTTTGATAAATAATAATGCCCAAATATACTCATTGACAGTTTTATTATTTTTTTCAATTTTAACTTAATTTATTCCGAAATGTGTAAAATGATTATAAAATGTAAGATGTTTCAAAATTTTTCACTACAAAGAAATTTACTTTATATGGGATTGATCATTTTGTTGACACTAATTGAGAGAATATATATATTTTGGTATGCTTAAATGTCAATTGATTAACCGAAATTCCCCACCCTCAAGAATATAAAAATACTGATATTTCAAAAGCTTCCATGTAAACAGTAGATTCAATTAATCACACTACGCATACGTTATGGTTCATATAAATATGATTTTTCTGGTAATATATTTTTACATTTAACAAAATAAAAGTATTAATCAAGAACTACATTTATGGAGGCAAGGATTGCTTTGGATGGCTCGCTGTAATTTTTTTAAAGTTTTTTTCAAATAAAATTACGCTGAATTTTTTAAGAAACTCTGACAAGAGTTCCCTCTTAGAATCTATAAAAATTAGTCAGGTCGTAATGTTTTTCGGCTTAGAATGTAATGACTAATTAGAATAATGAATTAGAAGAATCCAATGTGGGAATACTGAAACTCGTGAGCAGATTCGACAAATATTTAAATATAGGTGATAATTATGTAGAGAAATAAGTTAAGTTTTATGTATGCAACAAAATTGCCTTTTTCTAATTATTACTTTTTATAACTAAACAGTTTTAATTTTCTTTTTTCTATAATTAAACAGTCTTAACATTCTGGATGAACCTTGCGTTACCGTCTTGCAACAGCTTTCATTAAAATCAAAACTTAACGTTTTTTTTTTTTTAACTATTTTGATTTTCATATTTTTAACTTAACTGATGGAAGGTCTTAGTCTAGAGGGTGCGCTATAATATTTACATGTATATCTGCTAAAATTTCTTAGCAATATATTTTATATTTTAAAGAATTTCGAACCAGTATCGTATTTTAGTATTAGAAATTAAAAAATTACATAAAATTCGCCATTTTTTTAAACATTTTTTGTAATGTAATGGAATAAATAATGTACTTAGTAATGTTATAAATAACATGTATAATAAGCTTTTAATTATCTTTAGAACTCAGTTGCATGGTCATCGCTTATTTGAAATAAAAGGTATAGATGAAAAAAGTAGAATAAAAGAAAATTCAGTCTACAAAAATTTGAGAAACAAATGAACTCCAGCATTCATTCGAGCAATTTAAACACACAATAGTCAACTTAAAAATTCATTTTATTTGTGAAATACTAATAAAAAATTCAGTAATTTATACAAATTCGTAGATATGCTTCTTAAGAAAGTTAGATAAAATTTTCTATTTTTTTTTTCATTGAACCAATTCTTTTTCAGTAAGAACTAAAGTGTTTTAGGAATTTAACCATCGTGGATAATTGGAAGTTTATTTTTACATTTAAGTAATACAAGCATACATATATATCAGTTAAACAGCAAGATTTTATTTTTTAAAATAATATTCTATACGCTTGAATACTAATAAAAATATTGAAATATATCAAAGAATAATCTTGATAATTTTATTAATCTATTTATTAGAAAAACAAAATATTATATTTGATTAAAAATAAATAAACTTTAATCCAAAAAAAGCTTAGTAAATAAAAACTAAGTAAAAGCTCTGGAAGAATTAAATAAAAACTGTAATGAATGTAATATTTTCAAAAAATATTCAATTCTTGTCTTCATTAATATTATCAAATAATATTTAAATTCTCTTTTTGAATTGAAGTATAATATATTTACAAAAAAAAAATGAAAAAAATAAGAAACTACACATTTTGAAGTGTCAATAAAGCTTTGTAAATATTTATCTAAGCAGACGAACAGGTAAGCAGAATAGATTAAATATTTGCTTTTGATGAAAATGCACAAAATTTCAATTAAATCGAAAAGATTTTGAATACAAAAAATAAGGATTGCGAATGAAACAAAAATAAACGCGACTGACACGCACAGTTTCAAACAGCTTCTTACTATCTTAAAAAAATTAAAATGCAAGAAGTTTACAAACATTTTAGAGTAATTCTCGGCATTTAAAAATAATTAACAAAGCCATTCTACACTCGAATGGTTTCTATTATGTTTTTATTTCTTTCATCCTTTCTAAACACAATCCGCATCACTATCACTATCATAGTGATAGTGTGTACCCATCCAATATCCAGGGATCTTATATCCGTATATTTTATTTCCATACATTCTAGCCCCTTTCCCTCTGATAATTTCAACTTCACAAGTAAGAACAGAGATGCTGTTTGGAACGTCATATAAAAGAATGAAAAGTGAGAAAGAAAAAAAAAAAGAAAGAAAGAAAAAGAAAGCATTTTGTACAATCTGAGTTTTGCCCTGGGGTAAGTAACAGTTTCGCTCTATTGGTCAAGCATTAGAGGAATAGAGCTAAAGAAAAAAAACAAAGATTTTGGGTGGAAGGGGAGAAGGTGTTTATTCGGGGCGATGACATTGTACCGCGGAAGGATATGTGATGGTCATCGACTTTGCCGGACATGAACTACTAGTCCAGTAATGATTTTGTTCATATCACTGTTTAAATTAAAGATTTTAAACAAAAAGTATTTGGCTTTTTCCGGTTATAACTCGACTTAAGTATTTTTTAATTACTTTCGCTTTATAATATAAAAAAGAAAATTATATATAAAATCAGAAAATCAAAAGTATAATCTTTATCAACACTTTTAAGTTAATGACGATTTATTCAACAAATGTTGATCCTGTCATAAGCAAAACTATTTGAAGTGATTTTTTTTTTAATTTTGAAACCACACACACAAATAATCTAAATATATATAAAACCTACATAAACTCGAAACATGTTTCTTATATAAAATTGTATATTTTACAGGAATTATTTTATCAAACTTCCGATGGCAACAAAAATAATGAAGTGAGGTCGAATTCCAACTTCCTTGACTTGAGGTACCGAAATCATATGCCCTAATTTAAAATTAATTATTTGCATTAGTTTTTCAGCTATAATTCTGCAATTATTATTGCATTGTGCTCTGTTATTCAGATTATTATAATAAATAATTTTCGGGGATTTTTATGTATCCAAGAAGGTTACAATATGAATGAGTACATAAAAGTTAATCTTTGTAAGTTTGAAATGTGTGTGTGTGTGTGGAAAAATACTTAAATTTAAGAAACATGGAAAAATTTTTATTTCTGGAGGTTTCGAATCATTAAATGGATCAAAGAAAGAATTTTAACATATATTTATTAAAACAAAAACGATATGAAAATCTGAAAAATCTGAATTAACCGCGTAAAAAAATATTTTTTATGCAATGAAAAGCAAGTAATTTCATTAGTAAAAAAGAAACCATTGAGCAGATCTAACATTTTTCACTGTTCCGTTGTTTTACTGTTTACCATTCTCTTTTGTGTCCAGCTGCATCCGGTACAAAAGACTAGCAAGAAAGTTCAGCCCCTTGGCCTGAGAAAGCTAACAATAGAATAAGATTGGAAAATGAAATAAAGAACTACATTCCCTTTCTTAAAGTAGCGGTAAGCCCATTTCGTTATGCGCTAATACTCTGATGCTCAGCAAGATTGTCACTGCTCGGAGAACATTATCCATTTCCGACATAATGGAAAAATTTCACGGCGATTGTATCCTGCGAGACAAAAGCCGGCTCACTAGAAATATCTCATTCTTTTATGGAAGGCACCGGGCGTCAACGCATCGTTAGTATAACGGTCACTTGAGAATCGGAAGCCCGAATAGATATTGTTCCACAATTCTGATTCTTGATTATTCAAGAATGGCTACTTTGTTTTTTTTATCTTTTCATTGAATTTTATTATGTTCTGAGGTTAAATTACTTTCATCGATTCTTTTCATTATCGTTACTTTGTTTTTTATGGATGACCTTGAGACGGTTATCTATTTTTATCTGTTCGATGAAGGTATAACTATTAGTTGTGAACGCGCTCTAATGTGAAAGGTCATGATAAATGATGAAAAAATTTAATCTATTTTAGGGAAATTACAAACTTTATTTTATCAGATGCATATTTAAATGCTTATGAATTTTGTTTTGATATGCTAATCTGCTTAACATTCTGTTGGATGTTAAATTAGTGATGAATGTTTTGTTTCTGTTATTATGTCTCTTATTAGATTTTATTTTATAAAAAAATTATTTATGATAACACATATTTTTTTCTAGATGTTATGGATACAATATTCACAAATGTATTGAATACTAAAAACTTTTTAACCAATAACGAAATACATATTTAATACTTTCTCAATTTGTTTCTGTATAAATGTATTATAACTTTACGAATCATTAATTTATTTCTTTATAAAATCAAAAATGGAAGCAAATAAGTTTATTAACCAAAGCATTTCGTTATTCTAAGATTGTGATTATTTTACATTACCACATGGTTTATTTTTTTAAATTTTAGTTTAAACAAAGAAATATTCTATTTACTATCAAAAAAGGTACCTAACTACACAATCTGAGAATACCCAATAGAATTTACTTTTAATTATTTGAAATGGAAACAGTTTATTTTAATAAATTTAAGGGTTTATTACATAATAATTTATTTCTATTAAAAATATGTCACATGATTATGAACTTTACATCAGGAAATGAAAGTAAAAAAGCCGTATAAAATAATTATCTTCTAATATTAAATATGAGAAAAAATAAATTTTTGAAAGGTTTTTGGGATATTTGTATCGAAGTATTTTTTTTTTTTACATAATTCAATAAAAAATCGCATATTTTTGATTTCATTTGAAAATGTTTTACTATTTCATATTAAGTGGATTTGTTTTATGATAAAAAAAACAAAACTTAAAATATTTTTCAGCAATCTATGATATAAATTATCTTATAAAATACCGAGCACGTATATATATATATATTTTTTTGATTGATGCGAGCAAATTTAACAATTTTGCTTCCAAAAGTGCAAAGATAGAACAAGGTAGAGCAAAATAGAAAAGAAACTTAATACTAAAAATTCATTTAAAATAGTGAAATATTGTAATGAAAGCTTCCTCATGTATAAATTGAATATCATTAACAGTAAAATAACAATGTATTTATCTTCATTTTTATAGTTAAAACTTACTGTCTCAAAATATGGCTACAGATAACAAGTTTATCTTTTCATCAAGGAGAGCTATAGGCTCATATCGTATCCATATGAAATCTATTGATTGTTCCAAATTTGTGAAACGCAAAAGCAGTCGTTAGGTTGAAAATTAATTGAACATTTTAATTAAACTAAGCACTTTTCACTGCCAAAAAATCGAATTTTTAATTTTGATTATTCTAAACAAACCACATTTTTCTGTATCCAAAAATGTATAACATTTATATATTTAAAATTACTTAACGTATGTTACGAAAATATCTTTAAATATAAAAAGGATATAAAAAAAGAATGATTTTATAGAATAACTATAAATTTTTTAAAGGAGGAGAATTACTGAATTTTTTCTATATATATATATATATATATATATATATATATATATATATATATATATATATATATATATATATATATATATATATATATATATATATATATATATATATATCTCATATCATATCTAACAAGCTAAAAGAAATATTACAGAATTGTTCCGGTTTATAATATTCTATTAAATTTATAATTTTCTATGATCATACGATTTTTTTCAATGCATTATTTAATAATTATTTTATTTTATTTTTAAAAAATTATAAATTGTTACTAATTAAAAGTTTTCTTATGAAATTTTATATTATGCACTGTCCATAGACAAACGTTCTATAATAATATTTGTAAAATAATTTAGAATGCAACATTCATTATAGATTATTTTAAATGATAACTTAAAATTAGTATTCGGAATTTTTATTTTAAGACTTTTCACTAACAATTTTTATTACTTATTATTTTTCAAAAATTGATCCTGTTAAAAGAATGATTCCCCTTGACAATTATTTTCAGAAACATGATTCAAAATTCTTGATACGTCCATTCTGTTGCTTTTAAAATGTTCTTCTGTTAGTTTATTTTACCAAAATAATATCACCTTTTCTGAGACTTTTCGTTTTCTTTTGATCCAACAAAAACTGAACAACTGAAATTTGATCTCTGCTTCAAAATCTCTTTTATTGATCTTACTTTCGCAACAGGTTAGTATTCACTGAAAATATATAAAACAAATGATATCGTTCATTGGACGAAACTAGTAAATTATAATTAACTAAAAAAATTGTGAAAGATGTGTTGAAACAAACGGCAGATGTCATTAAACGCTGATTTTTATTGTTGGTTTGATATTAGTTTTTCATTACTTACAGATGCATTTGCCAATGCATTTCATGCAAATGTTTCCTTGCAACAATTATTATCCGACAAATGAAGCAACTTAATATTTCACTATATTCAAATGAGATTTATAAGTATTCTTTCACATTTTGAAAAAATTTATATAGTTATGTAATTTAATATTGAGAAATACATTTACTAAAAATAGACAATTTGTAAGTGGAAAACATAAAAATGAATTGATGTTATAAAATTTCCATAATTTGTATTATCTCAAAATGTTCTCACGTACTACGTGCTATATTTCGAAATGATTTTTAGTTCCTTTTTGTAACTGTGGTCTTTTTTTGCGGTTTAAACTTACACTATATTTATCACATTAATTATTAATATCTCAATGGAAGATTCGTTATGTTTCCTTCGGATTTAGAAAAAGAAACACCTTCTCTAAAATGTTATTCTTTGCAAGAAATCAGTCATTGATGAAAAATTATTATTAAAATAGTTCTAAATATTTTTCAGCTGAACGAATCATTGTTAACAACTTCATTAGTACTCAAAATTGATTTCTAAATCAACCTCCCACCGAGTAACTCTATTACAAGTTTATTTTTAAAATGAAATATTGAGGAATATTCATCTATAAATCGAAAAAATAGATTAGGTTTTTCAGGGAAGTGGTTTAAAAATTTAAAGTTCGGAATTCTTTTCAAATAATTAGTTGCTGATTTAACTTACAATTTTTCATCAAAAGAAAAAAGAAATAGGGATGTTTAGTTCAGATTAATTGTAATTTCAAATCTATATAAATATAATTCTTATCCTGCTTGTATCCCGAATTTTTATCTAGCATTGAATTGAGAACTACACAGAATGCGATAAAATTTATATCAAAATCTCGATCTTTGGTTGATTTGAAATATAGGCTATGATTTACTTTGAAATTTTGATTAAAGTATTTCTAATTGTCTTAAACTCTAGTTAACGTTGATTTGAAATCACTTTAAGTTTGCTTATGCTACGATGTAATTAATTTAAACGATGTAACATTCTGTATTCAGGAACATTTTTCGCTTTAAGAACGGAGGCGTGTGGTTCATTACATGTTTTTAAAATTGTCCTCTAAGCGTTACCACTGAGAGTAGAGAAATGATATTTACAGCACAGAATTCTTTCTTATTTCTTCATTCCCGCAGCTTGATTTAAAATAAATAACGATATTTAATATTCCTTCATCAAAATAAAATAGCCGTATTGTTCAAAGTTTTACAGATCAGTAACTTTTAAAGCCTAAAGAAAGTAAGAGTTGTAATAAAAATAATTATTTTATCTGTCTAAATTTCAGAAAAATAAGTTCCAATTTTACAATTTATATGAAATCCAAAATATAAGAAAACCAATCCGGATATTCAAAATAGAATATTAAAAAAATATCATCCGAAGGGTTCAGATATATATTTTGTAAAGCGGGGGTTGGAATAAAATTATTGAATATTTTATGTATATAATTGGATTTTATAAGCTGATAAAACCGCGTGAATACACTTCCAAGACTTTGAACTCGAGGAATTTGAAAAAAATCCATTAGATATATTATCCATAAAAGGGGAAGTTTAAAAGGTGATCTCTCTCTCTCTCACACACACACACACGCACACGCACACACAATAAAAACAAAAATGTTAAATTTATCACATCTTGTAGCTATAAGTTATTTGTGTTAGTAGACGCTAAAGCTGATTTGAAGCTCTCAGAAAAAAAAAAGATTGATTAATCTTCTGGTTCTACAAAATCATTCCTTGGTTCTGTTGAATATTTTTATTACATTAGTACTGCAAATTCCAGTTTTACCGAAGGGTCACTGGCACTTGTTCTTCATTTCATGTGAGAACTGAAGATGTTAATTGAAAGAACGAGAAAGTCTTAATTCTTCAGTTCACAAGCTTTGATAAACATGCGGAGTATGGATTTCATCGCAGAATATTTTTGTCTTTTCCGCACCAAACATTATTTTCTTAAGTAAGCATATCTAGATTTCCATCCTTTTCTTTGACGGCAAAAATAAGCGAATTAAAAATTTCTACTCTTCATAAAATACTAACATAAGGCACGTACTTATTCAAAGATCAGCCGATAAAAATAAATAAATAGTAGCTAAAACAGTCTATGAAAAATATTTAATCAATTCTTATAACAGATAGTTTTTTTATAATTAGTGATTATGGAAACACACTAGATTCTAGCTAAGCTAAGTGATAAAGTATTAGACCTGACTGATAAAGTACTACTATGAGAAGTGCTATAGTATTTAATAAAGAAGCTGAAGTATACCTTCTTTTTTAAACTTTAAAATTGATATTTTTATTCTTTATAATTAATTTATAAGTAGGAGGTCATAAAATTAGAACGTGGATGAATTCTCTTATTTCTGTGAAAAAAATGATAAATATTTTAGTTAAATATTCGATATATTTTCAAAATATATCAGGTTTCAGATCATTTCTAAACTAAACTCTGTAGTCCAACAGCTCAATGTAGGCTAAGGCTTACAGTGCCCATCTCTGTTTTCCTGACCGAGAGGTTCTGGGATTTGAAGCATATCTCCCGATTAGGTGATCAACCTAATGCAAAAACCTCAGTGTTCAGTTCCCAAGCATGCTTGTTACTCAATTAATAGACCCACTGAAAGGCTGAGTCGATCTTGCGCAGTCCGAGGATCGAATTTCGGACTTGTGCCTTGAGAGCGTGAAACGCTCCCACTAACTTTCTCAGATCTTTTTTTTAACAGTTTTTAATATTTTTATTTTACTTTCGAAATTATTTATCATACAACTGAATTCCACAATAGAAATAGCCTGATTGTGACACAGTTGAATATGATTTGAATTATTGTTTCATAAAAATCTACAAAAGTTCTTTTGTAATCATGGTCTAATCTTAAGTTGAATAGATATTTCTTAAAGGTCTGGATTAGATGTTACTTAATGGCAACGAACTAATTACTTCCGATGACCACAGTGAATCGAAGACAAATTAAATCCTTTCAAAGTCACAACGCTCAATCATGTTCAAGATTACATCACAACACTTGACAATGAGATAATGCATTGGGAAGAATGTTTCCCAGATTTGGAAACTTCTTATTTCCAAATTCTTGGAAAAGCATTTGTTTGGGAGTCTCATTATATTATTTTACATCGATTGACTGACTTCACTCATATTTTTGTCCGAATACCCCCCACGGGTCTTTTGTGAGGGCATTTTTTGCCATTTTTCTTCGAAGCGGAACGAGAGAGATGATTTGAAACAAGCATCCATTTCACTCAAAAATGATAGGTTGCACGAATCGCAATTATTTGCCGAATAACTCAGGGACAGTTGAATATTTGAGCGTTTAAAAAGACATTAGTATGGCTAGCTGGAGTGACCTTTAACTCGATTGTTCGAATCACTTGTTAACACTAAAAAATGTCAGCGTATTCAAATTGATATATGCACAGTGCCTTGCGGTTAGTTGCTACTTTTATAACTGTACTCGATCGTTCTGAAAAAAACTTTTTCATTTTGCTGGAGGCGATTTAAGCTAAATTACTCAAGTTACGCTGAAACTGTTTTTTTTAAATTTTGTTGTTGTTCAAATGTCATTAAGTTGACGAGGGATTGTTTGAATTTGGATTATCGTGATTTTCTGACTTTTCAACTGAGCATTATATTTTTTCCTCAATTATATGTTTTAATAGTAATATATTCTTCAAAAGTTTCCATTGTACCGGAACGAAAAGTAGCGTCTTATGAAATACTGGATATTACGTAGATCGAGAAAGAGGAAAATTTCTGAATATTCATAATGTTTGGAAAAACATATAAATTCTCCATTGTACCATGATTACCTGAAGCTTCTAATATTTCAAAAAGATATATCTTATAATGGGTTTTTGATCGGGCAGTTATGCATAACTTAAGGCAACGTTAGTTTCTATATTTTGAGAGTCGTGCTCTATTTGTTGTAAAAATCAAGAATTTAACACAAAGTAAATTGTTTTGTTATCCTGCTAAATTAAACAAAATTATTAAATATTAAAATTTTAATGAAAACTACATTATTGTACATATATTATCTCTTTGAATTACTAATTTTTATCAAAATGTTATTGATGCATTGGTCTTTGGATGCATATAATCTGATGTTCTTTCTAATTTACTTCATCTTTATATTAATAAAAAAATTCAAACAAATATGCTAATAATAAATTGAGGAATACTCGGTGACATAATTATAAATTAAGTCACTAAAATATTATAAAAAACTTTCCATTTATAAACTTCAGTTTGACCATTCACTTTAAATGGGAATAAAAATAATGTGATGAAGGATAAAAATTTCACGTTAACGTTTGAAAAACTATTGAATTTCAAATGGCTTTACCCATAGTATAGGTTTTAGCTTCAGAATAAATAAATCAGTTAAAAAATTTTTTGGGAAACATGATTCCGAGTTGCAGATGATTGAAATCTTCTCAACTGCCGTAAAAATTTGTGGAACAATATGAGAAAGTTATTGAAACACCAAATGTAATGAAATGAAGACTGACACTTCTTAAGTGTGTGTGAATTAAAATTCTTTCCAAATACTCACTGAATTCATGCGTAGAAAAATGCTTACTATCATCAGCTCCAGAGAAAGTTCAAAGTATCAACATAATAGTAAATACTGAGCTCATTAAAAGTTTACATTTAGCTGAGATAATTTCCTAACTGTGCGACTGTATGTTTATTTTTCTTTATATATATCTTATTTCTATAAAATTTTACTATTAATCATATAATTTTTTCTATTATTTTACTTTGAACAGTTTGATTTAAGACAAAATATATTTCTTCATTTTGAAATAAATCTACATTATTTTTCCTAAGAGCTCAATTAATGTATTCCTGAGGAATCAAGGATCAATTATAATTGTGATGTGACCATCATGATTGTGATTCTAAGCATCAGAATAATTATCTATTGTTCGATGGACATCATAATAAGTCAAAGTATTTTAAAACATATACTTTTGGCCTGGAGTAGATAGGCTGTAAAAACCTGTAAAGGAAGGATTTATTTTAATAAAATGATATAAATTTAGTATGAGACCATTTACTGACAATCATAACTTCAAATCTAACAAAAGGTTTCTAAGTCTAATTCTTTTACAATCCAAAATAAAGAAGCTTATGTTCTCATGAGGTACAACATATTAATGCAAATATGTAAACACAAAATTTCGCATAAAAGAGAAATAATAAAGTGTACCCTGAAATTGTTAGAATGTACACATATAACAGAGTTAGTACTCAAGATTTTTCAACATTTTTTTCGTTTATAGTACAAAAGATAAACTGTTTACAAGAAGTTCCAGAAGAAAAGTATTGTGCAGAAAATTACCCAAAATTTCTGTCAAGAGCCAATGTGATATGCTCATTTTACATTTTGAAAGACATTGAAAAAATAATGTAAAATATAATTCATACCACATTAACATATTTGGTTCTAAATTAATTTTATGGCAAATATATATAAATCATAAAAAATTCAATTAAATAAAGTATTTTAAGAAACATTTTTGGGAGATCTCAGACGTTTTGAGTAAAATTCAGAAACATTAAAAAATGCTTAGGAGAAAGCATAATTTACGTATAAAAATTTCCAACAAAAGTAAAAATTTATTCAAAATTAAAATTTTGGAAATTATTTCTTCATAAACTGGTATCTTTTAAATAATTTGTGATCAGAACATCACTATTAAGATGAATTGGCATAACATAATAAACTATTCAAGTTATACTGATTTGAATAGTTTATTATGTTATGCCAATTCATCTTAATAGTAATATGACAAAATTAAATCAATAAAAGTAATCTTTGAAATGCGTTATTTAAAATCAATACAGTTATATATCATAATTAAAAAAAACTAAACATTGTAAATATAATCAATAAGATAAATAAATATCAGAAGATTATTTTTCAAATAAAATAAATTTAATTATAAACTTTTCACCAATTTCCATGGTGTGATTCTGAGAAATTAAAATTTTATTTCATGTTCAGAATTGCGTTAAATCAATTAAAATTAATCTTAAAAATTTTCATTGATTTTGAATTCAAGTGCAATATCTGAAAATTTATTTAAAATTGGAAAGAAAAATCAGAGAATAAATGGTTTGTTTCAAAAAATGCTAGTTAAAAAATAAAATATTTCGTTTTCGAATTTTTTATCATTTATAAACGATTGAAAAAATAACGTTTTTAAAATAAATTGTTTCTCCTCCGAATTCTTTTTCAGATTCAATTTTAAATCTGATATTTTTCTTTAAAAACAATGAATAAGTTTATTGCTCTCATACCATATAAAAAATGTAACTAATAAAACATTCTCTCTAACAAATACTTAAAATAAAGACATCAAACAGAATCAATACCTTATTTCATATAAGGAAGAGAAATAAACCCGATTTATAAATATAGAAGGAAATGCAGATTACTGCATTTCAAAATAGTATGATTGATGCCCCATTGAATTTGATGTTGGTTTTGTCCTTAAAACTTAAAAAAGTAATATAAAATTTAATTTTTTTCAGTGCAAGTTATTCCTTGGAATAACTTAATTCCAAGAAATCCTTTTAGATTTGTTGCGAAATTATCTTCATTTCTTTGAAATATTTCAATGGATTCAAGCTGTCATTAAAATTATAAGCGAAGAAATATAAATTAAACTTTCTGCATTGAAAGTAAAGAAAAATCGAACATTGTTATGTATTGAAATAATTGTTTATTTCACGGTTATTGAGTTTAATTCTAAGAATTTCTTTAAAATTCGATCATGGATCAAATTTTAGTAAATTATTTACCATTTCATGAAAATAATTTTTAAAAAAATGGCTCTATAAAAAGGAAATGTTAGATTTCTTAATGAAAATTACATAAATATTATACAATTTTTTTAAAATTTATTGTTACAGAAAAATAAGAAGCTTTGATTGAAATGTCAGATTCTTTAAAAGTCCAGTTTATATAAATTTAATCTTTATTAATAATAAGCTTTTATAAAACCGGTAATAAGTTATTAATAATATAAACTAGATGTTATATTTAATGTACATATAAATGTTTAAGATTTTTTTTCACTTAGAAAATCATACGCCATATTCATGTTTCTATCAAAAACACAAATTCCTGAACACTGAATTAACTTTTTTGAATTTCTTAACTATCTCTGGTAGATATGTACACCGATTCTAATTTTATTTGATAAAAAAATTTATCAAATAAAGTTAGAATGGTTTATTTTTTGCAATTCTAAATTACTATATATCAAATCTAACTTTATTTAATAAAATATTTATCAAATAATAAAGAATATAAAAATTTATTAAAAAATATATAAAATTTATTTAATATTAAATAAAATTATTTATTAAAACTTTTTAATAATTTTTATTTAATAAATATAATTTATTAAATAAAAATCATAAAAAATATTAAAAATTTATTTAATAATAAAAAATTTAGTAAATAAAGTTATGGAATTGATCTACAATAAAATAAATTAAAGTATTGAAAGTATATTCAAATTTAATTGTTATTAATGAATATATATTTTTAGAACATATTAAACAGCAGGCATATTTTTAAAATTATAAAATTTGTTTCTAAAAATGCTTGCATAGATATCCTTTTATTAAATTGTACATAAATTTTTAGTATTGTGAAAATATAATTAAATCACAAATATATATGTATATCTATCTCTCTCTCTCCATATATATATATATATATATATATATATATATATATATATATATATATATATATATATATATATATATATATATATAAATTTACTGACGCTTTGAATTGTTTTTAACGTTATGTTTTGAAAGTTAAGAACATTAAATGAAACAAAATTACATGCTTTAAAGTACACTAAAATTAGTTTAAAAAGTAATGAAACGATTATAATAAAATATGTATTTATTTATCTAATGAGTACTAATTTGTCTGCAGAAATAAAATACTTATTTAATAATTGAGGAGAATTTTGTGTCATATGGTTGAGAGAAAAAAATGTGTTAAGTACTTTATGTAGTTTCCTGTTATTTTGAGTTTTTAATATATAGATATAAGTATAAAATAGTTAATATGATTATTTTGAATTATTAAGCTTTTACTCATTTGTAATTATTATTATTTGACATTTTCCCAATCATTCGAATCATTATTACTATATAAACAACTAAATGGAGTCAAAAATTTCCAAGTCAAGCGAAATTTTTAAGTTTCGAAATTTTTGAGTAATTTATTTCAATATTATATGATTGAAAATAGTATATTGAATTTCGCACACTCTTGAAATATGAATTCTCAATTTTAATGAGTTCTTAATTTTTCTCCGTTTCGTTTCTAAAATAATTTTCTACAAGCATCCGAAATTAAGTATTATCAAATTAAACTTCAGTAATCTAATTTTGAGGTTTTTATATTATTTGCAGTAAAACTTAATAATGTAATACAAATTGCTTTGAATAGGATATTATACAGTATCAAAAAGATAATCAATTAGTTTGTTAAGCTACTTTATACTTACTGTGATTTTAATTCTTTCATTCTAAGAAAGATATCTTTGTGGATGATCTGCAGATGCACCATTGGGTGTGATGTTATGTCTACTTTTGGACATGACGTCATGCTAAAATAATTCAGAAGTTTGTTTAAATATTGCTAAATAATTTATATTTTTAAAGTGAGATCACTAAAACATAGAACTCAAAAATTATCTTTAAAAACCACTTATGAATCATTAAAAAGTTATGACATCTAAAGCCTTTCATTACTTTAAAATTAAGTCATTAGTTGTTTTAAGTATCATTTTAGAATATTGTGAAAATTCAAACTGTGAAAAATTACGTACCACTAAAAAATTGACATTTATGATATTTGATAGAGAGTTTTTTGAAAATTTTCACAATGATAGTTACTGAAAAGCTCAGGTTTTTAATATATGTCTCTTTTTAAAAAAATCTGGATTATATATGTGAAAGTATTGAATGTTTCACATTGTTAAGAGAGAGAGAGATACTTAGATTATATATATAATAATTGTTAACTCATATGACGGACCAGTGTCTTTTTATATTATTTTATTACAGACACAAACTACGTAACAAAAGATAGAGGGATCAATTCCCGCTCGAGAACATATCCGTTTCCTTCAATTTACAAACCTCATCTGATCTGTTCTAAACAATATCACGTGACGTGCGCGTACGCGCGAGCAATGTATATTTGTTAATCTATGCTTGATTTTGGACGTGTATCAGTTTGAATGTTTTGGTAGTAACAATCTATGCTTGATTTTGGACGTTTTGTAAGAGCATAAGAAGCAATGGTAAATTAAAGTGAAGATCTTGATATCTATATAAATTTGTTATCATACCTCTGTAAATACTGTTATTAGAAGTTTAAGATCTTAAGGATTAATTAATGATATTTAATGATTTAAGGAAGACAAATTTAATACGCCACTGAAAATTTAACTTTTTAATTTTTAAATATGATAATTTTATGGATATTCAAATTGTTGAAATGACCATCATTTTAGATTTAATGTAATGCAAAAATTAATGCCATTCTTTCTGCATATACATGTTTTTATTGCAATACTTGTTTGTCTAGTTTCTTTTCTTCTAACAACGTTACTTTGCATGTTTTGGTTACTATTGTATCCAGTTCATCAAGGCTATCCTTCCTAAATGTGTAGGAATTACAGGTGGGACGAATCTAGAAATCTCAACGAAATCAGGGCACTTTTAAAGCTTGTTTTCATTACTCTATGACAGAAATCTTAATGTCTACAGAAATGCATATTCAAGCTTTTTAAAATTCTATCTCTATAAATGTCCACAACGTTTTTCCGCATTGTATCTCAAAAAAATAAGAGTTTCTAATTTTATCAGCAAAAATCTAAGATAAGGCTTTTGTTTGATGTCTACAAGATGAACTTCCTGAGGTGCAAGGAGTGACAAACTGGTTGAACCTACACGAACACCCGCACACTTGAGATTTTATTATAACCCACACCGAATGTCTCAAGTGATTTGGGTCATTGTATGTAAAAGTGGTTTTTACCTCATGTTTCTGTTACGTAATTCAAATATCGATGGTCTAACCTCGGTTTGTGAGGACACGTTTAACTTATGTTTTCTGTTCATTTACGTAAGGCAATTCAGCCTTGTTCTATTTATGACTAAGCGTCTCAATTTATTCAAATTACGTGGCAGTTTTTTTACAAGAAATTATTAAAAACATTGATTATTTTTCGCGATATTTCAGCAATTTGCTGCCTTTTACTTTTAAAATATTTATTTTAAAGTCTTAATTGAATGCATTTATTCTTCAGATTAAATGTATTTAATTAAAACAACATTAACTAATATTAGAATGTAAAAAATAAATAATATTTGATAAGATATGAGAGAATGAAAAAGATAAAATATATAATAATAAAATGAAATGTAATTTTTTCACATATGAAGAGATAAAATAATTTATACTTTAATATGTGAAAAAATAATATGAACTTAATGTAAATATGATGAATAAAAGTTCCAAGCAATTAAAGGGAAATCCTTCATTCCCTACCATAAATAATAGAAAAGTAAGAATAAATGTCATGAGAAAAGAACATTATGTTTTTAAAAAAGTTATTGTTTTAATTAAAAATATAGCAAAAAGGAAAATTTTCTTAAATACGCTTTAAGACTCAGATATAGTTCACACATAAATTATACACACAAATTAAAAATTATTAGTTTTAGTTTAATATAATAAATATAGCTAAATTAGATATTCTACTCATATGTATGTATCGAACACATTGTCTCTTGAAATTCATTGAATTTCTTCCATCAGATTTGTAATTCAGCTTAGAAATACAGAATAGTTATTTAGAAATACATGCCATCAGATTAGTAATTCAATTTGTTTCAAGAGACAACCATATTTACTTTTCTCAAATCGAAAGGATTTGAAGTTATTTTGATGATGATTTCATTTTGAAAATATGCAAGCAAATCTTTTCAATCATAGAATTATTGCATTCAATCATTATTGCATTCTGGATTTAACTGAGTGACTCTGATATTTATTTACACTCACTTTTTCACATCCTACACATGGAGGGACATTGGCAGTTATTAATGTCCCTCCATGTGTCATTTAACATGGAGGGACATTGGTAACTGCCAATGTCATCATTTAACTGACATAGCCAATCGTTACTGTCTCTTTGCACATTACATACCCTCAAATTCTGATTGCTGTAATAATAGTTAGTTTTTGTAATTGAATGGGACTCGACATCAAGCAACTAAGGCATTCCTCACAAATCATAACGAATTTCCAAAAAATAGTAAGAACAATATAAATCACTTACTAGATAGTTAGATTCATTACAATATTGGTTCTAAATAATTAAAATATTCAACTGAAAATGAAGACACTAAGATCGTTACTAAGTTTATTAAAGTTAATTATTCGCATCGTTTGTGTTTATCATAATTTTGTGATTATATTTATAAGAGCAATAAGGACTTAATATTTTCGACTATATTTTCCAACATGAATTCTGTAAATTAAGATATTAGGTTTTAGTAAAGAATACCATGTTTTTTCTTGTTTAGTCCCTTCTCGAATTCTTAAATTTTGTCAGAATTTTGTGTTTGAGCCGCAGAGTACCCAATCAAATGATGTCAGTTTCTTTTCCATTTTCGTTAGTTAATTTTGATTGGATATGGTTTAAATCTCTTGGAAATTTATTATCGGGACCACAAAACTAAAAATATTAAATATGAACATTTATTTAAAATAATTAAAATTCAAAAAATCATAATTAAACTGCAAATTTAAAAACGCTGTAAAAAAGAACCACTGGTCCGAAAGACCTGAAATTTCACCAGAATGTACTTCAAGCAGGGGGATTTTGTTTGGCGTGTGAAAAAAATTAAGAAAAAAGTGGCCAATAGATGGCGCTGCACAGGCGGCTGTAGGTTAATTACATGAATTCTGACATGAACGATAATCCAATTGTGGCTGTAAGCTGAACGTTAAACCAGTTGTGCAATTGTAAGTCAGGCAGATGTTGTGGCACTCTTGGTGTAAAGCCTATTCAAAGCGACAAGGTGGTGCCACATCGAATAGGAAAAAATCGGTTTTTATAATTGTCCTGCGGCCAAAAACCGTTAAAAAAGCCAACAATAATTCGGTTTTTAATTGTCTATAGTCTTCTTCAAGAAATTTTCAATATAGTGTCCCACCATTTTCTGTTAGGAGGTGTAAGCGTAAAATGGTATTTTCCACAGCAGCTTGGAGTGTATCAGTGCTGATGTTGTTAACGTACTGAGTAATGCGGCATTTCAAATCCACTAAGGTGTCTAGTGGAGCACTGTACACAACATTTTTCAGAAATCTCCAGAGCCAAAACTCACAGGGAGTGATGTCCGGTGATCGTGGTGGCCAGGCAGTTGGAAAATGTCGGCTGATAATAACGGTCATTTCCGAAATGGCGTTGCATCACCGTCGACAGTTAACGAGAATTCAAACTACTCAGCATTTTATACAAGACGTTAATTTGCATATAACCACCTGTGCAGCGCCATCTATAAGCCACTTTTTTTCCTAATTTTTTTTCCCACGCCAAACAAAATCCCCCTGTTTGAAGTACATTCTGGTGAAGTTTCAGGTCTTTCTGACCAGTGGTTCTTTTTTTTATAGCGTTTTTAAATTTGCAGTTTAATTATGATCACCCTGTATATAAGTCTGTTGAAAAGGAGGAGGCCAGCTCAGGTGTTCACTTTATCAATTATGACAGAGGTTTTAAATTACTTTTAGTGGCTTTGAATCAACTGAAATAAATGGTCTGAAACATAATGGCAATAAAAAGAATAAATAATTCAAATTAATTTTATTATTAAATTTTTCTAACATAGAGATCCAAAGGTATACTTTGCAAGGAGAAAATATTAAATTGTATTAAAATAAAATGTTCAATAGATTTGTCACATATCTTATCTGCCCTAAATTAGTAATCGTATACATACATATATATATATATATATATATATATATATATATATATATATATATATATATATATATATATATATATATATATATATCATTCCATAACGTAATTTTATTATAATATAGGTAAATAACTAGTTAAATTTCTTAAGGAAGTACTATATTGAAAGATTATGTCATATGAATTTTGAAATAAATAGTACAAAAATACATGAGCATTTAAAACATGCAAAGAATATTTGCAACATTATACATTTATCTTTAAAAATTATTTTAGGTGGTATAATATAATGTAAAGTTAATTTGCATTTCACGATAATCATGAAAAGCTGTACTATGCATAAAGATAATAACATAAACATATTACATAACGTCTGTGCAGTTAATTGGTCTATTTGCTAGCAAAATCTCTGCATTTATTATTATTTAATCATTCAAATCGTCTTTCATTAAAATTGCAATTAAATTCTAATAAATTGAAAAATTTCAGAATAAATTAATAAATAGATAAATAATATAAAAGAACATACAAATGTAAGCAAGAAAATTATTTCAATCTGTATTTTAATTTTTAAAATTTATACACATGAAGTTTAAGCAAATGGAATATTTTTGCATACTTTAAAATGATTATCGTGATAAATGCTTACTAAATTTTAAATATATCGCACACAGCTATACAAATTTTTGCTAATAAATGAAAAATATAAATAAAAACATTATATACTATATTTATCATTATATGTACGCCAAAAACCAAGGAGTAGAAATATATTAGGATCAGTTTTACTGTACGGTCACCCTTGGCGCGTTCTTTTTTGGCACCAAATTTGGCGAACATTTTTACTGGAAACCCAGCAAACTAGTATTTTGGCAACCCTATTTGTCATTAATTTTTCATGAATATTTACCGATTTAAATTCATTAATATAAAATTTAATTAAAAGATTTTATAATTTAACATATCAACTTTATTATTTTAGCATTGATGTTTGAAATCTATAAATCTGTGTTTTTTGTTAATTTTATAATATTAGTTGAGCATATTGATAGATACCAACAATGTATGAATTATTTGTCACTATTTCAGCCATTTTCCTCCCGCCGTTTTTCTCGATCGGGTTTTCATCTGAAAATTTCGCCAAGGCTGACCGTACGGTAAAATTTTACCATATATTATTTAATCAATGTGTCAAAAATTTCAGCTTGAAAATATTTTTAAAATTAATTGTAATGAGTACGATTATATACCATAGAATAATGTAGAATGATTGCATTAAAATAACTCTATAAAGAATTAACAGTCAGTTTACTAATAATTAAATTATTTGTTAGCTTTCCACATTTGAAATGTTTGTGTTGTAAATTTTACTCAAGCTTTAATATCTAGTTGTTTGAAATCTACTTTAAACTGTTACTCTGTTTGAATTAAATTTTATATGCGAAAAATGATCATAATTCTGACTAGAAAATTTAAAATGTATGCAGTTGAATATAAGAAAATTTTTAAAAAAATCATGTACATCAAAATATATTATTATAGATTTTCTGTTATGTTATGAGAGCCAAAAGATTCTAACAAATATTCCTTTTCCCTTTCCTTTAAGAAAATATTTTACTTCATATAAAAAATAATTTTGTTTGAAATGTGAAACAGTATGCATGGAATCGTATATGTCCAATACTAATTTATTCACATGGTAGAAATGATTGATTTATTAAGGTCAGTATAGTATGAATTCGACTTTATTAACTTTCATTTCTGTTTGAAGCTGTTGATAGAAACTAAATAAGATAATTTTGAAAAGAATTTGTTAGAATAATTATATATATATATATATATATATATATATATATATATATATATATATATATATATATATATATATATATATATATATATATATATATATATATTAGATTATTTTTGAATATGATAATTCAGAATTTAGAGCGGGATGCTAAGGCAGTGAATGTAAGACACAGATATATTCTAAATAGCATTTATTTAAAGAAAAGATGAAATAAAGTTAAATTGTTTATCTGTAACATAGGTGTCATTCTTACCGTGGTTAGCAGACATTTGTGTATTGTTTCTTACTGTAGGGGGTTTATATAGGGGATGCTACAGAGTTGTTAAATGTATAAAAATGATTTCAGTAATTCCCCCTGGCACCTGTGTTTCAGGAATTCAGTAAAGGGGTAAAATAAGGGAACATCTATAAATTTAGAATTATATTAAGTAGGTTACATTATCAAAGAATATAAATATATATATAGTATTTATACAGTACCATATTATATAATATTTATTTTACAGATTGAATCATGGGGAAAAAGAAAAAAGCAGCAGTTCTTCAGCCAAACCCCGACCCTCTCAGTGCAGAAGCGATGAAGAATGCTTATTATATGTGTCACAATGCGGCCGATTTCTTGAAACTCAGAGAATGTCCATGGCCTTTGGAAAAGTCTGGAAAGAAAAGCAAGAAAAAGTAATTTGAAACAGATGAGAAAAAAGAAATGCGCCATTTAAAATGCGCTTTAATGTTTGAAATTTTATTTTTGAAATGCATGGAGTTTTACTTGAATTTCGTGCACTGAGTATATTGTCGATTTCCGTTTGAAACAATTGCCACAAAGAATGCTAGACATGGAAGTTGTTTATGATTTGCTACAAAAATTGCAATTTCGTTTTTCTAGGATTCTTTTGCGAATAAATGCAATGTCATTGACTTCTTTAAAGCAACGGAAGTGGTAAATACTTTTTTAAAAAAAATCTGTAAATCGATTTTTTTATAGTACTTTGAACAAAGTTTTGACCTTTAGTTATATGTGTTTATATTAAGATTTCACGTCTAGAAATAAATGATTCAAAATTTAAAATTACCAAGAAGTAGAAATCGAATATTTATACATACTTTGTATTTATATTAAGAAATAATCAATGCGTTGAGTAAATTGATCCTAAACATGAACGAAATCCTAATAGCAATTCAATCCAATAACAATTTCAATCTTTTATAAGAGAATTATATCTAAGCAATTTCAATGATATAAAAGTACGGTACTCTATCTTTTCCGTTAAAGGTATTCTACTTAGTGTGTTTATTTTGTCGACAGGATTGGTTTATGTTTATAAACGTAGCTTGCGCAACCATTTTTTAAATTTTATCATTTATTTTATTTTTTACAGTGATTAGCTTTAAAATTTGGGATTTACCCAGAAATGAGGAGGTTACGGTTTTATTTATGCAGAAAAGAGACATTATTCTCCCAACACAAATGTATTCGAATAATCATGTTATCATGGCGAATCACTCATATAACTATAACTTCGTTAATCCGGATACTGGGTATTATATGAAATCTATTGAACGAATGTGGAATAGTGTTAAATTAAAAAATAAACGCCAAAGATGCACTGACCGCAAGCATTTAGATTTTTATCATTCTAATAGAGAATTTATGTGGCGACGTGTATACATATAAATGAAGACATATTTTCTGCTATGTTAAATTATATTTTTAATTCAATACTTAATTCTTAGTGTCATTCCTTATAAAATATATTTTTCTTTAAATATCAATAACTTTTTTCTGTTTTTTTTAAATAGCATTTTGTACTGAAAATAGAGAAAAATGTATTTTTTTAAATAAATTACAACTACTTATTTTTTTTGTAAAAATGCATACAATTTTTTTATACGGATATAGAGATAATTGTTCCAATAAGAGGCAAATCTTCACTGGAAAAATATCAAAAGTACTTGGTAAAAAATAATCATTAGGCGACTACATTATAACTATAAAAAATAAAAGAAATAACGTAACAGGCTTAAATTTAATAATATAAATTGATAATTACTGTAAAGAGCAATAAAAATTATCACTCTTAAGCGAATTAATAACAGAAATTTAAAAATGTGTAGAATAAAAAAAAAAACAATCAATCACCATTTGACCAATAATTTACTTTAAGAGGAACAAGAAAGGTTTAAAACATTGAAATTTAACTATAAAAAAAAACAGAATCTTTGATAGATTAGAATGTAGTTTTCTTTCATTTTCATGTTCAAAATAACGAAACTCTGCTCTGGTGTAAAATTGCCACATCTGTCAGATCTAGTATGATAAATTTGTTCCAGAAATTTAAGTCTTCTGCTGCATTCAGAACCACTTTAAAAGATCTCGAAAAAAATCAGTAATGCATGTCCCCATTTATCATAATTGAAGCGAAATTTGTACTTCGAGAATGGCATCAGAGTGTAATCCCTTTTTTGACACTAACATGCGCTCACTTTGTTGTGACTGGGAGGCACAATCTGCATGGACCAGTAGGAACTTCAAAGGTGCGGCTCTGAATCATCGTGGCATGGAATTATCTAATCGGAAAGAGTCAATAAACGAAGCTGATTTTAGAATGTTAAATGTATTCCTCTCATGCACACACGTACAAGAGTAGATCGCACCCATTTTTAGCTTCGAAAGTATTTTCTGTCACTCAAAATAAATACTAGAATCACCATTGATGAATTCTTCTGTTTTTTATTTTAAAAGACATATTCAAGTGAATTCATAGACTCAGTTGGGATAATTAAATAAAAGGAAAATACATTTTTGCTTGAATTTTTACAAATAAACTGTGTGAAATAGTTGTCAGAATATATGAAAAAGTAATTAATTGTATTTAGTGGAATTCTTGATTGTTTATTATTCTTTTCTATATAATGGACATTTCATTTAAATGTCTTAATTTACTTACTTATATCTCTTAATATATATATATATATATATATATATATATATATATATATATATATATATATATATATATATATATATATATATATATATACACAGTTAGGGAGATATAAATACCTAACTGTAAAATGGTAAGTAAATAGAGAGAAACATCAGCGTGAAAATAACTTGGAATATTGCTGATTAAAAATGTTATTTGTTAGATGTAAATTTAATGAATTTTACAGTTTGAAATTTATATTTTCTTGAACTGACAGACTGTTAACTAAGCTGATAATTGTGATATAAAATATTGTGACATACCTTTAAATCAGTGTTTTTCAACATTTCTGTGTTGCAATTGAATATTGAATTTATAGCACACGTTTTTAGTCGCACATCATAAATTTTAAAAAATACATCATTGTCCAAAAGATCAGAAATAAAAGTAGCATATTCGTAAAATAATGATCTTTTCTTACAAAAACATTAAAAATAACTTTATTTTTAAATTGGTTATTGTTCGTATATTTTTCCTTGTATGAATAGTAAGTAAAAACATTCTTTGATTTCCTGCTCTAGGAAAAATACTTGGTTTGAAATTTATGAAATTTTGCTTTCATTTCCTTTTTTTACTGAATACATCTTTTTATATAAGTAGGAAATAGGAAATGTAATAAAATATTTATAGCATTTTTTTAATATTTTATAATCTGGATGATCTTTTTTCTTTATCTAAAATACTAATTTTATTAATTATTATTCCTCATTTTTTTCAAAATATTCTTCTTCCAAAAATGATGATGGAGGAAGTTAGAATATTTAAATAGAAAATGAGATAAAGGTTTTAAGAAAAAAATTTTTTTACTGAAAATTACCGTGAATATGTATGTTTTTCGATAGTCTTAAAAACTATATATAAGACAAAATTCCATATGAAACATTTTAAAATCGATAAAGAAATTGATGTTTTCTAGCTGAAAATGCATCTATATATTGCGTTAAATGGTTACAAAGCATTATACGAAAGGACGTAAAATTAATTATTTTTTAATAATACTTTGGAAAAATGGATAAAAAGAGTTGAATTATTTCAACGAATACAGCAATTTATCAGGAAATTGTCTTTTGATTTAATGCCTACATAAATATATGATTATTGAAAATAATCATTTTCAATAAATTTGATAGTAAAAAAAAGCTCGATTGTTTTAGATTTAAATGTTGAAAATAATTGTTTCAGAGCTTTTTAACATAAGTATTATATTATCTTGAAACACACACACAAGATCTATAACTTCTATTATATTCTATTTACCACAATGACTTCTTATGTTCAATGACCATAGAAATTAGATGGTATCTATAAAATGAAAATATTTTATGGCTTTCCATTTGAATCAAATGAATATAATTGTGTATATGATATATTCTTAAAAATATTTGTGATATCTTTCTATGAACAGTTATTTTAAATTGAAAAAAATGCAAAAATACTTAAAATGGAAATAACAATTCGATGATCACTCAGCAGTTTCTGAGATGCACACTGGTCTTAAAGCCTTATCTACGAAATTTTAGAAACGTTCATAAGTCATTTCCATTATAAAAGCACTTTTGCAGTCAGATTTTCTAAAGATTAAATGACTCAAGCCATTCATTTCTTGGAATCGATAGAAAATGTATATTAGACCTACCTATCTCATCTTCGCGATGAAAATGACGTTTATTTTTAAATCAAGAAACAAAAAAATAAAATAGGCACATCAGAGAAAATTTTAACTTTTTACCAAGGTGAAAAAAAGAGTTATTCTAGCATTCTGATGTGTTTTTGTTCAAGTATATCAACTGTGTCAATTTTGTTGAATGGGAAGATGCATTACTATAATAGAGAATGAGCCTTTTAACATTTTTGAAGAATTAATGAAAGACATTTAGCAGTGTACTAGTTAGTTATGATTGTCTTCTTTTCTTGTTACTTTATTATGATGTCTTTGATAAGTCCGGCACTTCTAATAAAAATGACATACACTGTTCAAAATAATTAAAGGATATATTAAAAGTCTTTTATAAAATAACAGTACATTTTTGAATAAAATGGAAGAAGAGAGTCGCAAAAGCAAATCATTTTCATTTTGAAACTTTTCACCTTGTAAATTTTGAATTTGACATCGAAGATAAAGTTTTAACGGCAGCAAATGAGATTTGGCTTTCAACTTAATTTAAACAGTACAGCGACACAGTACATACAAAACAATGTAATTATGCTTGCAATCATATGGAGACACTGGAAATTATTACTTTTACACAGTAAAGGTGGTTTGTAAAGTAAATGAATTAAAACAAATTGGATTGCCATTGGCAGTTAACATGTGGACACGTAAGAAGCATTCAAATTAGGTATCAGACAAAATACGTGGCAGGATGTGGTAGTCGCATCCACTTCAGCAATTAGAGAAGATTTTATGTTAATGGACCACAGTTTCTCTTTTAAAAAGAAATTGTATTACTGGAATGCGAAGTTGCTGTAAGCCCTACTTCTCCCACAAACTCTCCAATAACTGGAAAGAGCTTTTCTGGAGGTGTGGGAGAGAATACTTTAATACCTAAAGAATAGCCTCATTGCCTGGATGCCTTACGTTGCCGACCGTCTGGAGAAATCATAAATCCCGACTAAAAATGATTTTTGTTTGTTTTTACCATATGCGCAAATTGTGTTTTTTCGTTTCATATCCCAATGCTCCATTGTTTCGCTTAACGAATGTCATTTTTACCTCATATAGCCTGTCAATAATGTATCAATCTACCAAATAACGCTGCAGCTGGAATATCAATCCATAATTTCAGCATCCTTTAATTGTTTTGAACATTATTTTCATAATTGTAGGTACTTTTTCAAAGATCAACACTTTACTCTACTAACATGTTAGAAAATCTCAAAAAATAGTATGCACGTTTCGTCACTAGTTACAATTTTAGAAGTAAGGCATTGGTTACTCTTTTCAAAAACTTGTAGGTTTTCTTTACTGATTCTAACCCGTTTCCACTGAATACATGCTCCGTTAAAATACGGAATACTCAAAAGCAAACTATTTTTTTATGCACTTCTTTATGAATAACTTTATACATGGCGGAGGACCTAATGCTGAGTTCTTTCTGTATCATTTTGTGGAAATTACGATTACTATCGATTAGCATTTTTCGTATCGAACACATTATCCGGTATTGAAACTAACAGCGCCTTTTCTGTGTATTCTTCACCCTGAAAGGAGTTGTATTCTCTTTGAAATTCTATACAGCCCGAAATGGGTTTTCATTCCACAACGCTTCTTATAGACGTGGAACGCATTCTTCCAGACTCAATCCATACTTTAAAACCATAGAAGGTCATATAGCTAAAAGTTATAGCGTCAGCTCCATATCTCGTAAGTCAAAAATTTTTTTTCTCTGCTTAACACATGATTTCAGAGTAAGCTGATTAACTCTTGTAAATGGAATTCATACTTTAAAATGTTTTCGAGAAAAGAATTTCTTTTAATTATTTCATTGCGTGAATTAATTTTTTACAAATTATGTATTAAAAATTAATTACTTATTTATTTTACATTTTTATAATAACTTTGTGTATTTTAGAATAATGTTTATTCTTTCTTAGTGTATACATAAAAACAATAGCCTATTTCATTTCTGATAATGATTGTGGAAATATTTCCAGCATAATATATTGAGTTCAATAAATTGGTTCACAAAATAATTTATAAAATTAAAATTAATTTTCTTATTCCTTTTTTTAACACTTTAATAAATTAGCTTAACGTAAGAACTTCATTATATTTCTTAAAATCATACATTTCTATCCCTCAAATTTCATTCAAAAGTTCTTTAATATCTTCACACACAAGTTCTTTCTGCCTTAGAATTACCGAGATACTTTCAAATATATTTTAAAGATACAACGGAAGTAGCCAAAAAGGTGTAACGACTTAATTTTTTGTTTTCGAAAATATTTATTATCTAATTTATGGAGTATTTATAGCAATCACTGAATGGAAGTACAGTAATTATAGAAATAGTCACTTACTGACGAATAAGACGCTAGAAATTTTCTTTCATTGTTGTTAAGACATAAATAGCATCTCTGTTTTTTTCTTTAACTGAAAGATGTGTTTAACTGCCTTTTACAAAGTAACTTTTCGCGTGTGAAAATGCTCTTTATGCTGTAAACTAGTATTTACAGACTGATTTATTTAAGAGTGTATTCTTTGTGTGTTGAGTGTCTTAATAATACGATATCAGTTATAATTGTGAAAAGACTTTTCCAACTGTTTATCTATTCTCAGCAACTTAACTAATCACAGGTTGTAGTAAATTTCGCCAAGTGGCCATTATGCAGCACGAAATCTGGCGACTATCTATGGATGAGTGATTCCGCGAAACAAATATTTTTTTATTTTGTATTACAGCATACTAATTCCAGAATAATTTTATGACAATGTGATACTAATGAGTACATGTTTAAAATTCTTGAATCGATAGTTCCTCTTAAAGTGAGACTTCACACAGACTTTTTTTTACTTTCTATAACAACATAGTAATTCGAAAAATACATTTTAAAAGAATTTGTTAATAATGAAATAAGTATCTAAAATTCTCGAAATGCTAAATTAAATTGAGATTTCTGTTGGAATGTTTTTACTCTTTATATCAAAATATATTTATAAGTATATGATACATCATAAAATAAATATAAAGATTATTGAATTGAAACTTCGTTAACAATTGTTTTTACTTCATGCTCATTCCAACATAAGATTTATAAGAATATGATACAAATGCGATAAATTCATAGAATTAAATTGTGTGGTAGTCTTTAGATAATCATTTTAACACCCTGAAACAGCATACTGAGTCCAAAATACATCTTATAAGAATATAATACTAATATGGTAAATATGCAAAATTCTTGAATTAGAACTTTGCTTATTATTTTTACTCTTCATAGCATTAAACCAAATCCAAATCCGTGGATATTAATGAGATAAAATTCATTGATTGAGAAACTGTTTTAAAATTACAAAAGTTAACAAATCAGTATTTAGTTTATAAACTTTTAAGGTACATAAATATTTTCAGGCAATATAACGTTGAGAAAGTATAAAAATAAGGAGATGAAATTATAAATAATGTGCTCTTTTTTCCACACTTGCAAGAAATATAATATTGGTTGAAGCTAGTATGTATGAATTAATCATGTTGACTCATATAAAGCAGTAAGTGAGATTTTCGGCATTGCTAAAATTTATGTCCTCATATATGTTTGACTCTCCCATGAATAATCCTTGGTTATCTTATAGATTAAAATAACTTTTCAGTCTTATAGGCTGTTACAGAATTCATTGCATGTGAATTATTTGCATTGTTGTTGTTATAGCACATACATAAATGGTCTTCAGCTTGAAACAGAATTAGAATTTATGAGGTGGTAACCTTGTTCCACTTACACATTTTATAGCAGTGCTAGAATACAAAAAGCAAAACATACGCGCAGTTATCTTTTTATTTCCTTTTGTGTGCATTATTCAAGCAAGATATTACTGTCTAAACTGATCCATAAATCTGCTGCATTATAGCTTAGGAAATGTTATGAAAATAAATTCGGCAGATTTATAATTCATTAATATTAATCATTAAGTTTAAAAATTAAATAACTGAAGATGGAGAAAAATTGAAGTAAAATGGACAACAATAAAATTATTCTAACAGGACTTTTGCTGTTGAAAGATTGTATCTTTTATTTTCAAGCTTCATTCTACCAAAAAATTATCAAATATTAAATAATCAAATAATTGGGCTACTGCTAAATTATTTTTTATTAATAAATATAATTTTTAAATTTCTTGAACTTATAATTTTATAATATTTAAAAATAACAGCAAATTTTTTATTAATAAAAAATGCTTTACGATTTGAAAATAAAAACGCTTACTTGAATACATTATGTTTTTGTTCAACGATCTTAAGATAGAAGTTCTTTACATTATACAATAATATTTTTGACAATAAAGATCACTTATATCATTAATCTGTCAAATGCATTCTCATAAATATTGTTTTTCTTGACTTTCCCGACGGAAACTAACCATCGTTCAAAACGCAAAATTATGATTAAACCACAACGCGTTTTAGTTTGCTATTCTCGAATGATTTATATTTTGAATGACAGCTATTTAATTATTGTTTGATGATAAATTATATAATTTTTGGAAGAGCAGTAGAGCTTTATAAACTTATAAATTTGTGTGAACAATTATATTCTACAGAACTATTTCTGATTAGGATTCATATATTAAATTGTTTTTATGAATGGCACCATAGGCGTACAAAATCAAAGTTTCTTTGGAAGGTTAAGCAATTGACTGCTAAAATAAATTGTAAATTTATTTGAAAACAATTTAATACGATTTTCTTACATTTACACTAGATAATGCCATTTATATTAATGTTTTGAGAAGAATGAGACGTTTTCATCTTCTTATAAAAAATATTTAATTTCAAAATAACAATACTTAACACAAAACAAACCTTTTTATTTCAAATATAATTACTTTGTTGTAAAAATAGATGTCCAGATTTTTTAATTTTAAAATTTACCTTTAGTATATCGTAGTCTGTTGTTAGTTCCTAGTATAGCATATTATAACAGTAGCTAAAGACGAATTTCTTAAAAAAAAGAATCTAAAAATAGAAAACATTGAATGAGAATAATAGCGTATGTAAATCAAATATTATTGATAAATAGCATGAAACTTAACGTATAAATTTGTGAATTTTAATAATTGTTTCCAGTTTTTTGTATGCATTTTTAATATGTTTTCTTTTAATTCTTATTTAATTTCATGAACAATTTTGTGGTATGATTTCTTTTATATTTTGTTATAATTTTTTTAATTTCAATATTTTTGAAATATGAAAAAATATTTTAAAAGAAATATTGAAACTAGAAAAATAAGAAATCAGAAGATTATAAATCCTCAATGTTGCTAAAAATTGATAAATTCCATTTAAAACAATGCCAATTAATGTTTTGTTTACTGATTTATATAAAAAACATGAAATTTATATTGAAAAGAAATAATATATTTAATAAAGGGCTCTCAAGTTGAAGATCTGCTCATCTACTTAAACTTCTCTGTCTTGAACAACAGTCATGTCACTTGCGTCTCAAAAACCAAAGGCACTGCGTCAGCCCTTGACATCACCACACAGGACTTTTGGAGGAATATAAAATTCATGCGCACTTTGCACCTTTATGGACACAACAACAATATATTTAATCTAAATCAGTGGTCAGCAAACTAATGAAGCTTCCGAGCTACAGTACCATCATTAGATTCTGTTTTGAGCTATGCTAACTAAAATAACTCAATTCGTTTTTTTTAAAAAATATTATCTTACATTCGTTTATAATCTATAAATTTAAAGGAGTTCAAAATAATGGGAAAGCCTCCATGTAAACAGTGATTTTAATATGCGATAACACAGAGCTAAATTAATTATGCAACTACCAGTGTTTTCGTACTATAATTTTGCTAATAGCCTCAAGGATATGTATGAGTGGATTGTACATCACTGTTTACTTAATTTCGATCCGGAAAAATATAAATTGACCAATCAAAGTTCGAAAGAGGGTGCATAGCGAAAGCTAGTGTGATCGGGGCGTTAGAAACTACAGAGGCACATCTGTTGTAGGTATCAACAGCCACTGTGTGGAGAGCCTTGGCAGCTTACAATGATTATGGAAAATTAACTGCAACATGCTTGAAATATGCTGTCAAGTCCAGCGTCGTGTTGAGTCCATGTGCAGCCGTCATCAAGGCGAAAGGGGTTATGCTACTAAATACAGGTGTCTTTAACTAAATTACTTTTCAATATATGACAATTTTATAATGTTTCCAGAAATATAACCCATACGAAATCTCATGGCTCAAAATATAAACATAAAAGAATATCAAAATTAAGTACATTAGAATCAAAATGGGATTAGATTAGCAAAAGTAAATTTGAATTACATTTTAGTCACTTAAATTTGTACATCAAATTGGCACTCATAATAAACCCACCAATTTCATTAGACATCATGGATACAATATAAACCTTTGTAAAATGTCCACGCTAACCAGCAATATGGATGTATGTAGATGTCTGCCGGACGTCTGTTGTGAAATCTCTATCAAAAATGAATACCAGCTTGTAAAAGTTAACATATCAAGCAAACTGGAAATTATCTGAATGTGTTTATATTGCTTAAAGTTTTATAGTGCTTTATAATCAAAGCAGTATAAAAATATTCTTCTTTGATTACATAATTGAGCTGCTTTAATTATTTAAATCTATTGAAAGTTATTTTAGTATTGTTTTAAGTTAGAATAAAACTATTTTATATTAGGTTAATATTATCATGTGACTGCTTTAATATTTTTATTCTTAAGGTAAATGATTAAAATAAATTATCACTGCATAAAGTTTTACATAATTTTACGAAAAAATATTTTACTTTATTTATTCGAACTTTTGTAATGTAAATCAACAGGTTCGAAAAAAAAGCAGAAAGTTTTTCAAAGTTACTTTGTTGTTTTTGTGACTTATTTTTCGAGAAAGTGTTTACATAGCTGTTTTTGTTCGTCTGCTTGTATATATATTTAATCACGCGTTTACGCTTCTTAGATTTAGAAACTTCTTATTTTGATATTTATTAACATTTCTGAATCTCTATTTTATTATTTTATGAGAAATAAAAATATAAAAAAATACTGCTGATGTGTGTGAAAATGAGGAAGAAAAGCTACTGACACTAAATGAATTTTTTTTCTAAATTTTCCCTTGCAAAGTCAATATTACTAAAATGTTTTCTTCAATTATTCATACTTTGAGTTACAACCAATGTTTGAGTATTTCTGATCCAGAATCATGAATTTGTTAGAAAATTTTAATTTTGAGCTATCAATAATAGTAAATTGTTCCACATTAAAATAAATTTTTTATGAAGTTATTATATTTTTCAAATTTTTTTCTTATAGATGATGAATCAAAACTAGGATTGTCAACTGGCATTTTTTGATACTTCAGTAAAATTAAAAAAAATAATTAATGACATTGGTTTACATTATTATCTTAATTGTGATAAACCTACAATTATATTGATCCTGAAAATTTCAGTAGTCAAACAATCCTGAAACATTGTAGTCTGTTATGTATGCTTGATTCGAATTATATTTTTAATGCAAAACTTTATGTTATCGATAATCTTAACGATTCCAGTAATAATGTTTAAAAAAGGAAAAGTATCACTATATTTATAGTAAATAGTAAAAATATTTCCTACACTTTTAAATTTATCTGTTCGTATGATGTTTTCAAAAAATGTTTGATATGTGTAAATGTATATACTGGTTATTCAGGATCGAAAAAATTTATGTAATGCATTTTTAGTTGCAATGATGAAAAAAAATTTTTTTCCGTTTGTAAGGATGTACTACTCATTTATAGTTCATTATAAGAAAAAATTTCTAATGCTTAACATTATCCTGATGATTTTGTATAAAATTATGTAACGATCATATTTGAGTGTCCGTTATACGCCTGGAGTTGGCGGGCTGAGTTTTGGTGTCTTTTGCTTGGTCCCTGTTTCTAAATAACGAAGTATCACCCACTTTATGGTCACGATGGCATGCCCCCGGGTGCTTCACTGTAAAAATATGCCATCACTTCCGCCCTTTATGGTGATGAAAGGAGAAAATCCTAAAAGCTGAGCATTGAATAAAATGCATCAAAAAATAAATTTTTTTAAGTAGCTAGCTGATTATGTATTAAGTATGATATCTGCGATTTAAAGTTTGTTGTTGGAAATGAGACTGAATATTTATTGCAAGTTTGTCATTAAATGATTTGAAGAATGTATAGATTTGGTCAATTATTATATACTGGTCAAAAAATCGCAAAAGATGATTTCTTTTGTTAGCAGTAAAATGATAAAACTAACTTTTTTTAATGAAAATAAAATTTATTTTTCAAATAAATAGTTATTATTTAATTAAAGCAATTATTTTTGAAATATTGAATTATTTGTAGAATCTATAGCCATTTTTATATAAAATTATAATCTGTTTAGCCAATGAAATATATAATTAGAAATAAAGCTTTCACACATACATTAATCTGATTTATATACTTGTACTACTTTGAAATTTTATACACATATTTAAAGCGAAAAATATTTACTGTTTTGACTTAAAAATTATTTGCTAACAGTATCTTTTTAATTATGATCTTTTTATAGAGAGGAACAGGTTAGTGAACACATTTTGCAACTGAAAATGGTTTATTTTTCAGAAAATAAAAAATTCTTTTAAAAACATATTGGTTGGTGTCAAAAAGTTTACTTTAACATTTAAAAAAAATAATTTTCCTTCCAGATTAAACTCTAAGTTTTCTCATTTAATAGTAGCCTTTTGATACTGAACTGAAAAAAAAATTACTGTTTTTTTATGGTTTGTAATATTAAACATGAAATTGAATCTCAAATAATAAAATAATAATTTCTTGTTAATGTTTAAACATAATGAGAATATGTATTTTTTCTCTTTTTATTGTTATTGAAATGCTTAAAATGTTATTAACAGATTTGAAAATTGATAACTTTACGGTAATAGAGAGACGGAAAATTTTCCAAGATATTGTTTCTTTCCTGTGCTATTTCACCATAAGTCGTTTTTACGGTAAATTATGTTTATACTAAAGAAATGCCGGAAATACAATTGGTTTCTCTCTAACAGCTATATCAACTTACCAAACTATTGCCGCATTTTCTATTGAAGTTCAGATGTTTAAATAAACATGTGGTATCAAATAAGGCTCGGATTGAAAAAAAAAAAAAAGCTTTCAACACAAATGTAGATGGAAATTTTCATGCCCTAATTCTGTCAACTTTTTCATTTATGAAATTTTTATTATGAAAAATATATTTGTATTAGAAAATATCTCTTATTTACATAAACAAAATAACAAATAGAAATTTATCTGCATTGATTTCTCCATCAAGAAATATCTATTCTTGTACATAATTTTCTTTAATGTATTAATTGTAAAAAAATTGAATGAGATTTTTAACTGGACATCTAAAGAGCGTATTTTATTTGAATTAATATCGTAAATTTAAATGATTATTTTAATTAATTTAATTATTATTATTTATTTCAAATAATAATAACCAAGCTTTTAATAAAAAATATTTAATTTTTGTGATATAAAATATTTTGTGATTTAATATAACTCTCTGATACTTTTAACTAGTTATTACTTACCATTATTCACAGTAAAAATTCTTGGTTTTGTTTCAGAAAACTACAATAAATTCAATTTATATAAATGATGCATTAAAGCAATAAGTGGTCTGAATTTCAAAAGGTTATGTGGTATGTCTGATCTTTCTGAGAAAATTTTTGTTAAAGACTCTATTATACAAGCAGAAAAATTAGGAAAAGTTTTTAAAATCTTAGTCATATTCCATAAAATTTGGAATTTTTACTCACTTATTGGAATCAAGCAGAAACAAAACTGGAAAAATTTAGAAGAAAACTGGAACTGTAAAAAAAGGACAAATTATTAGTTTTGATAACGAAGGATGGATATCTTAACATACGAAAATGGGAAACCATTGTCATTTAAACATTAAGCTTTATAATTTAACCTGTTTAGGTAATTTAAACGTCAACTCTATTTCGATTTCCAGTAAACATTTTCATAAAAAATGGATCTAGTAAACGTGCTTAAAGGAATCACACGAACGAGGTCCAATTTTTATAAAACATTTTTGCAGAAAACTCGTAACCACTCACCTTAGATATAAATGTAGAAAGTAGAAATGTAATACACGTTGTAGAATATTATTCAACAATGGCTAAAATCAAAGGAGGAATTGTTATTCCGAAGAGCTTGTTTCTACAAACCAGTGCATGAAACAGTCATTCTATCGCATTTCAAACAATCTTGTTGATAAATGCACACCAACGAAGAAAATTCGGAACCACAAATATGCATAGCTAAGAGCAAAATTTATTTTTAAAAATGAACAATAACTAAAGTCTTTGGAGCGAATTACGATGAAATGGTATTTTCATTTTTATTCAGATTTTTATAAATTTTTTTATTTTGTTAGTAACTGACATTTTTTCCAAAACAAAGATTCTTCAGATCTTAACCTTTGATTTAACTTTTGTAGCAATATTTACAAATTCAATGTTTCATTGCAATTTTGAGACTCCATTTGGTTTGCTGTACACATATGAATCACAATATGCAATAAAAATATGCCTCATTCATAATTTTAAATATGAAAACCTAGAATTAAGATAATACAATTAAAAACTGTTTCACTCTTTTATACTTCCTATTTGTGTATTTATATTTTAATAAATAAATTAGGTAAAATAATACTACTATAAAGTGGTAAAATTTCAAATGAATTATAAAGGTAACATTTTTTTTATTATTGACAAAGTATTTATTTTCCCATAGACAACAACACAACTCCTGATTGAATTTCACACTTCATATAGAATAATAAAGTTAATTAAAATACATAATACACATCTTTTAGTTATTTTTACTCAAACTACTATTATAACGAAATTTTTAGACAAATTGCTTCAGTTGACGAATAGAAAGTATGAGCTAAAGTAAAAAAAAGCATATTATTGGTTAAAATCAGCGCGTGCGTTTAAATCTCATCTATAATAAGCTGAAGTAACTCTGTCTAAATTGTCCATTATTCTTCGATAAGTGATGTCAAGTAGATGTCTGATGGACGATGTAAAATGGGTATATTTTTGTCATCCAAGTAAATCCAGTGTGGCCGACATACGGACCTCTTGCAGAGATTTATGCTTGTGATGTCATATTTATGTCCAACAGATTATTTACATTCAATAGTTGCTGTTTTATTTTTATTTATTTATTTTTGCATTATACATTTTTCTGTATAATTTGAGTTTAATTTAAAAGATTAAATTGATAAACTGAAAAGTTATACATTTATTTCATTAAAGTAAGAAAAGTTTAAAATATCTGTTCTTAAACGTGAATAGAGAAAATCGCGTTTTTAACCAAACTAACATGATTAATAAATAGAAAAAAATTTACCTTTTTTAAAAATTCTTTGTTTTGTTTCAAATTTATTTATTTGTATTTTGATACTTTTAAAAATAAATAATCGATCAATAATGTTATATAAATACATAGGACGCATATATACTACAACTCACTTTAATCCATTCTGCCATAAGCATATGAATTAAAATTACGTCAAAGCAAAAAAATCTATTTTTCATCTATTCAAATCCATTAACAGATCTCTTTGGCTTATTTATAATGGACAAGCAATATTCACTTTCAATTCGTCCATGACTTCGGGATTTAGGAATACTTTATGGAATTACATTTTTTGGCGGCTCGTCAACGTAATCGAAAACTAATTTTGATTAATTGATTAATACAACTTGTTTTATAAAAGCCAGATGGCAACAGCTTGAACATGAAAACATGATGAGAATTCTACTATAAAAGCACTTAAGCTGTAGCGTCATTTTGTTATGGTTGTGTTTAATTGTTAATAATTAAGTGTTCATTAAAATGGATTAATTAATAACTACTGAACAACACAATATATTGTTATACGGATGGATAATGAACAAGATGTGAACATATGACTCTCAATTACTATTCCAATTCTGTAATGAGAGCAAACAGATTTGCAACATTTATTTCATGAGTTCTCATAAGCGCTTAAAATTTACATTATATGGCATAGGTGCCGTATAATCCATGATTCCAAATTCTGTGATTGGCGATTTTTTTAGGAGATTTTCTTATGTATCTGGGCAACCTCGATTTTATTACGTCATACATATTGAGACCTATAAGAATTATGCAGAAATTTCTAATTTGGTAACCCTAGTATTTACGTCATCGCTCACGTCACGATACGTCATCTTGGCAACATTTTTTCATCGCCAAAAAAATTTAGAATTTGGAATCATGGATTATACGGCACCTGTGCCCATTATACTTTGATGTTGTTTTCTAATAAATGCTCAGTTTATCTAAATGTTTGAGTAAATCTGGAGAGAAAACGAAAAAAAGATAAAATTTCTATTTTACTAAACAGTAGTGAAATTTGTGAAGTCACTACTTACATTGGGTGAAACGGTAATAATATGAGCGCAAATCGCTTTCAAGCACGAAAATACATTTTTTTGCTATTTATAAACTTCAGCATTCTCTCATCTAGAAATTTTTTCCCGTAAAAAGAGCGATAAAAACTTACTCTCCTCTTCACTTCCAAAAGATGAGATAAAAACTGCAAGGTGCCAAAGTTTATTGAGTTCAAGTTGTGTGTGATCGATTTATTTTTTTTCCTTCTACTGAAGTAAAATTGGAGTCGAGTTGGGTGGGAACATTCATCGAGATTTTTACGACTGCCATTCATTTGATTTTTCTTTCCCAAGTGCTCATAAAAATCTTCTTTATCGAGAAGCCGTTATGAGAATCACAAGAGGGCCGGAGTGATGACTTTTAAAGTCAAATCAGTCACTCTTTGAGGGTGATGTTCGTTGAAAATTCACTCTTTGTTATGTAGTTCGTTATATCTAGACTGATACTTTTGTTTCAAACTATGATAGCTTTTTTCAGATATAGTATATATATATTTAAATTGAGAGAATATTAACATAAAGTAGCCATTTTATAAGCTGAATTTCCATACACTAAAAGTAAACTTAAAGTTTAATAAGGGGATAAAATATCTTAAAAAAAATGTTACATCTTCCTTATACATTAAGGTAAATTTCTTATACAAGCAATTTCAAGTATATATAAAGTTCCCTTTTAAATGAAACTATTACTTTATTCTTGAAATTATCTTTCAATTAGTTTTTAAATATTCATTCAGCAAATTTAGATTATTTAACACATGTGCATTTATTGAATTTTAATTATTCCTCTGATAATAACTATTAGTTAAAATGAAAAAGTTAGAATACAATATAAAATATATGTTTCATATTTTATTAATAAATAATGCTAATTGTTATAATAACGATGAATTAATACAGTTGTAATTTATAGATATTTCTTATAATGATTATAAAATGAATGCCTATTTTAAAGTAAAATAAAATATTTTTTGGCCTTAATAGTATATTATTAAAGGTCATTTTATTTTTTAAATATTGAAATTATTTAATTTTCATTTTATTTAAAAATTTAAAAAAAATATATTTGAATTTATTGAAAATTTTATATAATATATATTTTAAGGATTAATACATTTATTTTCATTAAGATCTTTCCTAGTACACTATACTATAAGAAATAATATATATGAATTATATCAAAAGTTAAGAATATAAAGAGGTTATATACAAAAATTGTCAGCTTGATATTAAATAAAATTATTCATTGGTAGTGTGTGAATTATACAAGAAAATCTTTACTTCCTAAATAAGGAGTGTCAACTTAAATAAAGTTAAAAAAGTTACTTAAATAAACTACTTAAATAAAGTTGTGAGTGTGTTTGATGGAAGAGAAAAATAAATAAGAATAATTTTAATTAATTCAGTGTATATTTCAGGTTTTACTACTCCAATTTACTAATTTAATCTAATAGAAAGTCTTAAATTTTATAAGCTTCCTTTTCATCATAAATTTTCACAAGTAATTAAATTACATTTTACTCATCAATTTGTCATGACAGTTATTGCTGAATACATAACAGAAGCATAATCATGGGTTAGATAAGAAAATTGTTTACCTTTCTTCATAAAACTGACTTTTATCACTAAATAGCAATACTTAAAATTTTTACATCATTTACATCCCACTCTCGAAGCTTATAATTTAGAAAAATGCTTGTCTGCTGTTAGTTCTGCTTTTTCAGAATCTCATAAAAGGAACTCTAAATACTATTTCATTAAAATTTCTTTTTTATAAAAAGTGAAAATCAATTAGAGTTATATTGAATTTTTTCCGATTAAATAAATTTCTTGAGTTTTTTTTTACTCACTCTTTCTAAGTTCTATTCGAAGATCAGGAAAAATATTCTTGAACCCTTCCTTCTCCGTTTCTGGAATCACTAAAAAAGACTTTATATGAAAATAACTTTTGACCGAATTTTTTTCTTCTCTGGTCCATCCAAGCCAGTGAGTGTCAGGACTTCCTTCCGCTTCATCATTTGTAAGAGTTCAACGTCATTTTCTGGAGCATAATTCCAAGTCAAGAAAGTGCTCTTTTTAAATTTTGTGTGCAAAGCTGTGGAAAATACTTAAAAGATGGTTGCTCAAAAGTCATAAAAAAACAAAGGACTTTAATCAAATACACTTTGATGCCTAAACTAAAAAAATAGCGTAGAAAGTTCGGGTAACGGTTCCGGGTCAATTTTTTCAACTTGTCGCAGAGCCTTTGAGCGCAGATTGGGAATATGACCAGATTCAAAAGGCGTATCAAACGTATGTTTTTTTATTTTCTGTTTTAAATTATGATGAATAAAGTTGTTTGTTAATACATGCAATTCTAGCCTTATTGTGATTTACAGATCATTTTATGCCGCTTAAGATTCATTCCATCACAAAAGTAATAACTGTTATCATATTAAATGAAAGGTTGGTAATTATGGGATTCATCAGTTATGGGTACTCACACGTAAAATACACTGAAATGAAAATAATTGGATGTTTCTTAAATCCTTTTTTCCGCTTAGAAAAAAATATTTCATGAATTATTTAACTATTTAGATTATAACAAAAAAAATGAAGGACACTAATTAGAATTTCTTAAATATCATAATATTATTGACATTTTCTCTTAATTTAAATTTTTGATTAAAGTAGAAAAAATGTACACAATCAAGTTCTGCAAACCTTAGTGAAAACAAATCTATTTAAAAGATTATGTTTTTAGCACAAAATATTTTAGTAATTTAAAAAAATCTATTTTTTTTATGATAATTATCCGAATTTTCCTAAGTAAATACTAACTTTTAATAAATCAAAAATGATATTAAATATATATTTTTATTTTTTATTCTATCAAATATAGTGGTTACTAAAAAATGAATATTTTTATATTATACATGAGTTATTTTAATACAAATATATTTGTATCACGTAATGTAAAGTAATCACAAATAATGAAGATAGTGTCGTTATAAGAATTTATTTTTTTCAAAGCATTTTTGGTAAAAATAAAATAAAAATATATTCAAGTTAATCAGGTATCGATCCATTTTTAAACAACAAAAGAAAAAAATTTCATTATTTATTTTTAGTTTATAACCAATTTTTTTTTGGATTTAATGTCAGTACTTAGATATACTTTATTGAAATATACTTTAAATGATAGTTTATTAATTTTAATTTTTTGTTTAATTTTTTTTCTTTTGATATTTTAATCAAAATACATTTATCCTTTATCTTAGACCAAAAACTGAATATATTTAAAAATTGAAAGCAGCTTAATATATAAGTCATCTATTTTCCACTTTTTTAATTACTGTTATGTATTAATCTCATTTCCACAAAAAATTTTATCTTTTTAAATTTTTATTTGAATTCGAATAAAATAATTTTCTCCATTTATTTTTTTTATTTCTTATGTTTCAATAATTTAGCTCATTTAAAAAAATCTTTGTTTATAGTACTGATAAGGTCAAGGAAATTATACAATTTTACATTTTCATTTTCATATTTAAAATTTATTCCTCAGCATTTATAATTATATTCTTACAACAACTTACAAGATCATAAAATTTATAGTGTAATATATGAAAAAATACATTAATGTTATTGATTGAAATAATAAGTTTGAGCTATACTTAATTAATAAAATTAAGGTAACATTAATTTTATAAAATATATTAGTGAGAAAGCTTAGTTACATTATTATAAACTATATGTCAGCTAATTATTATTATAGTTTATAAACTAAACAACAACTCTACTTTAATTACTTCCGTACTTTAAAGGGAAACTTTTAAATATAAGTATCATAATAGACCATTTTAGAACACAAAATTAGTCGTTGCCAAATTACTTGTTCTATTACATTGTTATCAAAAATGATAATCAGTACTGTATTTTGAAAGAAATTGTTAATCCTTTCTTAAAGCTCACAATATATTTGCTTCATCACGAAGAAAGGCTACTCAATCATTATGGAAACAAATGCATGACAATTGATAGTTTCTCACTTTCAAAACAATCATTTCAATTTCGTCAGCTAAATTGCCATAATCCCTTCATCAAATGGGTTTGCTAGAATACAATAGACAGGGTCAACAGGACACCTGTCCGAACTTCTATTTCTGTAATGAATTTTATCACCCCTCTTGTCACTCGACAGTGTAATCATAAGGGATAGTTATTCCCGCAAGTCCACGGCTGAAACGTGTTGACAGTTTCACCACTAAGAGAGTTTGACAACAGTGCACCATCTGCTGCGTTTATGAAAGGTCGAAGTGAAGTGAAAGAATAACGTTATCGGAAGATGTCTGCCAATGAGTGCCTTTTTATTGTTACTTACAGTCGGGAACTGTATTGTGTTTGGGGTTGATTGGGCAGCGATTGCGATAAGGTAAAATTATAATCAATAGCTGAGATAGTGTTGACATTGATGAAGATTCATCAACTTATTTCTTGCAAAATGGTGGGAGTGGCTTTACGAATCTTTGCGGTCATCTTCACTCAACAACAAAATAAGCTTTTAATATTGTGATTTTGTAAGGTGATGAAATAAATAAACTTTATCTACTCAAGAAAATAAGGAACTTTTAGTTATTTTAAAGCTTGCAAAATAAAAATTAAAAGAGATATATGCCAAATGCTCTTTAATAATGTAAATCAAATATGTGGAAAAAATGTATCTTTAGTCTTAGGAATATAACTAATTAATTAATAAGAAGAAGTTCTGTTAAATACTTAAAAAAAGGAAAAGAAAAATATTTTTCTCATTTCATTTTTCCTCATGATGGCACAAAAGGATTGCCTAAACAAAAATGGAATATTTGTTACATTTGTCTATCACAGTTTTCAAATTTTTGTCGTTAAAAATGCATAAATTTCTAACCAGCTAACTTACATATTTTAAAATCATAAAAGATCTCTGCCAATCTCATTCGTTGACAAATTAAAGGTTAATTCAAATAAATACATGTAACTTTAAGGCAAATAAAGATGTAAATATGTAAGAAGGAAATAAAAATTGTAACAGCATCAGACTTGTAATATATAATACTTTATGAGTGTTATTCGAATTTTATCAAATACAATTTTTTTGTAATTCAGATAATGTGTATTGCTTATAATATAATTGTGCCATGAGCATAAGCTTCCTTCTCTCAAAAAATTTACATTGCTTAAAAAGGATATCAATTGTGTATTATTTGTAAGTTTTGTGTTCAAAATATCCGATAGAATATGATGAAAAGTTTTTTTTATGCAACTGTGATAGTTATATTTGTGGCAGAACACAAATTTTACATTTTTAATATTCTATGCTTCGGTAATTACACATAACCTCATTTGTTATGTGTAATTACCGTCAATTATTTTATAATGTCATGTGTCATAATTTTATTATAATATCTGATAAATCAAATATCATTGTACAGTTTTACTTTGGTGTTTGGCTTTTGGTTTTATATACAGTAATTAACATTTCTGGGATACAAATTGAATTTAATTGAATTGAATTAACAAGAGAAACCGTATCTAATTATCGGAGAAGAATAATCTAAATGTTTGATTATAACTCGAAATTTGTATAGTTTTACTTAAAGGAAATTCGATGAATTAATTAAAACTATTTGCATTTTATAGATTCAAGTTTTAAGTATAGTTATAAGTAATATTCTTTTGTAATTTTTTTACTAATCATAAAAATTTTTTCTATCGTTCTAGTAGAGATCATGGCTAAATCACTTAATTACAATTCACATTGGTTTAAAATATCTATGACGTTAGATAACGTTTCATCTACGTCAGACATAATGAATTACGGCGCATCGTATTGACACGTTGTCGGAAATAACGACTTGTCGACGAATTTGCTGCGTGCCTTCAAATCGCATTCTTCGTGCGGCAAAGTTAATCGACAAGGACGATTTAAAATTGTTTGAGAAGAAATATAATTTATACTTATTATTGTTTTACTTGTATTTACTTATTATTGTTTTACTATTATTAGCATGCATGATATGGGTATATTTTTATCCAGTATTAGCAATACAAGGAAAGAGTAAGGACAACACTTTTGGCTATTCATGTAATATATTTGTAGAAATCCATATTTTAAACTTATATGTAGAAAAAAAAAAAAGAAATTCATTCTGTATTTTTTGGTGCAACATTATATTTTTGAAACGAGAAAAAATTTCTTCAGTCGGAGTATTCTGTTTTTTTCCCCCTTGGTTATACCAATTACGAGAATCATGTGAAAAGGATTCTTTTTGAATAGGTCTTTCGCATGAGAAAAAAAGAGAGCACTTGATTGCACAATTTTGTAGAAGTTAGCATGCATGATATGCCAAGTTTTTGCAGATATGAGGGCTTTGTCAGCAAATCATGTTTTTAAGATGTTAAAAATTCCTTATGTATACCTAATTTAAATACTCACACTCTAAATTAAAGAAAGTATTTTGTTAAACAATTTTTATACAAAATATGCCATATTACTAATAGCAAGAAGTACTTTCACAATAATAAATAAATATTTAAACAGTTGCAGATGACCATCATCTTTAAAACAAAAGTTTTCTAAATATGAAAAAAATTTATATAAAACACACTATTATACTTACATAGCCATTATTTTTTGCCGCTCTTATATCTTTCTTTTCAATATGTATTTAGCTTGCTTCATAAAGTGCGTAATAACTTTTATGGTCAAGAACAAGGAAATAAATATATTTGCGCGAAGTTCTAAATTAATCTTGAATTGTGAAATAAAGACATGTTTCAAATGTGAATCATGAATATTGCTCCATAAATTCAGTTGTAACATAAAAAAAAATATGGTTTCACCATATTTATACTAAAAAATCATGCATTTTAGTTGATAAAATCAAGTTTATAAGCAATTTCGTAGTCAAACATTTTTCACAATGTTCTTTTTTTCCAATTTTTGCAAGCGATTGTAAGTGATTTTTAGAAAATCCGGGTTATTTTAGTTGAATGAAGGTCTGTGTCATTAAAATCATCTGAATCTAATGTGATGCCAACCTATTTTACAAATATCTTTTTTTAAAAAGCAAAAAACTAATTCTATAATAATTTAAAATTCGAAAAGCGAAAACTTATCACCCTTTTGTTAAAGATTATTTTTTTCCACATGCATGAATATTATTTCAAGATCGTTTCAAAAGCTTAAGCAAACGAAAGAAACAATTTAGAACTTACGGTTAAGGAGATTTTCCATTGTTGGAAGTAATCCTTTAATACGCTTCCGAAGAAATGCTTTTCCTTCCACATTTTAGGACATGTCATTATTCAAATAAGAGTGATGAATGAAATTAAAAGAAGACTGGAGTTCAGATTTTCGTTCGCTTCTCTGCAAGTCATTGGACTTTAATCGATGTATTTATTATTCTACTGAAATGCTTATTTATGTTTGAAAGGAAAACAAAATGGCCTCAGCGGATTATTATTATTTTATAAAACTATGTTTAGTGGTTGCACCTTTTCTTCGAAAAATTTTGTCGTCTATCATTTAAATTTAAAATACAAAAGAAGTTGAGAGCAAATAATAGACAGCTTGAAACTGAAATTTCACAAACTGAAAACATAATTATTTACTGTTGAGGAATTGTGATGACATAATTGGTGAAAATTATTTCAATAATTTATTTTCAATTCATAGAAACAGTATAGAAATTTTCATTCAGTTATTGCTGTATTCGCGAATGTATAATCACTTTTGAGAATGTTCTAGTTTTGTTAACTAGCCTGAAGAATAGATTCCAACTTCTCTTCATTTGTATTTTATTATTAATCATATAAAATAAAATCTATTATTTTTAATTATTTCAGATAATACTCATTAAATGACTTGTTTAAGTTTGAAAAAAATATGTGGATAAATATTTAAGAACTATCTACTTAATCATGGTTATTATATTTAATAAATTTGATACGTAAAATATCATTTTTAATACATTTAAAAATTGAAGTACGTGAAGAAACAAAATTTAATTTTTCTTGGAAATATTAATAATCTTTCAATTAATTTTGTAATAAACACAATAAATGCAATATCTCTCTATCTCTCTACCTCTCTATCTATCTATCTATCTATCTATCTATCTATATATATATATATATATATATATATATATATATATATATATATACATACATACATACATACATACATACATATATATATATATATATATATATATATATATATATATATATATATATATATATATATATATATATATATATATATATATATATATATATATATATATGAATAAATTTGAAATATTGTTTTCACAAATAAAATTGGTACTTACAATATTATTCCGTCCACCTTTTTTAACATAAAAATTTGTCGTTGAATTTTATAAATTCTAATAATTTTTCATCAAAATACGAAGGAAAGCAAAATAGTTTACTAATAATCTTCATCGTAAGAAATATATAAAAACTTTAGTTGTAATTTATATTGTTCTAAATCGTATCATTAAACGACACATTTTTTTCGCAGATTTGGTTGAAGAGATAATAAGTACCATAAAATTTAAATGCTAGATTTTAAAAGTTATATTTTATATTTGAAATTCTTAATTTTCCTCATGCATTAAGAATTAACTTTCCATAAACAGGGATTTTTCCACTTTTAATTAATAATAATTTTTATACTAACTAATTAATAATAATTTTAATTAAAATAATAATTTATTTAAAATAATAAAAAAACGCCATTAACACAAAATTTTAAAAGCATTCCTAGTGACATAATTCAAATTTCTTTAAATACATTTTATATAAATGCTTTAAAATAGTAAAATCATGTAAGATGAATTTGGAAATTTTCAAATTCATTAAAGAAAGAATTTACACCAAGTGATATTAAAAATATATAATAACCTTGTCATTGATAAAATAATATATACAATTCTTGTATGTTTTTTTAGATTATATTCCAATTTAAATATAGTTCATAATAGTTATTTTTACAATGAATAAATAATTATTTGCAGAGTATTTTCACTTGATTCAAATAACAAATTTGCGAATGTCAATCATTTCAACAAATTTTCAGTTTGTTCAAATTCAGTGATGAGAAAATGAAAACTTTAACGCATAAAAAAGTAGATATCAACTATGAAATGTTTTTAAAATTGCCTTTAATTTCTAAGTTATTGATAATGTCAATCAAAAAAAAAAAAAAAAAGGCGAAAATTTTCCTGCAATTCACTGGAACTTATTAATACTGTAGCTTTGAACGAAAAATTTGTATAAATTATTTTAAACAAGAAATATTTTTAAATGTATATTAATCTTTGTTTTAAATAAAAAACATTTATTTCAAATTGAATTGATAATTTCATTTAAAATGATGTTTATAAAATGGGAATATTTTTATATATTGTTTATAAAAAGGAAAATGTATAATTTTATAAGATTTCCAATCAACAATGAAAACTTTTGATATCAACAAAATCAAATGATTGATTAATTTTTTTCGACTGTGTTAATTTCATCATTTTCCATTGCGTTTTAAAAAAGATAAACTTTATAATGAACGAATTTTAGAATATGGGATATCGATTATGAAGAAAACAATATGCAAATACAATTTCCAATAACATTTTATACGAATATTTCAATACAATATAACTATTGCTTATTTTTTATTGATCTAAAATAAATAAACTTAATTAACTGAACTTTTTATCATTTAATCTGAAAATATACACCAAAAAACATGTTGTGGAAAAAGGTAATTTTAGAAAACTTGACTATTTCAAACAGTAAACTAAATCCACTTTTATTTAGATGAAAATAGGATTTTTATGAAATTTCATCAGGAACAAAATTTACAAATTGTCTTTTAATAATTTCGCCAAGAAAATTTGATTTATAATTAAGAAAGTAAATCTCTAAATCTTTTTTAAAGAAATGTGTGGTAAATTTTCGATATACTTACAAAATTTCCTGTACCCTTAAATTCAATTCTTTACTTGTTCCAATTCACATTTGGTATTAAATTTATTTAAAATATTAAAAAAAAGAATTGAATTAGAAATTTAAGAAGGTTCTGTATTGATATATGAACTTTTTCCACTCGGAAAGCCTTTGAATGCAGTTATCTAAATTTTTGTTATGTTTTTGTTGTTCAAGTGTATATAAGGTTTATCATTTCTCAAATTCATCAAATTTGTTGAGTATTCATCTTACGTTTAATCTGATAATAACTTCAGAATATATTTTAAACTACTTCTTTTACATTTCATTGCAAACCTTATTATTTAAAAAGGCAATTATTTTTCCGATATAGATGTTATTTAGAAAATCTATGTCTAAAAATAAAAAGGAATACTAATCTTAATATTTGAATGGATCTTTTGCACTGTATGTTAATATGCAGGAATATTAATATCTTTCATAAATAATTTTTTTCAACAGATATTCTTTAAAGAGAATATGCTCACTTTCAGTAGAAAAAATAGCGCATTATTATTTTTCACGGTGATTATTTTCAATTAAAAAAAATAGTATCAAATTTTTCATGAATTATTTATTTGAATTATATAATAATATAAAATTTATAAAGATCTTTTAATATTAACTGTAAACTATTAATGTCTGTTTTATATAACTAAGTTTTTAAAATAAAATACTTCTTTATACCAATAATTTAATTATTTTATTTACAGATTTACTTTTATTATTAGTGAATATTTTCACAATTTTCGCAATAACGTACTTCAAACCAGCAATTGTTATGGTAGTTGTAGTTTTTTCACATAAATAAAACTAAAGCAAATGCTGTTGCTCAAATACTATAAAAATCGTATTTTGAGAAAGCAATATAAATATGATAAACATTAAAATCGTCAGAAAATATCAGGCTGAGTCATTGATAAAATTTTCTTCTCAATTCTAACTGTAAAATCAAATCTTTAAGATGCATTAAACAAAAAGTATAATACAGATTTTGAAGGAAAAACTCAATTTTAAGGTAATACAACAGTTGCGAAGAAATAATTTAAGCAAAATACTAAAGCTTCGTACAAACGTACATGAATATTAAATCCTTTACTTTTTTTTACAAAAAATATCTATTTTCAGTCAAATACATATTTAAATGTTAAATGTGTGTGTGTGGTCCATTGAAATAATTTTCTTTCCACGATGAACTAATTGAGTTTTCAGTTCAAAATGTTAATGGAATCTTGTAAATCAGGAAAAATATGTGTCAAAATTCAATGAATAATGTAGAAAAGAACGTTCGGTAGTAATGAACTAGACAAGGTTTTCCAGGTTCAGTTATTATTTCGGAATTTTTGCGAAGGAAGCTGTGTAGCGCCCACCTGTTGAACGCGACCTTGCTGCACAATAATGCCGTACACTTCCGTACCAATTAGCGAATACGGAATTAATCGATTGCCTTTCGAGACATTTCTTCTCGCCTTTCTGTACCTGGGTTAAACTAGAATTTGACTGCATTTTTAAAAGCAAAGACTTCTATTTGCTAAAAATGACGATCAGATTAATTTCATTTTTCATTTATTTGGAGATTTAGTACACATGGAATAATTTAAACTCATATTGATTTGAAAATAAAGAGCAAAATCAGTTTTTTTATACAAATTAATATAGTTTATTTCCAAAGAGATGTTTCCAATTCAAACAATTGACTATGGTACAGGTGTCGTATAATCCATGACGCCCAATTCTGAGTTTGGCGATTTTTTGGCGGATTTTCTTATGTATCTTGCAACCACACACGTTTTTATTACGTCATACCTATAAGAATTATGCAGAAAATTTTATTTTGGTAACCCTAGTATTTATGTCATCGTGCATGTTACGATACGTCATCTTGGCAACATTTCTTCATCGCCAAAAAAATTCAGAATTTGGAATCATGGATTATACGGCACATGTGCCCTGATAATATTCTCATTTTCAAATAATAATTATTCAATCGAGAATTTTCAGTACAATTTTTTGAGTAAAATTGTCAGTACAATATAATGTGCTGATATTTTTTACGAAAATTACTTCCTTAGTATTCGTCTTTTAAATAACAAAATTTAACTTTTAATAAATAGTAATATTAAAGTTTAATAATTATCGATGAGGGCTTGTGAATAGTTAGTTAAAATACATAAAATGAAAAAGAATAATTCATTTCTCTATATGGACAAGTCTTCAAACTTTGTTAATTGATTAAATATATCGTTTTAATAAATAAAACAACGAAATTTAAGTGCTAACGAATTTGATATTTTTTTTAAGTTTTATGATTTAAAAATCTGGACTTTTAAGAAAATACAATATATAGTGACTTTCTTTACTGAATAGATAGTTTCAATCTATAAAATGTTAAAATAAGAGAAAATGAGATAATTATGATATTCACTCTTGTATTGATTAATAAAATTAATCGCAAAGATCTTAAACCAAAATATATCAAGATTAAATTACAAATATGCTTATCCTTTTTAAAATTAATATTATATTTGAATTTTCTATACAATTTGAATTTATTTTAATTCAATTTTAAAACAATTTTATCAATAGGTATATAAACGTATAAAACGTAAAAAAAGGATAATTCCGTGACTTGGATATATCGAATTTAACATCCATTTATATTTCCAGATCACTAAAAAATATACAATTCTCTTTACTTAATCATTCATTGTAAAAATAATTTGTTTCTGACTGCATATAATCGAGCTATGAAATAAATAAGGCTTTACTTTTTTTTAAGATTTCAGTATTTGTTGTGATGATAATCGGTTGTTGGCTTAAAAAAAACATTTAATGTTTTCTCTCAACCTGTTTCTTAACCGAAAAGGTAAATCTTACTTCATTGAAAAACTAGCTTACATGATATAAATAACATTAAAAGGATTTTAGTATTATTTTAGTTATCCTCTTTTATTTGTAGTTATAAATTTCAAATGAATTATCTATATAAAGAATATTAATAAAACCAAACAAGTAATACAAAAAATATTTTTAGTCAATTCCAACTGATGTCAACAATGAAAATTTTACTGTCATATATTTACAGTCAATTTCTACTTAGAGCGACAAAGAAATATATTATTTCTTTTCATATAATAAATCTAAAATTAAAAAATTTAATTTACTTAATAAATTAATATTTGCAAAAACTGTATTAACATCAAATGTCATCCACTACAAGTTTAAAAAATGTATTTGAATTTGAGTGGATGAATAAAAAAAATTTATTAACAATTAGAAATTTGAACAAGATATATGTAGGGAGAGTATAAACTAGTTGTAGTAATTGAAAAATAGATAGGAACTTACATACATAATTAAATAAAAAAAAACTGACAGAATTGAAAAAAACAGAAATATTGCTATTTGTGTTTTTCAGAAAAAATCTGCGGAAGCCTCCTTCTCAAATACATATATATATATATATAGTATAATTGTTTTTGGTTTTTAAAAACGTGCGTTTTTGAGCGGACATTTCATCTATAAATTAAAAGAAGTTGCTTAAGGATCAACAAAACTCCAAGTGGTAGAAGGGATTTTATTTTAATATAAAGAATTTTTTTTGCAATTCACATATTCAATGCTTTGTCTCCGCTATCAATAGCTTCATTTATTGCAGTGTTTCTCATTCTATATTAATAATAAGAATTAAATAATTCGTTTAAACTATCCTCAATTATTTTGTCTGAGCATTGTTACGAATTTTTCCTCGAATCTAGAAAACAAAGAAAAGTCATTTGAAACTTAAACAAAAAAAATTTCCTGGGATATCTATTATTATTTGCATTCAGAAATTTTTATTTATATTTATTCAGACAATTTCCTTTGAGAAGTTTTAAAAACAACTTAGTTTTTAAATTGTTTTAGAGGATTCGGTTGTTATAATTTTATGCTGTTAACGATATAACTGTACAGAGTTTTAAATTCTTTTTAGTTTTTAAAAGTAACTTAAGCATTTTCTGGCAATTCAGTTGTTATTACGATAATTGAAATAACAATCGTTATGTCAAAAACTGCTTTACGTGCTTTGACTTAATTCGATGTTTCTGATGGGTTTTTTTTTGTCAATATTGATTTTTTGTTTATATTGTTATTTATAACGTGTATCAAAGAATGAAAAATGTCTTATTTTTCTATCGAATGTTTAAATGGGTATTTGTGGCATGCGTTATTAAAATTTTACTTTAGTATCCATTATTGTACATTTTGAGCTTAAGAATTGGCAAAGTGAACGACGGTAGCTAAAATTATTTTACACATATTAAAGATTATTAAATATATGTATAAATAACATATTGTTAAATTAATATTTGGCATAGATGCCGAATTATCCAGAATTAATAATTCTGAATTTTTTTGGCGATGAAGAAATGTTACCAAGATGACGTATTGTGACGTGAGCGATGATGAAAATACTAGGGTTGCCAAAATAGAATTTTCAACATAATTTTTATAGGTTTCCATATATATGACGTAATAAAAACCAGGTTGCTAGATATGTAAAAAAATCTGCCAAAAAAAATCAACAAACTTAGAACTTGGCATCCTGGATTATACGGCATCTGTGCCTAGTTTTTTACTTAAAACATTTTTAATATTAAATAGAATTTAAAAAATTCTGTAAGTTTCATCTAAATAGAGCAGATATATTTCTAATGTGGAGAAATATTAATTGAATATAATTACAGGTCACATTTATTGAGGTTAGTATTGGAGCATAGTGTCTACATAATATACAGTGTCTCACAAAAGTGATGGGACACTTGTGCTTTACAAAAGGAAACTGTAATAAAATTAATTAAAAATGCATGTACAAATTTTTTGTGGGTATGTTTCATACTTAAATTTCGTAACAATTATTCGCTAACATACATTTTGTTAAAATATTAATTGAATAAAAATATAATTGATTAGAACGGAGCAAAATATTTTTCACATAAGTGATGGGACACTATTAGATATGCAACAAAAATCATCTGAAATAAGCAATGAAAATATTTTTTGGGTGTTTTATTTTTACTCAAAAGCAATTGGCAATAATTTATAAAATCGTTTGTAGTATTTATCTCCAGATTGTTTTGCAATTTTTGTTTTTTTAGCTGTGTGCAGCCACATAAATGCTAAGCAAAGAGAAACTTCGCCTAGAAATTCGAAAATTAATGTTATTAATTTGTATTGTGAAAGTGGAAAATCTATTAAAGAAACTGCTTAAACAGTTAACTTGAGCCATTCAACAGTTTTCAATATCATTAAGCGATATAAAAAGAATAATATGATTCAGAAAAAAATAAGACATGGCCGACCATCAAAGCTATCCAATGGAATAAAGCAAATTGTCGTACGTATTATTAAAAAAAGTCCAAGAATGAGTGCTCCTAAAGCTGCTGCTGATTTACAAGCATTATATGGAGTAATTATTAATCCTGAGACTATTAGAAGAGTAATTCGATTTGCTGGATATCATGGTAGAGTAGCCAGGAAAACATTTTTCGTCAGTGAAAAGAATAGAAAACTCAGACTGGCTTTCGCAAAATCCAACATAAATAAAATTTACTGATTCCTGGAATAAAGTTATATTTGCTGATGAGAAGACATTTAATATATTTGGTTCTGACGGTAGAATCTTGGTGTGGAGAAAATCGAGGGAAGAATTTCGTAAACAGAACTTGGTGCCAACAGTAAAACATGGTGGAGGAGGAGTTATGGTATGTTGTTGTATGTCGTCCGCTGGAGTTGGTAATCTTGTTTTTATTTACAGTAAAATGGATCAGAGTACAAGTATATTGACATTCTAAATCGAAATTTGAAATCTTCAGCACGAAAATTGAACCTTCATAAAGATATTAAATTTTACCAGGACAATGACCCCAAGCACACTGGTTTGAACGTTAGACTGTCTGAATTTTTGGCTACTGTGTAACTGTCCTGAAATAATAAAAACACCACCGCAATCTCCAGACTTAAATCTCATAAAGAATATTTGGCAAGAATTGGAATCAAGAATTCGCATTTCTTAAAAACAACAATTAAAATCGGTGCTTCAAGAAGAATATGGGTAAAGTCACTCCAGAAATCACAAAAAATCAGTAAAATCCATACCAAGAAGAGTAAATCATGTTTTAAAAGTAAAAGGAAATCCAACACAATATTACAACTTTTTAACAAGTAAAATTTTGGATAAATATTTGATGGAAAAGTAAGTATCCCATCACTTATGTGAGCTTTTTTTTTTTTTGCTCCATTCTAAACAATTGTATTTTTATTTAATTAATATTTTGACAAAATGTATGTTACGTAATAATTGTTACTAACTTTAAATATGAAACACAACCACAAAAAATTTGTCCATGTATTTTTATTTTATTACAGTTTCCTTTTGTAAAGCCTAAGTGTCCAATCACTTTTGTGAGACATTGTATCTAAGAATCAACTCATACTCATTATTGTAGTAGAAAAATTAGAATACAATAAAAAGCTTTGTTTTCGATTTATTTTATATTTTCTTCTTTTTTAACGATCCTTTTCACATATTTGTCTAAATATTCTGTATTCAGACAAATATGCGAAAAATGGATGGTATGTATTTAATAAACTACTGTCATTTTCATGTTGGGCAAATTTAGATTGTAATTTTATTAAATAACAAATAATTAAAAATTATGTAGCTAATTATATTTTTTAAGATTATTATTTTTCTTCTTTAATTTTTTGTAGGAAACTATTTAACATTTCTAATCATTAAACATACTAATTTATTGTAAATTAAATACTGCTTAAAATTTTATTGGAATATAATTATAACTACATTTCTTTATTATGTTGTTCCACTTGTACATTTAAATAATAAAAAATCTCTCTTTTTTGCAGGGAAAAAAACTTCTCTTAAAAAGTTATGCACATCTTGGTTTAGATAGCAACTTTATGATCTTCATTTAATTAGATAACTCTTAATCGACGAACATTTCGCATTCGATAGCATCGAGTAACCCAAGATTCTTGTACATGAAATTAAATTTGTAAGTCATGATTATTTATGAGAAGAAGATCATAAAAATATCGCGTGCATGCAAATACATTTGCACGATTTCTGTAAAGTACTAATCTCGCGTTAAAAAAAAATATGCTATTCGAAGAATGCCGTATCTTAGAATTACTTCAATCGAATCTTTATTTTTTTTGTCTGCTTAAATCTATGAAAAAACTTCTGAAATCTTTTATGGCAATATTTTACGATCAAGTAGTTTTTTTTCCTTCTACATAGGCTGTATTATCTTTATACCATCGAACAGGAGGAAGCATCTAAATTGCTTCCAAACAAAGTTCTAATTTGAACTCATAAATGTTTAACTCTTTTTTTATCATTTTGTATCTCTAGTGCAAGCTAGAAAGTGTTCTATTTCGTTGGTTCTGAATGTTCACCTAGTGAAAATGTTGTGTTAGCCATATATATATTATTTTTTAGCTGTGACTATGGAGCGTGTCGAAATAAAACTGTCACAATGGGTAGAAATTTATATCATTCGGCATTTTTCAAAGAAACTTTTTAAATATAAGTTAACAATGTCGTTGCCATTCGATGTGTGAGAAACTTACAATAAAAATACTTCGAAGAGAGTTGATTTATTTTCACATTAATTTCTAGCGGAAATTAAAACAGCAATAACGATCTGCACATAACTATTTTTAAATTTCACCGAGATATTAGAAAATTTCAATGCAATTATATTTTACTCCATCATATAACAACAAAAAATTCAATTCAATATTTTTATCATCCAGCGGAGACTTCTAAATCTGTAAATTATTGTTACAAAAATAAAATTTATAAGTCCATTCCAAAGAAATCGTTTGAACGAAAGCTCTTCATTTTAATTTATCTTCATTTTAAAACCTATAATTGTAAAGCTGGAACAGAGTTATCTGTGGAAGTTTTGTTTGATTGTTTATTTTCATTTATAAAGTAAATTACCAGTTAAGGCAAATTTACTTTTAATTTTTCGTCTTTACGTTCAGAAAAAACGTTTCAACTATGATTAAATACGCAATGAATTTCCTTTGTTTGAAATAATCTAATAAAAACCTTAATTTGTTTTAAAGCTTTAATAATCGAACGCGTTTTAATACACCAGAAAACTTTCTCTAAACATCCTATAGACTTAATTAAAATCATGAATTCTAAAAGTGTTTTTACTTTCAGTCAGAAAAAGAAGCAAGTGAACTTAGATGTGATTTTGTAAAGGTAAAAAGAAAGACAAAATAGACTTCGTAAAGAATTCAGTTTGAATGTTTTAGAAAATCACGTCAAATAAGATCAAATAATAAAATTAAGTAGGAGAATTCTAGAAACATTGCACAATAATAAGAAAATGTAAATAATTATAAAATAACTTTCTTTGTAGTTTAATAAAGAAAGTAGAAAAATAAATATTTTCAGTCAATATTACATTTTAAAAATAAGTACTATTTAAATAATATAAATTTTTAATGGTATCAGTTTGTATAAATTCGTTGTTAAAATTATATACAGTGTCTCACAAAAGTGATGGGACACTTGTGCTTTACAAAAGGAAACTGTAATAAAATAAATTAAATATACATGGACATATTTTTTGTGGGTGCGTTTCATATTAAAAGTTAGTAATAGTTATTACATAACATACATTTTGTCAAAATATTAATTAAATAAAAATACAATTGTTAAGAACGGACCAAAAAAAGCTCACATAAGTGATAGGATACTTACTTTTCCATCAAATATTTATCCAAAAATTTTACTTTTTAAAAGGTTTTAATATTTTGTTGGATTTTCTTTTACTTTTAAAACATCATTTACTCTTCTTGGGATGGATTTGACTAAATTTTTTGTGATTTCTGGAGTGATTTTACCCCATTCTTCTTGAAAAACCGATTTTAATTGTTGTTTTAAAGAAATGGTGTATTTGCGAATTATTAATTCCAATTTTTGCCAATATTCTCTATGGGATTTAAGTCTGGAGATTGTGGTGGCGTTTTTATAATTTCAGGACACTAATTCAGCAGTCAGAGTCTAACGTTCAAACCAGTGTGCTTGGGGTCATTGTCCTGGTAGAATTTAATATCATTATGAAGGTTGAATTTTCGTGCTTAAGATGATAAATTTTGCCTTAGAATGTCAATATATTTGTATTGATCCATTTTAGTGCCAATAAAAACAAGATTACCAACTCCACCGGTGATATAGACACCCATACCATAACTCCTCCTCCAACATGTTTTACTGTTTTATTTACGAAATTCTTCCCTCAGTTTTCTCCACACCAAGATTCTACCGTCAGAACCAAATATATTAAATTTACTCTCATCAGCAAATATAACTTTATTCCAGTAATCAGAATTTTTATTTATGTTGGATTTTGCGAAAGCCAGTCTGAGTTTTCTATTCTTTTCACTGACGAAGTATTTTTTCCTGGCCACTCTACCGTGATATCCAGCAGATCGAATTACTCTTCTAATAGTCTCAGGATTAACAATTACTCCATATAATGCTTGTAAATCAGCAGCAACTTTAGGAGCACTCATTCTTGGATTTTTTTTAATAATTCGAAGTACAATTCGCTTTATTCCATTGGATAGCTTTGATGGTCGGCCATGTCTTCTTTTATTCTGAATCATATGATTCTTTTTATATCGTTTAATGATATTGAAAACTGTTGAATGACTCAAGTTAACTGTTTAAGCAGTTTCTCTAACAGATTTTCCACTTTCGATGTGCAAATTAAAAACTAATTTTCGAATTTCAGGCGAAGTTTCTTTTCGCTTTCAGCATTCATGTCTGCACATAGCTAAAAAAACAAAAATTCCCAAAACAAGCTGGAGAGAAATACTGCAGCCGATTTTATAAATTATCACCAATTGCTTTTGAGTAAAAATAAAGCACCTAAAATTATTTTTATTGTTTATTTCAGATGATTTTTGTTGCATATCTAATGGTGTCCCATCACTTATATGAACAATTTTTTGCTCCGTTCTAAGCAATTGTATTTATTATTAAATTAATATTTTATTATTTGACATAATGTATGTTATCGAATAATTGTTACTAAATTTAAGTATGAAACACACCCACAAAAAATTTTACATGTATTTTTAATTTATTTTATTAGTTTCCTTTTGTAAAGCACGAGGGTCCCATCAATTTTGTGAAACACTGTATATATATTGGAATTTTAAAAAATTCTTTTTATGAAATTTGCATTTAATTTTTTCTATTTTCAAAAATATTTTTTAAATATTTTTTTGTGAATAAAAATATATTAGGAAAGAATGATATTTTAAAATACATAATTCAAAATGATTTCCGCTTCATTAAATATAATCAGCCAAACATTTAAGAATGAGCTGTTTTATTTTAAGTTCACTTTTGACACAAGTAAAATTTTATATTTTATATTAAATAGTAATCATTTAAGTGTTTTTTGATAAATTTTAAACTTAGATAAATACTTTACAATTACTCAATAAATTATTTTATTATTGAAATGTAAAAACATTTTAAATTGTATCGAAATTTTTCATAGCAAATATTCCTCTAATAAGCATGTCGATTAATCATTAATCAGCGTCATGATTATCAAAACAAAAGAATGTTTCTAAAATTTATCATTGAAAAATTATCAACTTTACTTGTACAACTTTCTGCATTTTTTTAAAAAATATTTTAGGTTAAAGCCCATAATTGATTCTAAAGTTCAAGAGCACAACTGTATATCCCAAACGCATCAAGAAAATTTTCTGGAATAATCATAACATTTTCACTATTTTTAGGAAATAAAATACAATTTACACAAACTTCTTTTTCTCTTTTGGAGAATTTTTATGTGTGATGAATGGCATTTTGATGAAGAAACACAAAGTATTCTTCGTTATAGGAATAAAAAGTAAAAAACTTTTTCTTTTTAATTGTTATTTTGTTCGAAATAATTTTGACATTTTTACTCCTTTTTATTTCAATTTTTCTTCTACACGAAATAAATTGTAATTATGAATAGTTTGCTAAAAATTTTCTTAGATATTCAAAATTAATTTTTTGAATATTATCTTCCGTTTTACAATAAGCAATTTTTCATTTAAACATAACCTGGTTTAACTCAATGTAACATAAACATTTGTTTCATATTTTCCACCAATTCTACAGTAACTTAATTTAAACAGATTTCATATACAGCTCAAGGAGACACACATATCACCCTATAGTATAAATATATCATTTATTTGGATGGAAATTTGCAGGTATTTTATGATTCAAGATATACTTGACGTGTTCAGAGATTATAATTTATTATAAGGTCTCTATTTTATAATATCTTATTAAATAATAAGATATCGAAATAAAGACCTTGCTGTTGTTGTCTTGTGTCAGCTGAGCTGGTATTATGGAATGCGTTGCTCCACTTTTCCAACTGAACTATATTTTGCTGTGGAGTCTGATTTCTTAAGTACACACATCCTATAGGTATCCGTTTATAGGGTAGGCAACCATTCACAACCCATTCATAGAAAGAAAGGACAAAGATAGAATAGACAGAGAGACAAAGTACATTCGTGCCCGAACTGGGATTCGAAACCAGGGCCTCTCTATCGCAGTCAGGCACTCTGACCACTAGACAGGGTGTGCGGCAGAATGAATACCTTATCATAAATTATAAGATGAATCGGCGCTGAACTCATCATTTGACCATGGCTCAAAGCACACACACACAATGAAGTGATTACCCAGGTTTAGTGATTTTCAGACGACAAAAATAACCTGCTAGTAATGGAAGCAAACAAACGAATATAAGAGGATTAATTAAGATAATATATTTTTCATGAATTGTGTCAAACCATTTCTCATCGCTTAGCAAGTGAATCTATTTAATTCATGAGATAAAGTTCATTTAGAAATTTTTTTCTGTGATATGCCTGATCCTTTGCATTTTTTTTCAAAAGTATTAAATTAGTTACTGACATATTCTTATATAAATGTTTATTGATTAATGACATGTTTACATTTTTTTACCACGAAAATAATGTTTATTAATGAGATGAAAAACAGCTTTTTTAATTTTTGTTCTATTTTTTTTAATGCATTTGACAAATTTCTAAACAAAAGCTTTTTAATTCATGCATAAATTATGCATGAAATAGGCGTCTCCTGATTCCGATGCCTGATAATATATTTATTTGGAACTAAGCTCAGATTTCAATCGACACTTCAATTTCTTGCGCAAGGACCTCGTCTTGTTTATACGGAACTCATTAATGCACTTCGGAAACAATCCTGCCGAAGTCTTCCCATTCATCAGCTGCAAACGAAGGTGTGAGCTCACCTCATCTTTTCTGTAACAATCGAAAACATGAATTAAAAATTCAAGGGTAATGTCTGTCCATCTGGAGCTGTCAGTCTCGTACAAGTAGTCTGACCGATCAACCCTCGGAATCAGGCGAGAGGTGTGGGGAGGACTGGCTCCGAGTGGGGACAGACAGGTCGGCCGTGGGCTGAGGGTCGCCCTGTGGGAGTGAGGAGATCGGGGCGAGTGGGTGGCCGCAGAGAGCGATGTACTTTATTCCTGAAGTGAAGAACTGTGACGGCGTTTATCAAACAAATAAAGCAGTTTTATCACGAGGAAATTAATGCATCACGCGTACTTCATGGGGGGGGGAATTAAACGTGGATTAGTGCTGCAAGAGTTAAACAGAGGAAAGGAACAAAATACATTTGTTCCTTTCCTTTGGATAATATTTTTCCTCATATAATTTATTTTTCAAATTTGATCAATTATATTTCCCATAATTGAAATGTGATGACAATTCGTTTTACTATAAAAAATTATTATTAATATAAAAATAATTTTAAAGGTCACATGTCAAGTAATGAATTTAAATAATGAAATAAAAGCAATGAACTTATTTTTAAGAGTTAAAATTAATCTGGTTTCAACATCTCAGCAAGTTAATTTTTCATTCTAAATTAAGTTTTTATATATCTTAAATATGGAAACAATTCTCAATTTTCTACAATTAAAACATGACATTCTGACCTGAAGTTCAGCTTATCCTATCCTGAAACAGTTTGAATAGTACGAAAAAGCTACTATAATTACTTATTTAATTGAATATAGGATATTTATAAAACGCTCTGTAATCTTCAACAAGCATGTTCAAACACATTTGTTTAACAGTTATTTATCCTTGTAAACTGATAAATAATTGTTGTTAAAATAACAGTTATTTATCCTTGTAAACTGATAAATGTTTGTTGTTAAAATAACAGTTATTTATCCTTGTAAACTGATAAATAATTGTTAATCTATGTTGATATAAAATAGTATTGAATACAATATGATATTCTTATGGCATTTTTTTTTGGTTTTTAATTGGTCATCCTACAATCATTCTCTTTACAATAAAAAACCTAACCGAAACTTGCTGTTTAAAATGGATTTTATATCTTTACAATCTATTATAATCAACGACGAAATCGAATTCACAGGGCTCTAAATTTACGAAGAATCCAGATTGGATTTCAGCAACTTTCCACGACATCGCTGGAATTCAATATGTAGCTCTAATGGAAAACTATATTATAATAAAAAATACAAATATGAAATTACAAAGCTTTTGTAATTTCATATTTGTACTTTTTGAATCTTTTTACTTGGATGTTTTTTTAATTGTTTAAATTGTTTTTTTTCATTAAAATTTTTTTTAACTAATGCATTATTTTTTTCATTTAATTATAAATTATTACACGAATTCTTTTTTAATGTTATCCTGCAGCTGAAGGCTCTCAGAATTTAAAATTGAAATTTAAATTATTCCGCATATCACACTCATAAGGCAAGCATAAAATGCCAGAACACTTATTCATAGATATTATTTCCAGAAATGGAATTTAATTTACTGTGTTTGCGAATGAAATTTTTGGCGAAGGTCCCGTAACTATAAACTAATTTTCATCTTCATTTTGAAAATTTTAAAATTTTATTCAGTTTTTTCTTTGTTTGTCTTGTTTTCAGAAAAAACGAGTCGATATACGACGCAGTCTTTTCATCTAAATAAAAAAAATTTTCTTGTGTACTTTGGAACGAATATTTTTGTATTCATGATCTTTTATTATCATAGTGATAAAAGAGTTATTTTTCTTAATTTCATACAAATAGAATGAAACTTTTAAGGTAAATTTTGCTGTGAAAAACCATACATCATTCAAAAACTGCTCTTTATATTTCAGGGCAACTATTAATTGCAAATATCGCAATATAACAACAAATTTTAGGACTTTAAATTTAAAACAAAGTTCAGTATTAAGCAAAAATAAATCCAAGTATACATTTTTATTAAATTATTCTTACAAAGAATCTTATATCGGGAAATCAAAGAAAGTGCAAGAGTAAAATTATTTAACGAGAAATAGATGCTCGAAAAGATACAAACAGTGAAAATAAAACCAACAATTATGACTTTTAGATATTTCATTTTAGTATAAAAGTATGAAAAAACATGAAATAGCAAACAAAAAGAATTTGATAAGAAATAAGGAAGTCAGTTTTTCTGAATGTAATTGTGAAAATGAAGGTAATTGTTTTTCTTACAATATATTTCGTAATAATGCGTAAACAGATATATTTATGCATAACTGTATGTTCCTTATCCGCTACAATTTTTCCATATTTTTAGCTTTTGATAACTTTTTTATTTTATGCAACTAATCAATTAGTTATTTTAAACACTTATCTCAATTAAGTTAGATAATATTTCACCAAATTCTTATGTCTAATTAAACAACATACAAATTTTATTTTTCTTTAAAACTACATTTTTTCCTAAGTGAGTTGTATAAATTTTATACATCATTTACGCAATGATTTCTTTTTTTCGTAAATTTAGTGTATTTACGTCTAAAAATTTATTCGCAAATCAAGACTGCTAACAAGCATTGCACTAAATTATTTATATTGATTTAAAAAGTAATCAATTATAGTAAATTTTCATAATTTACTTAGATATTTCATAAAAGATGGCCAGATTATTTATTTATTTTTTATGAAAATGATTTGAGATAAAAAAAAATATAGCAGGTATGAATAGACTATGCTAAGTCTTTCGAATAGAATAATGGTAATACTTTATAAATTATGGTCTACCGTATTTATATATGAAGTAAATTTTAGTGCTATTTCCTAGTGCTTTTATCGCAAATATAAAAAGTTTAATAGAAAGTAGTTAAAAAAAAAGCTAGCATGACAATTTATTGGTCTATTGTGAAAAATTCTAAAAAGTGTTTCTCTAAACGAATTCAAAATCATGTGAAAGTTAACGATTCATAAATCATAATTTTTAAAACTCATTGATAGAAAATTTCCTTGAGTTTTTTCAAGTTATTGTGAACGATCATTTCGATCGTCAAGTGAGGAATTTGTAGTTTATGCAAAAATTAATTACTGGAATAGCCCTCTATTTACAAAATCAAAAGTATTTCCACAAATTTTGTAGATGCTAAGTGTATGAAAGTAAAATTTTAAAAAATTCTATTTAAATTGAGGATGTTTCTATTTTGGAAATACTTCCAATTTTGTACTAAATAAAGATAAAGAAATTTTAAATTGTTGTTAGGTTTTTAGTTTTATTATGATATACAAACGGATTTGCATTTCATTATTTGTATTATTTAATTAACAAAAATTACTGGAAATTAAACTGACTGATAATAATTTAAATGATTATTTGAGTGAGGAAAATTTATAACAAAAAGTAACCAAATAACACTACTTTTAATTACGAAAGAGAAATATATCAAGTTATAGTCAAATTTCATGGAGTAGCATTTGCACATATTTATATTATATTAATTAAAATCAGGAATTTAAAAACTTAGCTCTGTTATTTTATTTCATAACCTTTTTAGAACAACCCAGTAGAAACCAAAAAATTGCTGTGTTAGCCAGCATATGATGCAAAATATTCCAAAGTGAGATTTATTTATCTAGAACTTACTTATAATTATATGAATTGAACGGATATTTAATCAAATGAATAATGTTTTAACTAACAAAAAATCTATCTATAATAAAATGTACTGAAATAAAATGTATATGTTTAAAAATTCTGAAATTTTAATCATAGATTTTAAGAATACTTAAAAAAATTTTTAACCCTTACAATTAAACATTTTACAAGTAATTAATAGAATTAAAACATGAATATAAGGAATATCTATAATCTGACAGGTAGAAGTTAGATTTAAAGCATGAATGAACTCACTTTTGAGAAAGAGACATCAAACTACTTGAAATTTAAACCTAAAAATAGGTCTAGGGAAACAAAATTCATTCAAATGAGAGCATATGATTAAAATCGTTTTATCCATGTCTCCTTCCACATTAAATTAGTTGCAAGTATTAATTCTTACAGTCTCGTGCTGTTGCCATATTGCTGAGCAAACTTGGACATGAATACCACAGTCTTTATTGCAAATTTCCCTAAATGTCCAGAATATTAGTAGTTCAACACTGAAAATCGCACCTCGATTATTTTATTTTGCAAAGCTCAGAGTAACAGGCGAGTGGTTGATGCTGTTCAGTTCAACAACTCTTTATCGGTTTCATTCACATTTAGCGTTGTTGTTTGTCGTGATTCAGATGTTAATCGATGTTTGCTTTAACCGAAAGTCTTGGTCGAATTAGCTTTCGATTGCCAAACAAAAGTGGCCATAAAGCGACAAGGCAAATAAACATTTTTCTCTATTCATCCTACTAAAACGATAAAAATAGAGATTCAACAATAATATTAGTTCTCGTTTATTCCCTTTTTCCACTTTTATTCAGGAGGATTTTTTCCCTCGAGATAGGGTTCTTAGGTTTTAACTTTAACTCAAATGTGATTCGATACTTTTAGCACCATCATGTAAATATAAGTATGCCTCTTGCTTGTATGATGATGCTAAATGTATGGAGATGATTAAAATTTCATTCTTTGTTATATTGTATTTAACCTCCATAATTTCCTTGACAATGAGGATTTGAAATAAAGCGTTTTTGCTTTGCCTTTATCACATAGATTCCAAATATAACTTATTTTATTCTAAAATGTTATAAATGTATTAATATTATTCCAAACATTACCCAAAGTATGCAGGAACACATGCGCACGCTTACATTTATAACCTTTTACATACACAGAAATTTTGTTTCCCAGCAAACAAGCTTGTTTTTGGAATTGAATATGAGCTATTCGATTTTTTGAATTGAATTTAGGGATCTATGTCTATTAATCTCTTCGATATCGATTAATGGAACAGATAATAATTCTTATTAATTACTTTAACTATTATTTTTACTAAGTAAGTATTTTAAGTTTCAAAATAATATTTAAAAGAAATAATAAATAACTCCACTTTTTAAACGAGAAAAAGAATATTTATCCGTAACTCCTGTAAAACGACTAAATCATAAAATTAAGATGAACTTTACCAAGCTTTTTAGACTTCATTTTTTTCCAAATGCTAAATTTCTATTACAAGAGAGACTTTTTTTTTATCTTTATTTCATTTTCTTAGCATATTTAGTAACATACTATAAGTGTATTGTAGTAAAGAAAGGATAAGTAAAACTCAGTCTGAAAATTCATTCATACGTAAAAATGGTTAAGAATATTTAAATCCAACAAGACATTCGAAAATTCAAAAAATTAATAAACCTTTTCTTTTTGTGTGGTTTAGTAATTTTTTTTGTGTAACCGTATATGTTTCAAACTCCATAAAAATCTTCAATTTATTTCCTGGTTTGTGCATCATACGCTTTTGATCTTCACCTATTTTAATACAATTACCTTTGCAGGTGAAGCCTCTAAAGTAGACCTTGCTGAAAAAGACAAGGGAACTCAGAGGCAATCTTGTAAAGGGGCAGCAATGAATCCTTCACTTGAGGTAGAAATGACCTCTAAACCATCTTCTTCTGGTGAAAGTCGGGAAGCTATTCCTAGCATGACTGACTTTCTGACCAGATGGGACTGTTTCAGCAAGACCTTATCTGCTGGAAATGTCATATGCAAGAGGAAACGACAGAGCATGTCATTTACGAATGTGAGGCTCTTGCCCTCCCTAAATTAACTTCTTTAGGCTTCATCCATACTAGAGAGTTACACCTAGACTCCATTAAAGGGTTATCGGACTTTATTAGTAAAGTGGGTGACCCGAGCAACTGGAACTAGGAAACATTGGGTTTGGAGTTTAAAATGGTACAAAATGCTGATAAAAGCAGAGGTGCCCAATGACATACAAACTCAATTTTAAGAAGAAGAAGAAGAAGAATACAATTACCTGGGAACTAAAAATGTTTCTTAGCCGTACTTAATTCTTCAAGTGGATAAAAAGCATGAATTCTAAATTTCTTCTGAATTCCATTATGTATGGGAAATTGATTTTCTCTCCTTTTGGAAGAGACTAATAATTGTTATGAGCCAAGCTAATGTTTTCATAATAAAAAAAATTATCCTTACCAAGATAAATATTCAAACAAACCAAAGAATGTGGTAGTAGTAGTAATCTTCCTATTTTACTATTGCTTTATCCTTTTTTCTGTAAATTAACAATTTTATCAAGTTAGTTATCCCTTACTATAAAAAAGAACAGATGTTTTGAATTCTAGCTAAAAATCTTCAAAATTTCCGAATCATGTATTTCATGTCCATTTATTATATATCCACCAATCACTTCAGTATAAAAACTATCGATTTGCAATAAAATATTTACACTTTCTATGTAAGAACCAGCATCTATTTCATATTTTTTGAGAATCCATTATGTCGTTTGGAATTATGATTAAATCAAATAGACCCACTGCACGTATATCAACAGATTAATTTTCAGAAAACAACATTCATTTTCAATCATTATTATCACCTATATTTTTTATATAGCTGATCTAAAAGGATGAAATTTTTCTTTAATTTAATTAAATAGTATTGTTTCTCTAGTTTTTATATGAACCCATGTTGATTAAACAAATTTTGAAGGATTTTTCTATCCTTAATATACCCAATATAAAAAATATTGCTACCAGTTAATTTCATGTAAGGTCTATTTTTAAATTATACAAGAAAAAAGAAGATAATTAAATTTCTAACAGCATTTATTTTTACATGGCTTCCTCCCTATTGTATAGAAGAAAGTTTTTTCCTCAAACTGCTTTTCAATCTCTTGATATCGTTCATAAACTGCAGTAGAAGACTATTTTTTGTTACACCACAGCATCAGTAATGTTTTACGATGAGTAGGTGGTTGATCTTTTACTATAAATTTAGAAATTTATGTAACGCGCTTATACGTTATTTCGCCATTTAAACTATTTCCTTACTTATATCTTCTTAATTTAAAAATATTTGTTTATTTATTTTCTAAAAAAGTAGTTTCTCTTAACTATAAGGGTTTTATTACTTAACATTCATTACCAATATCTTGGATATTCATTAACATCGCCAAGTTGGCGACTTGTCGCCAAGTCGGCAACCAACAATTTGTTCGCCTTTTTAGCATAAGTACCTAAGAGGAAAAAAATATTTCATGTTGTCTAGGCATAAATAATTTTTTTTTATGAAATGAAAGAGTTCTTTAATATTTTATAAAAAAGAAATTATAATCGTCGTCCAAATATTATATTAATCCCTAAATACACAATGTCTTTGCTTTTATAAAAACATAATGATCATTTTGGAGAGTAAAACTATAAATATGCAATTACCTAAAAAATATATAGAGCAATAATCAAAAAATACCAAGCAGATTAAAAAAAAAAGCATTTCACAGCAGCAAATCGTATTGTCATATAAAGTGACATCTATAAAATGATCGAAAACAAAAAGTGAAAAATAAAACTGTGTTACAGATTTTACTATCAATTGTGCATATGTTTTCTGATAAGTTTTGGATTACAACCCTACCTGAAAAACAAGAGTCCATGAATTAAGTATTTTGTCTTGTATAAAAAGAGGAACTAATCTTTATTGCCGATAAGACTTGTTGACTTCAATTGCCGATAAAACTGATCTGTCTGTCAACTTAATTGAAAATAATTGAGGAACATTGAGACACTGGATGAAAAATCTCTGGCAAGAAAAAGAAAAAAAAAGAACATTTATCTGAATAAAATCGGTTTTAATTTATATACGTAATTTTTTTAAACTTTTAAAGTAGGAAATTTCATGAATGATTATGCAGATCACAGAAAAAAGTGGATGCTACCATTTTGCCTGTCATCTGCGATACGATATTTTAAGAAACATTCGTCATGCCATTCACTTACTTGCATATTTTGTAAATATTATTCTAAAAGGCATTTTACGCACTATGTTTATAGCTACAACCTTATAGTTCTAAGTGTCTTCATTTTTAAGTTATTTTTATTATATTCTGCAATGATATCGATATATTTAAATTATTAATACACGAGAAACTGTTGTTTTTGAGTTATTGAATTATTCTATTTTGCTGAAATTTATGCATTCGTTAAAAATCGCAATATTTAATTTTTATTGAAAGCGTATTTTGACCGTAATTCGTTTACCGTAAAATAGAATTTTCTTATATAGAGAGTATAAACAGAGATACCCAAGTTAATAGAATCAAATATATATTTAAAGATATTTTAATTCATTAATTCATGTCGTCTTATCTATTTCTTTTTCAGTAAAATTCATATTTTAATACCATGCTCTTTTTCAAAACTTCATAGCATTATTTGTATTTCTATAATTCATTTAGAGTGAAAATGAAATTTTTATATTCAAAACACAATTTAATTAATAACTGGGGGGATTCTAAGTTTATTTATGCTATTTTAATTTTCAAACACACAGTATAAAATGTCTAATTATAAAGGTTAAAATTATGACAATAGTCTCATGAAAAAGTCGAAGAATTCATTTAAAAGTAATAATGAAAAATAAATATTTCTATTAAAGTAAAATTTATGACTTGAAATGCTCAATATTAGCTGAAATATCTTTCCTATATCACAATTATTTGGAAAAAATTAGTTTTAAATCAAATTGGATTTTAAAAAAGTAATTAAAGTAGAGAAATAACTATTTTTACAAAACAAAGAAAAAAATCAAATTTATTTAAAACAAACGCAGTTTTAAGAAAAAATAAAAATAATGAAAAAAAGGAATTTTTCATCCAACATTTTTTTTCTATAGTCAAATAAACATTTCTTGATTTACTTAAGTATTTACATAAGCCCACAGTCAAAATATATACAACTGTCGCATTCAATTTTACCTGTTTTTCAGGTAGTTTTCCCTTTTAAATAAATTCTACATTTTAATTTCAGTGAAAACACTTTATTTTTAAGTTCAATAACATATTTGTCTTGAACATTGGTATTTCATATATCTAAATTCATTGTCTTCTTCTATTTACTAGATGATTTGATATAAAAGAAAGACTTGCCATGTTGAACAATTTTTTTTATTTCAGTGATAAGTTCGTAGATAAACTGCATATCATCTCAGCGTAAAAATGGTGTAATAATCTCTGTATTCTTTGTGAAACACATCTGAAGCATTAGTCATTTAGTTTCGTGTCATAGGGATGTTACAGAATAACAAAAATATGTTCCCAGGTTCTTTTATCTCTAAATTCGGTGCTGAATGCAGAGAAACCTGCTTGCTATCTTTGTGGTGGGTGTCGGGCCGTACTTTCTCGCCTACGAGAAGGCCCTCACTTTTGCAGCGGAGGCACATCGGAGAAAACAACGAGGGTACTTAAGTACATTGTTTCTTACTAAAAAGCGATTGTTGGGATTAAAAATATGATAAATTTTCCTGTCAGCACTAGACACACAGATGAGGTTAAATTTTGAATAATAATTTAATATCGATTTTTTAAGATATCAGTTATTGACATGAGAATTTTTTTCAATCAGAATAAGGACTTTTTTTAACAAAGAAAAAAGGGAAAGTTTAGTTAAAATATTGAAACCAATATTTTTTGAATATTAAAAATTATTTTTGAGAAATTTAGTCATTATTTTAATTAATTTAAATGTAACTTTTAGTACATTTAAATTAGTAGTAGGATTAGTAGTAGAATTACTACTTAAATATTTTTTTTTACGTTTTTTAAAGGATACGTTTCGATATTTATTCCAAAAATATACTTTAAACAGAATAATGTTTTAAACAGATAATTTTAAGAATAATAATTAAGGCAGCTGATGTTTCTTATTTTCCTTTGAGAAAAATGAACTTTTGTAAAATGCAATATGAAGGGCATATATATATATATATATATATATATATATATATATATATATATATATATATATATATATATATATATATATATATATATATATATATATATACCATTAATAAATATGGTGTTACAGCTGAAATTAAATTAAATTTAAAAATAATAATGCAAGTCTTCATTAAAGAGAGAGGTCTAGTTATTCTTTTTTTATTGACTCGACAGCCCCTTGTGGGCCAAGGCCTTCTTCAAAATCTTCTTCCATTTTGATCTTGCTTTGGAAATGGACCTCCAGTTTTTTTATCTTTATAATTCCAAAATCCTCGTCGACACAGTCGATCCATCTAAGTTTGGGCCTCCCCCTTGCCCTTGTGCTGATTGGTTTAGAGAGAAAAACTCTTGAATTCTTTTATACAATTTTATCTATTACGCAAAAATTGAAATTATTTTGCATTTAAAATTTCTCTCTCTCTCTCTTTCATATATAATTAAAAAATTTATTATTTATCATTCTTATAAAATGGATTATCATGATATAAGCAAATATTAATTACTATAAAAAATTTTACTAATCAGTGAATCAGTACAGGACAATACTCCTTATATTTAAAAGTTAAACTTAATGCTTTTTTAAGTAAATTTTTATACTTGATGAACCTTTTTGTAAGCTATTACCATGTTTCCATTAAGTTTTCTTTTTATAAAAATCATAAATGGTATTTTTTTTAATTTGAATAACTTTCCTTAAGCCCTTAATTGTCTATTGTTAAATATGTCCATTTTAGCAAATGTACAATCATTCTGGGAGAGAAAAATTGAATCACTTTTTCCTTTCCACATCAGAGTAATAAATTAGTTTTAGTGAATTGAAAAAAGAAACCATTTAGGTTTTAATGCGTTTTATTTATATGTATTAAAATTACATATAAATTATCTGCAAATAGATGTTTTCAAAAAGAAATATTTAACTTCGAATAAATAAAATGTATTATTATTTGAAATATTTGTTACAAAGCATCAGCCACTGCACAAAAATTCTGAAAAGAAAAATTCAAACTATTAAAAATGTCTTTCTGTCATGTATTTGTATAAGATGCGAGCGAATTTTGTATTTCAGCATATTCATAAATTTGACACTAAAAAATTTAATATTTGTCACCCTTTTAAGCACTTTCATGTTTGGTTTCGTATACAAAATAAAAGTGCTTTAAAAATGACTGGCGTTTCACGTCTAGTAAATCAAAAATAAATCATTTCTCTTGTAAATTGAATTTAAATCATATACTTGTTTACAGTACTAAATACAGGAGAATGGAAATGAAAAATTTTAAATTGTATATTAAAATGATTGAAAATTACTGTAAATGTCTTTGCTATGTTGTCCTTTAGAACAGAGAAAATTTGATACTGCACCAACATAAACTTGAGATTTCAAATAACACCAGAGCTAAAAATCGCATGGCTTGAGTTCAGGAGAACGTGGCGGCCATGTAACTGGAAAACTACTTGCTTTCATAGCCCCTATTACTGGCGCTGTCATCGCACAACATTTGCATTTTTCTTTTATACCCGTGTTTTGTGTTAATTCTCATTATTGTAAACTACATCAGCGTCACAAAATGCCTTAGCGGCGGTTTTTGAAACTAGTTTTTTTTTTAAATTATTTTTATTTATTATTTTTTTTATTATGTTTTGATTAGTCTAAATACCAAGTTTGGTGTCATTTAGGCTATTAGATCGCGCTACAGGGCGATTGTAAAAGAATGTGATAAAAAATACTACGATAGCTCATTCCTCTAAATAACATAAAACTAAAGTATTTTCTGTCAATAAATAAACCAATTTAAAAATACTCAGCCTATTCTATAAAAAGTTCCAGTAACATGACAATGTTTTGGAATGATGATACAGTCAATGAACAAAAATCTGTTATCTAAAGACAATTCATTGTATACTTTCTTTGAACATATTCAAAATGGAAGCGCATTTATTGGTGGAAATTAAATGGAGCGTAAAGATTAATTAAGATAGGATGTTTATTATGGAGCTATTCGTTTTTTCAAACAGACCACCCGCGAATTCGATGGTAGAATTTTGATGGGAATCGCTTAATCCCAATTACGCTGCTCAGAAAAAACAATCTAATCTTATTTTATGTGATTGGACAAAATAATCTTTTAATAATTATTAAATATCTTTATCTTAGTCATAGTCCCAAAGTAAATTTACATTATATTTCCAGAGGGTATCTAAAGAAATAATGATATAAAGAAACAATCATCACGAATGATGAGAGTAACAAAATCATTAGCTACACCATCAAGAGAGAAAGTTAAATTGGGAAAATTGTATTCAATGATCCAAGTTTGAACTCTCTTATGAAAAATAATGACTTCTCATTCTCTATTTCAATAACATATATATTTAAAAAAAGGTATATTGTTATTAGATATAATTCTTTTGATTCTAAAAATACATTTATGTTGTAACTAAAATTTTGTGAAATGTTTGAATAGCTTCAGAAATGTTAATTTATTCACTGATTTAAAACTTTCTACAAAAGTATGGAACTTTTTTTTATAAAATTTTAAATTCTTTCGCTAATTATTGTCACTTTATCTTTCATATCATATATTCAAATTAAATTCTTCTAGCAGTTTGTATTTTATGTATTGAATAGAACTAGTGTACTTTTCCATTATATCTCCGTACGATAATCGTTGTTATGGGAAGGAAAGAAAATCGTAAATTATCATAGTAAATATTCCCTTCGTATTTGCTTAAAAACGTTTACGTTTTTAGAAACTATTAAAAATAATACAAATATTTTATACTTACATTTTATAAATTAAATTAACTCACTCACTATAAACTCACTTATTAACAAAGCTTATTTAAACGGAAATGTTTATTTCTGGCGGGAACTGTTTAGCAATTGCATCCGGTGATCGATTCTTATTTATAAAAAATATATCATGGAAAATTTTAAAGTATTTTTAATACTTCAAGTATTTTCATGACAAATATTTCAGTTGGACTGTATTGATTTAAATATATTGAACTCAATAAGTGACATAGACACATATAATATATGCAAACATTCATTTATTTATTGTAAATTTACAAAAATGATCTTGATATATCCACTAATTTATTTTTCAGATTTATTACTATCAATGTTTTCAAAATTGTAATTTTAATTAATTATTTATGATAGATGGTTAAATAAATTAGTTAAACTAACCAATTAAATATTGATTTAATAGTGAAGATTTTTATGTTACATACACATCTTAATTTCCCGTGTTCAATCAATTTTCTAAAGTTATTTCTTACAAATTTATATTTTTACACATTTTCATTTCACTATTTTATGTAAAAGATTTTTTAGTTTCATTTAAATATTGTTTGCCTTAAGAAAGCACTTCGCTTCCTGTTTTTTTCATTATTTATGTGAATTGCCCTTGAAAGAATTGAGGCATTCATTAAATCTCTACAGAAATGAGAGTTCCGGTTCGAGAACATTTACGTGTATGCATATTAATTTTTTTGTTGTCTCCGGAAGAAAGTCTGCATCAGCGTAAAACCGATTCTAATTTAAATTACGAATGGCACAGCCGGAAGTAATATTGTCGCCAAATCTTGACCCATGTTTTATGGCATATGAGATATCGTTAAAAAATAAATGCGATAGAAACACAATTCAAAAAAAAATTATATATGAAAAATGTTAAAGATATATTTAAGTTCATGAATATACTAATATTTACTCACTAAAAGAAACTCATAAGCACGGTATTCATACAATGTTATAAAAAATATTGCAATATAACAGAATGTTAAGCTGAATTGGAGAAAAAAACAAGATTTTAAACCTTATTCTGTTTCTAACAAAAGGAATTTCATCAAACTGATCATCATGTGAAACTTTTCAAGTCTGATTCTTCTTCATCAAATTCAAAAGATCTTGCAAATGAGGATCTTAATTAGAACTTAATGAATTGACGTTTGCTAGCTCTTCATCTGCTTGCTGTACATCCTCTTAATGTGGGAAAATAATTCCGAAATTTTTAAATCCCGATATTATTGGCGTGATTTTCAATAATTTCTGCAGATTTGCAACCCATTTTTGGCATACAAAAATTGATCGTTAGTTATACATGCATACATACATAGAGGTGTAGGCGAGCCCCGGAATGTGCCATGAGTTTAACGGGTTTGAAAAATTCGCCCATTACCAGTGCCTCGTAATTTTGTGCTATGGTCCGGTGACAAAGTCACACCTGAGCTGGCTCCCCTCGCCACACCAGCACTTCAGACGTCACAGATTAACATGGACGTGTCCTCAGTGTACGGAGCTTCAGCAACCCTGTAAGGGAGAGAACGTGATTCCCCTCCCTATCACTACCGGCAGCAAATAATGCGTCACTTGGCTGTATTTAACGGGACGCAACGTGAAGCTACAGAGGCATTGGAGCTAATCATTTTGCAACCCACGGTAGAATTTATTTCCTTTTTGTAGTGGACATTAAGACTGTGTCGACAGAAATGTTACACAAGGAAAAATTTGAATTTTAAGTATTTATGATTTGCGAGATGAAGGAAATGATTAATAAAAATCAGTGATCATGCTTTTAGCCACCTAATGCCGATATGCTTCACGATTATAGTTTGGCAAGCTTTGTATTATGCCAGAAATATGCTCTAGTTAATAGAATTTTCGATTTTATGTTAATCGTTACTGGTAAACAGAATAAATTATTGTTCACCAGCATAATCCCCAGTACTTAACCAGAATTGAGCTCAAGCCGAAGACGCCTTAATACTTGACCTACCACCCTGATAAATATCATTTCGCTGGGAGGACATTACATCCTGGGCCTATTTAACGTGTCCCATGCTCCTTTAATTAACACCACGGATCTTCAGTTAAGCTGTGGTACTCGAACTCACTATCTTCCAATGATGAAAATGACGCACTAACCAACCAGGACACCGCGAACATTAATTGTTGTTGCACAAGCATACTTCCTTATACCTAGCTATAAATCAAGATCAATCATTTAAATTGAAACAGATGGGTGGCAGTCTTCGTAATTTAGAAGCAGGGACTCAGTAGAAGATCCCCAAACTTGGCCTGACACTCCAGAGGTATCACTTCACTTGGAGGACATTGCGACTACGTCATATTTAATACACCCTAGCCGGCATTTACGAACACGTAGAATCTTTCTTTGGCTCTGAGTTTGCATTCACTACCTGTCGATAACGAGAAGATCTCCCAAACCAACCGGACCACCGCAGCCTAAACAGAATTAATTATACAATTCTTTTATCAGATTGAGTGCTTTTTTTTAAAAAAATAGGGGCAATAAGAGATGAGAAAATAAATTGCAGTTTCACATGAAAACATGTAAGGGTTTTACAGTATCCAATTTGATTTTGCAACGTCTGCTTGCAGCAAGAATCTTGTTCACATACTTTTGTTCTAAAATACATAATCAGCAAGGACGAGCATAAAAAAAATTCAACTACAGAGAAATATTGAAAACATTTTTGTCACATACGTCTGTATTTGCAACGTGAAAACTATATTTCTTTTTTCTTCATTTAAACTTCATGAGATGTTTAAATGAAAAATTGTCTCTTATGGATCGTACTTTAAAATACGAATAATATTAGTTTCAGTTGTTTGTTAGTGAAATAGAGAGGAAGTCCATAAAAATCTTCTTTCTCCTTGAAGTCCATAATGTTGGTTTTCCAGTAAAATTTATTATACAAACATTTGAAAAAAACAAGATATGCTAAAATAATTATGTAAAAATTAAAATACAAAAACTGGAATGCGAGCAGAAAGTTGGAAAATATATATTCAATATGATAAATTTATACTATTCATAATATGGTAAAATTGATAATAATTTTAAATTGGTAATAATATAAACAACGCGGTGTAAAAACAATGTTATTGCAGCTGAGTGATAACTATGGAATTATTGTTCGTACTGAAATAATATTTTGAATTTTCTGCTGACTTTTGTGAATAAACAGAAGAAAGCTAGCAAATCGTTGATCCTAGTACAAACACGTGACTGGACATTCTTTGTCTTTCTTAACTTTATTTAGAATTTCACTTAACAACTATTTTTTATGCTAATTTTAGTGGAATTTCATCGTTTTTGAGCTTTTCTTAAAAAGTTTTAGAACTACAACTGTATTCATTAAAAAAAATTATATACTTTTGATAGTTTATGCTACTTTTTAAAATCTCAATGTTAAAATTTATCTTTTAGTTCATTTAAAAGACATGAGTAAAAGTAATTGATAGAAATGGCGAAAAACAAAAAGTAGAATGATATAAACAAGAATACTTTAAAAATACGTTTTAATTGTTAATTAACTGATTATATAATTAAACTGAAGGACTGATTATATATAATCAAATTGAATTGAATTGAATATATATAATTTAATAGTAAGAGAATAATAGAATTAATTTTTATAAAAAGAATATCTTATCAGTAAATTAAATTATCAGGAATAAGAAAATTAGCTTCGAAACAAATATAACGAAGAAAAAAATCTCACTTTTTAATAGGAGCTATTAAATTTTTATAAAAAAATAAACGTTAAGAGGTCAAAAGTTTTTAAAAGATTTGGGATGTAAATTGATTTTACTGCATTCGAATCGATTAAAACTTTGAAAGCAAAAGATTTTTATAAATTATGGAGAAAACAAAAGTTAAAATGTAACACAAAATCAAAACTTAGAATTAAAAACAAGCGTGCCCGTTTCAGCTACAATTTTTCAAGAGAAAATTGTCATCAGTGATAAAGGTTATTCCTCTTTTGAGAAATGCATGGGAAACTATTTGATTTGCATCAAATTAAGAAGACATACCTCGAACAGATAAAAAAAGTTATATGATAAGTTCACTAAGAAAATTCTACTTTGGATTGCTTTTTCCAAACAAGAACTTTTAAAAGCAATTTTTTATGTGGGATTATTCCATTATGTTGTTGTATATCAGATACACTTTATTTACTTTTTGTTTTTTGAAAAAATAAAACTGTTTTTACAATTTATGGATGCTTAACCTCATAAGAATAACAAAGTTTTATTTGTTAGCTTTGTTATTCTTATTATTATTATAGATAAAACTTTCTCCCTCGGTAATTATACCAAAAAATAACTTAGTTCTTAAAAGAAAACAGCATTTTTTTTTTTTGCATTTTATTCAGGATTTTTTTTACACGCGATTTTAAGCTTGAAGAGTATTTTAGAATATACTAAGAGAATCTATTTGTAAAACAGAATCATAAACTAAATTAACGTTAAAGTTTTCAAATGAGAGATGAGTTAATGCATCAAATTATAGAAACAGAGAGTTGTTAAAATGCGTTTAACAAGTACTAACAATAGAATAAACCGAAGTGAAAAAAAAAAGCTGCTAGCAACGATACGTATTAAATTATATATATATTCAAATTATTTTCCCGTTATACTTTTATAACCGAAAATATTTAGTTAAAATGCTTGCAATTTTCTTAATGCACCTATGGTGTGTCTGTTTTACTTGAAAAAATATTAACAGATTTATTGCTGTCTTTTTTGACAAATCAGCAAATGATGTTTTCCTAGAATCCTCTCTTTACAATGAGAATGATTTTTTTTACTTTTAATTATAATTCACTTTGAAATAAAAAAAATGTTTCACTTGAATGGTCATTACATCATCCATTGTTATTATATATGTACAGAAAATTTTCAGATTTGTCTAACAACATGCTAGGCTGTCACATTAGGGATGCATTCTTTTTAAACAGGAGAAAAATTAAAAAACGGAGAAACAAATTTTCTCTCCAAAATATGTAATTAAATTTATAGATGATGCAATTAACACACAGAGATTGGAAAACATGATAAGTAAAATTTTTTATAATCAAATAATCTGGAGTTATAAATGTCTGCATATAATTTCAAACTTCCTCAAAAAGTTCTTAAACAATGAGAAGATTATTCATCATTATAAAAATTTACTTTCTTGATGTTTAAAGTATTTTTAATCTGTTTACACTTTCTTTTTTTATGTATATTTTAACTCTATTTACAATCAAAAAATTTTTCTTTTATAAAATCACAAAAATGTTAAACAAATACTCGTAGAACTTACTTTATAATTGAGCTTGTGTAGTTAGAGAATGAAAATGAAAGTATTTTAATGAAAGCGTGAAGGATTATTTTGGAACACATTTATTCCACGGAAATTGCTTTGCTCTTTTATAGATGCTTTTTCATTAAGTTTCAGGTATCTCAGTATTCTTACAGTATTTCAAATCAATAAAGTTTAGTTTACAAAATGTATTTTTACACTAAAAATATTTAAATAAAAGTACGATATAATTTCCTGACTGATCGTATTTTTAATTTCAGTTATTTCTCATAATTTGTTCTATTGAGTTTCTTAAGCAACTTGAAATATGAATATCTAATAAAAGTTTTAGAACACAAACATCAAAAAAGTACAAATTTGCCATTTCATAATCTTATTCAATGACAAAAATAACTTGAATATAATAAGCAAACAATTAATTGATTTCTGTATTTACGAAAATGTGTCTTTGCCAGTCACTGTGTTTGTTACAAATTATTTTTAATCTAATAAAGTTAATGCTATGACATTTTTGGAAAAAATAAGAAAAATAAATTTATGGATTTATTTCGATTGTCAAAATTGAACTTCTTTTCTGTGACTTGCTTTATTGTGAAGCGAAAAGTAGCAAAAAAGTAAAGTACAAAGTAAGTATCTTCAAAATTATTAAATTAAATGAAGATTTTATAATGCATTTAAAAAATTCTATAAATTCCTTTGAATTTTCAAAATTATGGTTAATTACTCATTTTATTAAAATAAAGATTTTGTGGGATTGTAGAATATTTTTTTTTTGCTTATTTATTATTCTGTTCATAAGGCCATGCGTATAGATTACTCAGTTCACGAAGAGAAAAATATTAAATTTAGAAAAAATTCTTGAACTCCTTATTATTTAAATCATAAATGTAAGCTTCTTTTATTGCCTTAATTTAAACTGCATTTATTGTAACAGAAATATTTTTGAAATCATAATTATAAGCAATCAATGGCATTTAAATTTATATATTAGACATAATATATAAATGTATATGTTATTGATTTCTTCCAAAACTATAATTATTTTAAATATGTTTTTGGTTTTCCAAATTTATTTCAGTGATGAATACTAAATTGAATTAAATAATTTTGCATTGATCTTATAAGTTCAAATAAGAAAACATCATTTTTTAGAGACGTTGTAAAATATTTTTGTTATTAATTACAAATAATATTTTTTTTAATTTCCAAGGAAGGGATTTTTTTTCTATTTGTCTTAAATTGAAAATATAATTTTTTTTTCTCGGTAAATTATGTGTGGATATTTTTAAAAGGTATGTAAAAATATCTAGCAATAAATTCCCTTTTAAACTTGAAAATATTCTGAATTTTAAATTCCAGTTAATACTTAAGTAGAATTTCAAATATTCAAATAGTGAATACTATAGTAATAATTAGAAATTAAAAAGAAAAGACACCACTTTTTTTATCAGGATCCATAGTGGTGAAATAGCATTTCAAAGCATTCTAATTATTCTGGAATTCAAAAGCTTCGAATTATGCTCCTGATTTGATCACGTTGAAGTTTATAATTTTTAAGAATTTTTTAGGTAAAACTATTTATTTTAAATATTGATTTACATAATAATCGTGATTTAAATAATATAGTAGATTAATTGGAGAAACTGCATTTCACTAAAACAACCATAAATATAACATTTGTGACGATATAATGATTAACCTTTCTTTTAATTTAAATTCAAATTTTCTTCTAATGTTAACAATTAATATTACCTCATTAATAATAATATGTCTTCATATATATATATATATATATATATATATATATATATATATATATATATATATCGAGAAATTATTATTACGTAATTAAATATAAATCTTTGTTAATAATTTTATGCATTTTTATATACAATATGAAGATATGGCTATTAAAGATTGACCATTTTTAAGCTTTCTTGTACAGTAAAAATTATTTTGCAGTTTGTATTTAAAATACATACTTTTACATATTTATATTATGTAAATTTTGAATCGGTGTTGACTTTTATGTAAGTGAATTATTGTATTTTATTACACGCGAAATATAGCCAATCACAAATTTCTCAGTTGAAAATGCTGCTAAAAACAAAGATTGTTATCATTTCTGGTCACTTAAAACAATCAAGTCAGTCACAACTTCAAGAAATATATAAAACAGAATTAAAAAATAAGTCGCTCGAATAATTTCTAAATAATTAGTGGCGACTATTACTGATTCAATTCCTCACCTGTAGCATCTACTCTACAAAAACTATTGACAATTAGAAGCAAAGTTAAAAATCATAAATCTTGTCAGCTAAAAAGTTTGGTAATTTCTTAATTATTTAAAAAAACTCAATTTCAGAGTTCTTGAATAATTTTCTCAGATTAAAAAAAATCTTTCTCTAAACTTAAGACCATTATAGAATTTTTTCTTATAATTAATCTTTTTCTTTTCTTTTAACAGTACTACAATTCAGCAGAAGAATTTGATTTAATAAAACATCCAAATTAAAAAATAAAATAATAATAATAATAATAATAAAAAGGAGTCAAAATTTTATGCTATGAAAATAAACATTCAGTTTTCCTCATCTTTTAAAATAATTCCAAAAATGAGTGGATATTTTCCTGTCATCATTTTATGCTTCATAGATTATTTATGGAAGAGATTAAAACATAAAAAGTGAAAACATCGCGAGTTGCGCTGAGCATAATTCCTTATTACTTGAGAATTAACGATGGATATTTAATGAAGTTCAACGAGCCATTCTCCAGCTTATAGAGTGAATACATTTCGTTGACCTGCTCTTCCACTAGTAAGATTAAAAAGCAAACAACCGTCAAGATATGTTCGCTCTGAAGGATGGATGGTAAACATCACACCCACGCACGTAAGAAAACAACAAAACAAAAACACGTAAATTAAAGTAGATACCATTGTACTTACCTGATCATTGTCAAGATTTATTACAATCAGGTATTGCGATATTCATCATCGAAAACAACCGTGAAGAAAAATCTCTAATTTTTCAAGGGAACATACAAGGAACAATTGCAAATATTCTGTAAAATCATTAAACTCAAGCTAATATTGATAAATTTCGAATTAAGTTTTTCTCTCTAGAAACATTAGCATTACGAAGGAGGAAATATTCGAAATGGATTTGATATTTTTCATTAAAATAAATATTTATTTTAAGAAAATTGTAAGGTGTTAAACCTTGTGTAATTTTTGTTATTGATTGAGAATGTTATAATTTTTATAGGAATTTAAAGAAAGTAGATTTAATTCTATTATTTGGCATACAATTTTAGAGTCCACACTTTTTGCTTTATTCATTAGCTAACTTAGCAGTATTTTGGAGTTTAACTTATAAACTTCAAAACATTGCTAAGTTGATAATGTATTATTTCAACATCAATAAAAATACACGAAAGTTATTAAATGATAATGCTTAAAAGTAGTGAATATTAAGTAGTATTCGTATATTCAGCTTATCATTATGATATGTGAGCAGTTGTTTTACTTTGTACAGTTTTCAGGGAAAATATTTAAAAATTATATTTCAGTACATGAAATTTAATTATAATAACTTTTAATAAAATATTGCTTCGTCAAGTTCAAACAGACGCGGAAAAAAAACTGATGCAAATAACATATTTACTTTGATATGAAAAATTTCTTCAATTGGCAGCATTAAATAAAAGTCTTCAACAATTTAAAGCAACATAAAAATACCATTAATTTGTTCTAAACGCGCAGTGGAAATTTTAGACAGTAAGAATATAAAAGAAAAGAGTGCATATCTTTTTGGCGAGAAGCTGAAAGATATTCAATTTTATGATAGATTTATCTGCAATATGTGTTCTGTATAAGTGAAATTTAAGTAATGTAACAAATAAATGCATAAGTGTTTGAGTTAAATACTTATGTCCTTCAACTAAATTTGCTCAAGCTCTAATTATATCTGTGTTAAGAATGTCACCGTATTACCTACTAAAAATTATAAATTTGATTTTATACATTAACATTCTACGTGTCTAAAAATGTCCTAAAGTTTAGTAATTCACCATAAATTATTAAAAAATCATTATATAATACTTCAATAAAATAAAGAGAGATATATGTTTTTCTTTATTTCCAATAACAGGGCAAATACAAGGAATAACACGAATAAAACGCTTGAAAAATCATAAAATAGACATTACAGGACAGAGAGAGAGAGAGATATATGCATCAGTAGTAATTATTTTACTTCTGATAATTGAAATATATTTCTCTTTTAATTTGCTCATTTAATGCTACTTATTCTCACATTTTTATTTTATAATAATCAAAATCAGCATTTAGCTTTTCAAAGTTATATTAGAGATTAATTGAAAAATTCATCAAAACTTTGTAAAAGTTTTGATGAGTTTTTTAATTAATCTATAAAATTTTATTTTTCAAAATAAAACAGTTTCTTTCATTTCTCTTCAGAGGCTGTGACATTTGGGAAAATAGCATTGAAAGATTAATAAAATTTAGAAAAATTATTCATAAGGCTGTATCACAAACTTTCTGTTACCAAGTAAGGATAAACACTCGACAAAAATTTGCACGCAACACTGTTTGTGTATTTCTCACGAGCTTTCTTTATAATTTCCTTACGTCTGTGAGTTAAATTCTCTACTTTTTGAAATAAACTATTAAAATCCTATTAGAGCTAATTCCTATAATTACCTTAATTTGTCAAAATTATTTTTTAAAACAATCAATTCTAATATTTTGCTAAAACAAACAGCTTGAAATATAAACTTTCTTTACTAATTTCATTTTTATTAGCATTTTGTTTTATTTTGATGTGCTTAAGGAAATTGGGAAATCATCATAAAAATTGAGGTACATTGACTTGTTAAAGTTTTATCAAATATTTTTGTATAATTACTATAAATTCTCATAAATAAATGTGTGAGAAATGATAAATCGCAGTGAATTATCTATTGATTCCATAATGAGAAAAAGAAAATGAAGAAAGAGACAAATGGTTCATTCAAAATTCGCTTTAATTTTAGAATGAGTGGCAGTTGTTATATGAATCTTGGAACAGAAGACAAGTTTATATTCTCTTACGTCGATAAAATTCATGGTTAAATAAAAATAACAATTTTAATTTTTATCGATTGGTGTCTCATTTAATCATGACTACAAAAAATACCATTTTATTGCTCTAGATTATTACTAGTGATAGAATTGTGTTATTAGAAAAATTAAATTTTTAAGTATTTTATTGCATATACAGTAAGAATCCCTATTACCTCAAATTTTAAAATTTGAGTTTACTGTATGTTAAACAACTTACTTTATGTTAAACAGAACGTATTTTTACATACTGCTTTGGGTAAGTTATGATACAAGAGGCTTCAATCCAAGAATTTAGTGAACTATCCAAAACATTATAGTTTTTTTTAAATTAAATTCCATAAATTTTTACAGTGATAGCTTATTTCTAAATTCATTTAGACCAGTATAATTCTGGTAACTAAAATTCAAATTATTAATATATTGTTTCAAAGCATTTTAAATTTAGAACATTTTTGCAGATGGTAGAAAATCATTCCGTGCTGAAATGTATTCGATCCACCAGTTGCATGGTACATTGTATTTTACCTCCAGGTGTTATACATTATGATGACACTTTTTCTGGAACCATTAAACTTTGAAATCCATCAAAATAGGACAAAAGCACACTTAGATGAATTAACTTCACCGATCTCTATTGATATTGGTTATCGGAAACCTTGAAAATCGCTTCATTGCCTCAAGTAACATATCCAGTGTTTCCAACCTTTTTGTAAAACGGAAGAAAAAAAATCTGTTGTCCTCAATGCACTAACTAGATTATGATTTCGGTTGATAAATTACACAAAGTGACTCGCAGTAAAATCCCACTGATAAGATCCTCCTGTTTTTGTTGGAAAAAATCAAACGAATTTACCGCCATTGATTGCTTCTCGAGTGATTTCATTTTCCCTTTCTGTCATTTCATTGAAAAAACGCTGCTGATGCCCCGAGAGAAAACAGCCAATCATCATCTTTAGGAAATTGCATCTACTTCGGGAAAGGAATCCATTGATTGGATTCACTGAAATGACCATAAAAAATTTTCCCCAGGAAAAAAAATTTGGCGACAAATGCTTAGAGTGCGTAGCATCTAAGTATTTGTAAACACGGGAAATGATACTGGGAAAACGGGTAAACATCCAATAAAGATATGGCAACATGAAAAAGAAGGAATGTTAAAGAGCCGGAGCAGGTTTTTCTCTTTCTTTCGAAGTGCACACGTAATGTAACGGTTGAATACGCTTCAGAGAATCAATTTTTACTTGAATTAGGAGATTCTTGAAGCTGGATTTCTATTATGATTGCCTCCACCCCCACCTGGCTGATAAGACTTTATGAATGTAGTATTGGTGGTTTGTGAACGCAAGCTCTAGCGTAAGTTCTTGTTATCTCTTCTTGATGCTAAACAATGGTAACTAAAAAAAATAGATTATTCAGCAAATGAGTCAAAGATAGAAAACACACTATTATTTATATTGTTTATCTTTAATTTCATGCCATATACACAAGTAATGAGTATTTATCAAGAAAAATATCTCCTTACAAATGAAAATCTATCAAACATTAATATTTTATTTCATAAAAATGAATAATTTACTAGTCCCATATATCAAGAACATAACCATATCATAAAGTTCACAGTAAATTACAAATTTAAAATTATTTTCGAGATTATTTTACAATTTTTATTCTCTTTCTAAACAATAATAGTCTAGAAGAGTTGTCATTAACCATATAAGACATTTTATCTTATTACAGTGTAGAAAATTGCTTTTTTTCTCATCAGTTAGCCGATAACAATTTTAATGAGACTAAACAAAAGTCATTGTACAAGATTATTAAAACAGAGAATTCATAACCATTAAATAAACTCCTTTATTATGAGAAAAAGAAAGATTAATTTTTCTTTTATTTATAAATACCATATAAGTAGTACGTTTAAAAAACTTAAATTGAGTAAATTAAATAAAAGAAAAGAAAAATTCGTATCGACTGTTGCTTTACACATCATAGTAGGAGCTCTAAAAAGTTTATTGTCAATCGAAAGATATCTAGGATTAAGTCGATTAAGTTATTCAGCAGAAGAAAAAGCATCAGTTTTCAGACTTATAAATTACTTGATGAAAAAATATTGTTTACCATTATTAAATGTTATTATTCGTTTCTGAAATAAGAATAAAATTTTTTGTTTTATATTATCGATATAAATTTTGATTATTTTTACTTTCAATTCCTACTATTAGTTCACACTCTTCCCATATATATATATATCTTGTTCAAATTTTCAATTGTTAATAAAATACTTTTTATTCATCCACTCAGTTTCAAATACATTTTTCCAAACTTGCAGTGGATGAAACTTAATGTTAAAAAAGTTTTTTTTAATATTAATTCTTTAATTTAATTTAATTAGTTAGTTTTATAAGAGAGAAAAAAATATTTTTCTTTATTGACCTAAGTAGAAATTGCCTTTAAAATGTTTTTATATTACTTGTTTATTGGATTTTTGGTTTAATTTCTCATTATGCAATACCTTTCTACATATTCATTTAATGGGAACTTGTTTGTTTCACAAAATGATATTTTTTTGTATAATCTAATGCTTAATACCACTCTTCAATCAAGTCCATACTTTAATATATTGATAGTAAAGTAATTTTTTTTAAATTTTGTGATTTTTAAGAGAGTAAAAAACAAGCATTTATTTAAAATTTAAAAAAATAATAATAATTCATTACATTAAATTCCGTTACGGTCCGTATCTACTTTATGCTTTCAGCCATTTGGTATTCTAAACGCCCATGAAAGAAAAAAATTATTTGAGTTTTAAAATTAAGGTGGTTTATTTCGGTCAGTGATAAGACTTGTAAGTTAAAGTTGTGAAATACTCTGCATGACATTGAAAATGCAACACCAAGAAGGAAGGAATTACCAGAATGTGATGAAACTTCGCCAACAGAGAGAGACAGCAACGAATAATAAGTGATCTGTATTTCGAAATGATGTGCATAATACAGAGCAAGAAAAGGGTCGGGTCAGCAGATTTTAGGACCACCATGGACGGCGATACAAGAAGCAACACGTCTAGGCACAGAGTCAATGAGAGTACAGATGGCGTCTTGAGGAATGGCTTTCCATTCCCTGTCAACAGAATTCCGGTAGACGGGATTTGCGAGACCACCCCCGCCTCCCGCTCGATCCACAGGTGCTGATTTCACTCTGGTAGCAGGACACACAGCAAACGTTCCACGGTTTCTTGTTTCAACCATCTTCACTATAGCCGGTACACTGTGGATGCGTCTAGTTGTCTGTTAGCTGAGATTTGCTTTAAAGACCAACCTGTCCTTCTCATTCCGATCAACATTTATTCTACGTGCGCTGGAGAGCTGCGCATTTCACATCATTTCCAAACACAGATACCCTGAAATTTGCATAATTTTCTGGGGACTCTTTGTTGGTGTTGCATTTTCAATGTTGAGCAGTTTGCATTTGCAATGTTTATCAGTTCTTTAGCTTGAAACTGATAAATATTGAAACGATGACAATTTTCATTGATAATTTCTATTGAAAAGTTTGCTATTCGAGTTCTCAGTGTCAATAAATTTAAGAACTGAATCTATTTTAAGTGCCCATTAAAGAACAATATTAAAACCTGGGCTAAAATATTAGCTTCTATGAAATTTCTTAAGCTACAATTGTAAACTATGTTATCTATAAAAATAGAGAGTGCTATTATAGTTGTGGAATTCCAAATGATTCCAAAGAGATTCATTTCTCATCATAATATTCATCAACAATCTGTGTGTTATTAATAAAATAAATCAAATAATTTTATTTCTATCCTATTTCATTTACTGGAAGCTAATATAAAAGTTACATTATCTCGTAATCCATGAAGATTAGCAAAATCATGTTGTAATTCAAAACCTTTATCGTGAATACAGTGATACATACCATTTAAAACCTGCCAAAATGTCTCTGCAAGTATTGAAGAATGGCAGTGCAACAACCAATTGAAGTTAACCAGGAAAAATGAATGTAATATTGGTGAAGTAAATATAAGAGCTAAATTGTCTAGAAATACTTATCGCTTGAATATGAAAAACAGAAATCGTCTTTTTAAAATTCGGTACAATGGACAAAATCAGCTGAAGCAAACTGGAACTCTGCCACAGAACTCTATAAACATAACCAAACGAGGGGTGTAACGTAGCAGGTCTCCTCGTGGTGCACCCTGGTTAACACTAAATCTGCTACAGCTTTCGCCGAGTTCTCCAAAGAGTCCTAAATTGCAGGACTTTGCTTGAGAGATTTCCTTATAAAGTGTCCTTCCAGTGGATTCCCTCCCACTGTGGCATTGAGGGAAACGAGAGAGCTGATCTCCTTGCCAAGATAGTGACCTAATTCTGTAGAAACCCTTTGTGAAACTGAGATTCCATTCATCTAAACTTGAAATTTCTAGAATCTCTAAGCGCTTTCGTCGTGATACTGCCTTATACCTTTCGAATGGCAAGCCCTCGTGAAACTGAGATTCCATTCATCTAAACTTGAAATTTCTAGAATCTCTAGGTGCTATCGCCGTGATACTGCCTTACACCTTTCGAATGGCAAGCCCTCGTGAAACTGAGATTCCATTCATCTAAACTTGAAATTTCTAGAATCTCTAGGCGCTATCGCCGTGATACTGCCTTACACCTTTCGAATGGCAAGCCCTCGTGAAACTGAGATTCCATTCATCTAAACTTGAAATTTCTAGAATCTCTAGGGGCTGTCGCCGTGATACTGCCTTACACCTTCCGAATGGCAAGCCTTGGACTGTACTCTTCTCTGCTCCACACACTATTCCTGACTTCCCTCGAGCGACTGCAGTTGCTACATTTAGAATTCTGACTGGTCACGACTGTCTCCGTGCCCATCTCTTCCGTTTTAACATTGTGGACTCCCCTGCCTGCTCTCTTTGTATGTATGGACATGTTATGACTGCTTCTCATTTGGACGAGTGCTCTCCACTATCTGTTTGTTTGTTTTTTGTCGTGTTGCAAGATACTGGAGAGCCCGTTGTCTAATGGCCTAGCGGCCAAACGACAGGCATTTGACTTACATAACCAAACGATTGCCTTATGATTCAAGTTGATAGATGCTGATGGCGGAATACGAAAATATTCAAAATTAAATTATGCAAAATATGTTTGGAGAATGGCTGTAAATTAAGAGATGCAAAATTTTCAGTTGGGTGTTGTTCACGAAAGCTGAAACATCTCTTGGATATTTTAAACAGGCCTTTATTTAAAAATTGTTTCGAGAAACTATTGAGTTATTTCCTTTCGATAATAGTATAATCTAATTGATATAACTAGGGACAATGCATCACCTCTTTACCAACATTGATTCAAATAACTGAGGAAAAATTCCCTCCATTCTTAATCATTAATTAAGATAACCTATTTATCAATGTCATGAGACCTTATCTTGTCGGTAAACAATCTGAGGTAATGTCGTAGGAGTTGTTAAAAACAAAATCTCCATAAATTCTTAACACAATTGTCAAAATTACAAATCTGCCAAACATTCAAATACGTATGTTATTTTGTTATGCTTTATCTCAAAACTGATAAGTATTTAAACGATGATGTCTTGATACGTCGCTTGAAAAGCATCTTGACAATAATTTCTCTTCACTCTACAATTCTTTTAACAATATGAGTTTTTCATAACTTTCATGGTAGCTACTCAAATTTATACAAATAAGTGTTTTACATTTAATTTTTTATCCTTCAAAATTAATTCATTTTATATGTTTAAGAATTTGAGAATATTATGCAAGATGCAAAATATGTGTCGCATATATATTTGTATAAGAATAACCGGTGACCTTGAAACTAGTGATATTAAGTAATTGACACTGTTTCTTCGATGTTAAAAAGAAAAATTAAGCATGGCGAATACGTAGTTTTTAGTAAAAATGTGCATCTAAACATTAGACACCTTAAATTTAAATTATTAATTATGACACAAAAAGCATAATTATTTTGTATTAATTAAAGAAACTTGGTCTAATTTAATTCCCACAAACATTTTTGGTCTAACAATACCTAATTTGATATGTATAATTAGAATGTTGTGATTTATGAAAGTTATTTGATTATATCAAAAACATTTGCTATTAAAATGTATAACTAATTGCTTTTCCTAAAAACTCTTCATAATTCGTTACACGACTGGTTTTAAAACCATAACTACTGGAGTTAATAGAAATTTTTGAGTTATTCAAAAAATGTTAATGTGTTTGTAGTGTATTCAATATTGTGAATGTTTGCGATGTTTGAATCTCTACTTTCTATTTCCGTTTACAACGTCTTGCCTTCTCAGATGTTATGCCATCAGCATTAATGATTTCAATTTTCTAAACTTAAGCAGGTAAAGATTTATGTTTAACAGGAGCCGACAGATAGGAGATATGCTGCATGAGAAAAAAGATCCACCGGAGCATGAGGCACAAAAAGCTACATCTGCGGATGGGAAGTCACGAAACGAAGTCATTTTCGCGCCCAACGGCGTCAAAGAACTTTGGGAGCCATTTTGGCGAGCATATATCGTGCTTTTCATATCCTGTCTTCATTCTTTCTTAAGTGATGGATAGGCGGGACTGAATGGTATCCTAAATGATTACCGAGCAGAAAACCAATTTGCATGAAAGTGTCTCGGATGTGTCCCGTCAGTTGCACTGCCTTTCGACAATGTTTCATTTCCACTTGACAACAGAATACTGAAAAATCACAAGGGAAGACACGTGCAGAGATAAACGATAGCCGTCAAGGGAGCGGTGCAGATAATAATCAGATTTTTCCAACCAGAAAATTGAATCTAAATATTATTTTAGAAAATTAAATATGCAAGTAAATCCCATTTTCTGGTTTGATTGGATGCAGAATTTTAGATGGGAAAATATGTTTCAATGAAGTTTTATAAAGATGTAAGAAATGTATTCTATTCTACTTAATGATACATCGTGTTGTTCTTTATAATATTAAAAAGGGACAAGGTATAGAAGTTCCTAAGATGGAATGAAATTCAATCTTTAATTCAGGAATAGTAAGTAGAACATTTAATTGAAAGTTTTCGGCATTACATACAAAAACTAGTTTTTTACAAATAAAATTTTTTTCACAAATAAAATACATAAAAAGTTTAAAACATTTACTAATTAGCGAACAATTCTGATTCACACACACAATTATTATTTTTTTAAATGGATGTCCAAAGAGTTTCCAAAAAAATTATTTGATGAAAAAATTAAATTTAAGATTTTAAGTTTTTCATTGAAAGATATAATGAATTAATTCTTGAAATTGATAAAAAAATTTTCTCAATGAGGTTTTCAGAAATTCTAGCATTTCCCTGAAGTATAAAATTTTAAATTCGTTGATAATATCACATTGAAAAATTATATTTTGTTCTACGTTTTAGTAAAAAATAATCATTTCATGCTTTAACATTTAACGATTACTATCAACGATATACGTAAATATTATTAACATTTTTAGATAGGCTGTAAATAAACTGAATGGTATTAGTACCAAAAAAACTGTTTACAGAAAGGATTTATAATATAGAAATTGAGAACATTGTATTTATTTCCCCCACGACAAAAAGCATATTTTGAAAATTATCAAGTGTGACGAATATGGTATTTTAATGGCAAAAATCCTTAATAGAAAAATATTCAAATAGAGAATTGCATTATAACAAAGAGCTATAAAGTTTTAAAATTAAGAGGTATACTTATATTTGTTTTTAGTATGTTCAAAGTTTTTAAAATAAGTTCAAAATCTTTTTCTTTTTCAAAAGAAATGGACATTTTAAAAAATTCAACATTATTTTGATTTAAAGTTGATAACAAATTACTTATGGAGAACTATTTGAAGCCTCATTGAACATCAGTTTACAAACTAAAAATACATTAAGCGGGGCAGTAACTCAATATATGTAATGTTCTTATGTCGTTTTAAATTCGAGAACTTCTTTCCTGCTTGCATTTATTTATCTTTTTCTGATATAAAATTATAGTTTATACCCAAATAAAGGGAGCTTATATTTTCCTACATTTTTACAATGGCGTGTTTATTGAATGTTGTTCAAAATTAGTCAACACAGAAAGTGTCCCCGTCACTCAGCAATCATGATAATATTAAAACAAAATGTATAGATTCTAACTGATACACAAGTAAAATAATATAATGGTTTTATTACCAAACTACTCTCGACTATTCAAGGGAGATTTCTTACCGCAAATTTATTTTTAGTATAAGTCTGGTATTATTATTAATGCAATATTAACATTTTTTGTGCGTAATGAGATCTCATACAAACAAATTCATTGTATTTTAGTAACTTCAAAAACATTCAATTTTTAAGGGCAAAATGATTATAGTGCTTAATTGATAATAAAGTCCATATAATTATTGTATTCTACTAGACTATAGATATAATAAAATAAAATATGCATTTTATGCTAAACAAAGCACAATGAAGCATAGAGAATAGCCATAATATAAAGGCGGAAATGCAGTACTTAAGTTTTTACTGTCTACAACTTGAAAAAAGTTTCTTTATACAACATGGGTAAAATTAAAAGAAACCATAGATAAAAAATAACAAATGAATCTTATTAATTGTAAATAATTTAAAGATCATAAATACATATATTTTTTTCCTTATCTACTGAAATGAAATATCTTGTCAACAATCATTAAGCAGCAGAATAGAACCCAAGTTTTAAATCACTCTTTTGATTTATGAAATATTATTATTCTTTTTCCAAACAAACTATATATATTTATGGCATTAGAGGGACATCTACTAATTATTTAAAGGAATTCAGTTCCTAATTTTTTTAATTATGATTATTCAATTTAGAAAGGAATATTAACAGAAAAATTCAAATCATTATTTGAATTTTTTTTTATGGCAGCGCATTGTGTATGCGTTTTTTCTTTATTAAAGTGCAAATAAATTGCATTTAATGTAAGAATAGGCTTTTGTAATTATTAATACTTTGGTTGCAATTATTAACATTTACTTTCTAATTAAAATACGATATTTTCTATTAAAGTAGAATAATTATTAATATTTTAGTTGCAGTTATTAATATTTTCTTTATACAACATGGGACAGTATATATTAATAATATATTATTAATATATACTGTCCAATTAAAGTATGGTACATTCTTTTAAAACAGCATAATTCTAAATAAATCAAATTTCAGCCAAAAAGAAAAGGTTGTTATACTTAATCATTTGATTCAACTGACCATCGCTTATTTATAAAATAAAAATAGTCTCCTTTTTTCAAAAACTACATTACTACTAAATAACACGGCATAACGTAAAAAAGGCACACAAGTCATTTCATTTCTTACATCAGCGTCTTGAGCAATAGATATATAACAAACTAACATATATGCATGATATAAATTAATGTGATGGTAAAATATTTTTAATGATCTGCCTTTGGGAAAGAAAGCTTTCAGTGTATATTTTATCTATAATAAATATCGTATCTTACACATAAAGGGAAATTGATCTGATTTATCTATGTATATTAAACTAATATATTTAATAGAAATTTATGCAGTCATTTTAATTTGGATTCATTTCTGATTTTATATTTAAAATCTATGTATTTTAGATAAGTCTCAAAGATTAACATTCAAAATTTAAAGCTTTAACCGTTAAAAACAAACATAAAATATTAAATTTCAGACTTAAAGAACATGCTGCTTTGAATCAATAACGAATATTATTTTAATCTTGAAAAGCTTATGAAAAATAATTAATCATTTATGTAATTTTACGTAAAAAATAGCAATTAACAATTTAATAAGTAAATTAAGAGTTAATAACTTTAATCATGTTTATAAAAATAGTTTACATAAAGAAAAAATTATTGATATAAACATACAAAATAATAAGTATAATCTCACAAAAAACAAACTTATGAGTAGTAAAAATATATCAAAAGGAAAAGAAAACTAATCTATGATAATTTTAAAACGTTTTAAAATATTTTCTATTCTTAAATTGTATTCCCTGATTTATTTAATTTAAAATAATATTTATTTTCAGACAAAAGGGGTATACGCATAAAAATTCTAAGATTCAAAATAGTTGATTTAAAATAATGATAATAAAACTAAAATAAAATGGTTAATATAATGTAACTAATGAATGAAACTAAAGAATCATATTTAATTCTTACAGCTGAATAAAGATAACAAAATTTATTTTAATTTGATTTAAAAATATTTTAAGAAAACAGCCAATTCAGATACATAAATGACTAATAAAATTGCCAATAAATATTTTTTCGTGAAAAGTTTATTTTAAAACATCACATTATATTTCTTACACTCTCGAGAATCAACTTTATATTGGAGTAGCAAATCTAAAAATTCGATTGTGCCAGCAGTCAAAATGCTAGAATGTAGGATGAGCATTGATTTGTCTAAGCGTTGCAAATTTCTGTAGGAGAAAATGTAACCAATGAGAAAAATCATGTACGCGATTCCATTTTATTCATTACACTTTTGCAGAAAATTCTGAGCAAAAAGCAAAGAAAATTGCAGTGAAGCAGATTATTTTCTGCAATATTTTGTTCTATATTTATCACATCATACTTTCTTAAAAAACTATGCCATTTTATTATTCTCTTTATTATTAATTAATAAAAATAGATAAAATAACAGCAATTACAATACGGAATATTTCAATTTGAAAAGTTTCTTTTAAAAGATCCTAAAATTTTTGAGAATTATATATTTTGTAAAAAGTATAAATAAAAATCTTATTCATTAATCTAATTTAATTAATATATAGTATAGTAGGCAATTATTTATAGTAAGAAGAAACTAAAAAATATCGACCAATATGTCTATTTCTATATTCGATATAATGTTACGATATTTTTATTCAAGAAAAATTATAATTTTTCAATAAAAAGATCTTGATTCATTCAATTTTTAAAAATATAAATATATTTAACAAACTTATTAAGATAATTTTATATAGTTCATATAAGTTTCTCTGAAAATATTATGAGTATTAACGGGTTAAAATCAATCTTTGTTACATTTAACCATATACATAAATTAAAAGGTTTTGCTAAATTTTGATTTTTTACAACACAGTATTAGACTTAAATTCATACATTATTTGAAAAATAAATTTTTCTATGCATACTTATTTATTTTAAAAATAATTATTAATTGTAAAATTTTCTATTAAGTTTCATTTTGTTTTATATCAAGAAAATTTTCTCAAGTCCACATACTATTTTTTTAACGCATTTTACATTAGATGTTGCACGTATTTATATTCAAGCAAATTACATTTCACAAAGATTATTGTTTTATGTAATCCTTATTATCTAAGAAAATATAATAACATTAATGATGTTTAAAAATTATACAAGTAATTATTTACAAAATGTAAATGCTTTAGTTGTAAATTTTTTGAAGAATCAAAATATTATTTTTTCATTAAGAAACTAAATAAAATTTTGAAGTACTTGTTGATACAATTTAAATGAGTGTAAATAAATTAAAAAATTTAATAAATATTTTATTTATTTTCAAAATAGTATAATAATTTTTATTAAGCATTATATAGCTCTGTATAAAAATAAGGCTTTACAACAAAATAAAAAAATTAGATCTTTACACGCGCAATTTAATATGAAATATTTGCTCACAATACAATATGAACGTTATGATTTTTTAAAAAAATTTAGGAAAAATTGGATAAATTAAATGAAGCATTTACTATTCGAATAATTTGCAAGTTTCAATTATGAAATCAGCCTTTGTCAAAATATATTAATTCGACATGCTAAAAATCAGATAATATTTTTTCAATTAAATTTGAAAGGAATTATTTTTAATGTTAATCATTTTTTAATGCAGGAATCGTACACAAAAAAGCTTTCTACTAAATCTGATGAATCAGTGCTCCTGGATAAAATGTGGATTTCAGTAGTTGTGTAAGTATTTAGTTAATTAAATAATTAACTGTGAAAATTTATTATATTATTAATTAACTGAATACTTATTTAAGTTATATTTTATTTAAAATCTTCTTTCCATGTAAACCTAGTTCATAAAAACAATTTTTTTTTTTGCTTTTCTATAAAGCAAATTTAAGCAATTATGAGCTTTAGTATTTTTTTAGAATTAACTTTAGAATTAGTTTAAAAACTTTCTTAAAAATATATTTTAACTTTTATGTAAAGTTGACTTAATTATTATTCTTTTCCTAATAATTAATCATTTTATCAAGACACTATTGGGAAAGGATTTTTTAAAAATAATTCCTAAATGTTTAGAAATCCTATTTAAATTTTAGAATTTTAACCCTTTCACTTTTTCATGTTTTCGTCATTAATATGAAACATTCAAGTGAAGAAAATATTTTGTGCCTGTACTGAAATTTCCAATTCAGAAATATTTTCATCAATATCATTAGAACTATGTATAATAGTTACAAGTTAATAATTCTAGTTTTCCACGAAGCAATTCAATGTAAAATCAAATGCCTTTAATATAAATTTAAAAAAAAAACCATAAAAATTATTCGAAAAAACTGAAAAAAAAGTTTCATGTTTATTGCATTGTAATTGATATTACAAGATGTTTTGTTGCCACAGCATAAGGATTGGCATTTATTTCAAACAAAGATTTTGTTCCATTTAAAAAAAGAAATTTTAGCAGCTACCATATAATGATAAACTAATTATACTGTCTTTGCTTTCCTGTTAACTAAAGTTTGTTAACCAACCAGTAAACTTGTGGATTTCAACTCATAAAGAAGCAATATAAGATTTTTTGATTTCGTAATTTTCAGATCTTAGTAAATAACAAGGCGATATGATTAGTAAATCCTGATACTCCAATTCATAAATGAATCAAATTAAAAATCAGTAGGCAAATATTTTTTCAGGTAGAACATCAAGTCGAGGGTCTATGGCTTAAGTTACACAGCATATATATTTGTGTGCAAAATAATTGACAGAATTATTATCTTTAATCAATATGATTGATATGAAAGCATAGAATAATGAATGCAGGTTCTAGAAAGCTCATTTCGTAACATATCGTATTATGAAATGCTGAAGTTGTTAACTACTTTTTTTCAAAAACACCCCCGAGAAATGTAGTTATTATTAATCAAGAATAACATAAATGCACATAAAGAACTGCAAATAAAGATATCATGCATAAAATTTCACAAAACTCACTTGTTTTAAACTTGCTTGTTGAGCTAAATCGCATAAATTTCACTTAATCAGAGAGCACCTCACCTATAGGCACAAAAACAAAATAATCTCTTTTATTTGAAATTTACCAAAAGGCATTTTTATACTTACCTTTAAGTATTTTTTATTTTGACTAAACATGCATATTTTTGTTGTTTCTTTTTATTCTTTTATATATGTTTGGAAAATATGGAGTTATAGACGACATCACAGGAAAAAAGCTATTATATTTGAAAGTATCCTTAAGGTAAATTTAAGTATTTTAATTATTTTTTGAAAAACAAAATTTCCATACAAAATTCTTAAAATACTGCAGACTGTCATTTCATAAAAAAAGGTTATTTTCCCACGAAAAGCTAAAATGTAATCGTTTCTTATAATGAGTTTATTTCTCTTAAAAAGTAAATTAATATTTTCACTGTTACCTTTAATTTTGTAGAGTCTCCCGTTGTCAGCATTAATTTCAACTCTCGTCGCTGAAATTTTCATTAATTTTGAAGCAGCGTGAAACTTTAAACAAATTTTAAGATTAAAATAAATACAATGTCACTCATGTGGAACTATTTCAAATCAAAACATTTTTCTACTTTTTTGCATTTTATATTTCCTTAAAAAGCCTCTTGTGCATCCGTCTAGCTGATGACATTGAACTTGTACCGACTTTAAAAAAAGAAAACAAGGGCATTTCATCAAAGTTTTTCTGAATTTGTTATTGCTTGCTTTAATAATGCGATGGCTAAGATAGCTAGTTACTTCTTGGACTAAGTCGCTTAAATAATTGAAATCAAATAAATGATGAATTACTGTACTTTTTAAATATTTGTTATCAAACTAGAAAGTGAATAAGACGGGAAAAGCCTTGCAAACAATGATTTAATTTCAATGTTTCATTTTTATTTTGAATGCACGAGAGGCTTCTGACATTTTAAAAAGTGAATTTGCTTCTACATTATTTCTTTTCTTTTGAAAAGGAGTTTGTATTGAAAAGAAAAGGCTATAAATGTAGCTTTTTCAGGTCTAATTTTTCCTGAATGACTCACTGATAATTCAGGCGATAAACAACAATACCTTAGAAATTGTTACTCATTTTTTATTTACAATATTCTAAGAATCTTCTTAAAGTAATTACAGGTTAACGTAAAATCTTTAGTTGGTTAGATTTAAGATACTAACGATAATTGCAAAAATATACAATAATTTTATAAAATAATAATAAAGCAGAAAACCCATTAGCGTTTAATGAATCACAGAAAAAACAAGTATAAAATTTTTTCATTCATTAATTTTTAAAATACCAGAGATTTTCTGCTGAAACAAATTACCTTTTTGTATTTGGAGGATTTATTTATTCTAATAGATTATTATATGCTTTGATAATATAAGAAATGTATGTTAAGTTGATAAAAAAAATAAATCGCCTAAAGAAATAAAAATTTGAACAAACCTTAGCTTTATAATTTTAACCAGCATAGCGAAATATAAATAATAGTATAATACCAAAAAAAATATCAGAAAACAACATGGATTTATATAAAATACTTTTAAAAGAATCTTCTCATATCTACTTGAAAATGTGTGTCTGTAAAGGAGGTTAGTTTGTAAATAATACAAAGAAATAGTATTTTCACTAAAATATACTACACATTATTTACAATTATGAAAACAGAAACTTAATGTTTCAGCTTTAGGTTTGTCTAGATTCGAACTACATTATAACCAGTTCATCTTTCTTCTTCAACTAAAGCTCTTTCTCGAATTATCTTTTTAACTCCAGGATAACTGCTGGAACGGCTAACACTAGGATGTTGCCTTGATGTTAGATGAGTCATCTTGTAATACATCCCTGACATACAAATGAATTAAATTAATAAAAAAATTTTATTATGAAAAACAAATTGAAATTCTCATATAGTCAGAACAATTCAGTAATTTATTCTAAATCGAACATGAGTGAAATTGCGTAGAATCTGAAACAAGGTTTATAATTTACAAATCCAATCGCTGAATTACATTATGTTCATGAATACCTTAGTGTTTAATAAGGTATGTTGTCCTACAAACACAAATTATTACCTACATTAAAGGCGTTTAAGAGTCACTATTTCATAAACATTTTTGTTCTTGAGTTTTTTAAGCAATAAAGTACTCTTTTGATATGTTATTTTAATAACTTGTTCATATCGGTGCTCAAAAGGAGACATATGATTATTTCCATTATTCTCACTCATAATTCAACACATTTATAGAAATTGTATTTCTAAATAATACTATGTAATCAAAACAATATGAAATATTTATATAAACTATAAATTGAGCACATTTGTATAAATATTCAAATAATCATAAAACTATTTTTCAGAATCAATATTATATATTTTATAAAATTCAATTAAAAATTAAAATGTATTTTATTTTAATATAAAACAGGAATACATTTAATATGCTTTTGTTATTGTTTTGTTAAAATGTTGAAGAATATATGGATTCATTGGTTATTTTTTTAAATGTTTTTAACAATACATTTTTTTAAAAATGTTTTTAATAAATTTTGTTTTTTTTCAATAATTTATTTAAGTTTAAACTCACGCGAATATTAAGAAATCATTAATGCCGTAAAACCAAATTCAAATATTCTTAAATTTTTGAATGTTTTTATTGCTGTGTGGAACGTATCGAATGAAATACATGTTTTATCATGCATAGAAAATTTTGTTTCTTAACTTTAATCTTAATCGAATGGATTTCTTTCATAAAATGAAAAAATATGAGAGGAGGAGAGTTAAAAGAAGTCCAACGAATTGAATTTTACAAATCTATAGGAAAAAATAGAAAGCATAAGAGGGATACAAAAAAATACGAGAAAAATTATCAATTAATTGCATAACTTCAAGTCTTATCCCTAACATATTTGAGAAACCAAACAAATATTCAAGCAAAAAAGGTTGTCAACTCAGTGGTGACACTAATTAAAGCTGTGTCCAGAGGGAATTAAGAAACTGATGACACAACGTGTTATGAAAGAGTCGTTTCGTAAAATTTCATTATAAGTAATCTTATGAAACAGCCCATTTTTTCGTATACCAAATAATTTAACAGAATTTTCTGTTTTTCATCTTAAATTAGTTATTATTATTAATTAATGTGAATTATCATAATGTAAGTATTTAATTTAGATTTTATTTTGAGTATTTTAAGTAGAAAGATTGTATTAAAGATCACAAATTCTTTATTAGCAGTGTAATCAAAGAGTTGATTTATATGTTTCTTATATTAAAAATAATCAACTTTCTCTAAAATATTTTGTATCATGAAATCATTCACAATCATAAATTTAGGAACAAATATATGTTTTAAAATTAAAATTTATAAAAAAATTTCAAACTTTACAAATTTGCAAATAGATTACGTTAAGAGATACTTAAATAAAGAAAACTCGAATAAACTTGAATCAGATTATTAGTTTCTAGATTCAGTTTAATGTACGACACTTAAAAAAGTCTCTAAATCTTTGAATCTTTTGATGAATCATGAAAGAATAAAATAAGGATAAAAACAAAAACAATATTTTCCAAAAATAAAAGCTCTTAATTTTTGAAAATTTTTAAAATTTTATCTATAGAAATGGTTTATTTGATAAATCTAAATTTTCTATGTAAATAAATTATGACAAAACTATTAATATCCTCATATGTATTTCAAGTGGGAAAAACATTCATAAGTCATAAAACTGACAAAACTGTACAAAAGAAGCATGCAATATTGAAAAATATTGTTTCAATATCGTTTTTCAAATAAAAAACATTACAGGACACCAAGTAGTATTTCCCAATACTAGTAACGTAATTTTACACAATACTAGTACCATACATTAAAGATTAAAAGATATTACATAACAAAAGAAAATTGCCTAAGGAAATATTTTCTGTATAAAATTCTTATTTTTATTTTCTTTGAATGCAAATTAGTATTTTAATAATGCTTTGAGTCATAAGGCTTAGTCAGATATTACATAAAAATAAAACAGTCTCATTAATTATCAATGCTCACATTTTCACTCAATATACGTGATACTTTAAGTATACATTTTTAAATGATCATTTGGAATGCTTATAAAATATATTGGTAATTACTGTGATTCATTCCTAAACTTTGTAGTTTTCTACTAATTATATTATTATCTCAAAAATTCAAATAAATGCGATTGTGGAAACATTTCAGTCATTCATGTATGCATCCTGCGATTCAAAAATATTATTTCTTTTAGGGGATACGGTTATAGAGATTGTAACTTTCCAGTCCATCCAGCAAATGTATTAATAAAGGTATAGCCCAAAGGGATGGTCGAATGATTTTCTTTTTTTCTGCTATCCCAATATTCATAAAAAATATTATAATCCATACTTTAATTTGAAGAGCAAAAATTATGTGTACGATAACTAATACTAAAAGAAATATTCCTGATTTCAAAATGAAATCACAAACTGATAATCTTTAAGTATCAAAAAATATTTGTTCAATTTTTTTTTCTTTCATCCATTCAAATTGTTTTACATGCAAATTATTGATTTATACATCACTTATAAAACTACCCATGTTTTTTTTCATTTTATTCAGTTATTTTCATAAAGGGACAATGTTTTTTTTTTAATATTGCCTAAATTTATAAGAAAAAGTAAACATATAATTCAGAATCTTGATTAAATATAATTACAGTTACTCACTTCATCAATTCATTCGGTTTGATATCGCTCTATGATAACTTTATAACGTATTTCTTTACGTAAAATGATTTTAGCTTTATAAAAAAATACGGTTAAAATGCGAAATTCTATACTTTGTTCATGAAAAACTGAATAATCTGGAGAGTTCTAAAATTCTCTTGAACTTTTTTAAAATAATATAGAGATTAAATGCTGAGGAAATTTTGATAGATTTTGATAAATTGTCATTCTATATGATTAAAGACATCCATGGAAAAATAGTTTACTAATATTAACCCGGCTCATGAAACAAATGAAAATTTTTAGAAGATTCAAACATTTTTATTATGGAATATGAATGGTATCAAGGACTTGCAAATAAAATTATACTAAAATTTGAGGATAATTTCACAATTAACTGATTTTTTATAACAGTTTGAATGTTTAAATTGTTTTGAAATCTTAATGAAAAACTCAATCCTGAAAAAAAGGAACAAATTCAGTATGCAATCATTTTCTCAGTTAGCTAAATTTTAGCACTAAATATTATAAATTTCTATTTTTTAATCAATGCGACTAAAGTATAAAATGAATATACTTGCAAATATTTTAAAAGGTAATTATAATAAATAATTATAAAATAATATGTATTATATAAATTTTATTCAAGTTAATCTTACTTAATAATGTATTACTGTTATTAAATTACAGCATACCTAGTCACATACGATTCCTTTAATATGCTTTTAGTACAATATAACTCATATTTTTGAAGACTTCATTTAAAAAATATTTTTTTATATATAAATAATTTTATAAATAATAATATATAAATATATAAATAAATTTTATATATATATATATAAAAAAATTCTGTAGCATGCAAATATAACCGCATTAATTAGTCTCTTATTTGTCAATGCAAGGGAGAAATCAAACTCAAAGCCATGTAGAAGTAAGAAGTTCATAAATAAAATTGAATGGACAAAAATTCTATTAATGAGATCAAATCTAATGTTAAAAGTTATTAGTGTTACACTCTACGAAGTCTCTCTCATTTAAGAAGTATTTCAGATCACGAATAGAATTTAAATAATAAACGCGTAAAGTTATTTCACACATTAGTTTTATTATTTAAACTGTCTATTCAAGACAGAGATTAAATAATAAAAATTTGTCTTGAATGACTTTAAAAATTAGTGTAATATTTTGAAACAATACAAGACTCAAATTTTCTCAGTCTATATAAAAACATATTAAACTATCTTTGACTTTCATGAGATATAAATCTAAAATACAAGCAATATGTTAAATCATTACAGATAACTCAGAAAACATTAATTTCAATTGAAAAGTGTTTATTTTACGATTGCGTGTGGCAGAAGTTTAAAGCGAAACTTTTCCTCATATATAGAATGGATGAGAATAAGATCTTGAGTTAAACAAGCAAAATGAGTCTATTTGAAAGAATGCTGCACGGTATCTCTTTAAATGAGAATTTTATGACGCGTGGATGACTTCAACGAGGAAAATCCGTTCGCGATATTTTTCCATCATTTTATCAAGAACTTTAGAAAATCCATGGGCAAAATCCTAGCATACGTAACGCGTTTGGCGCGGTTTTCAAAAATGTTGCCAATGTTGAAATTCATGCGATTCATAACCATCAGCATACGCAGGTATTACATATTCAAGAAAATTGTGAATCTCAAAATGGCAATACCTAAACATACAATACGAATCTTAATGTCGCCAAATCCATCGCGTTACGGATACTAGGATTCAGCCAATCTATGTTTAATTAATAAGAAATTGGAAGAACAAGTGTAATTAAATGTATATTATTCGTACTGCATCTTTTAAATCAATCTATGCAGAAATGTAATTTTTTAACGCCTTGCTCAAAACAGCATTTGTATTAAATTACTTTTGAAATTAATTAAAAAAATTTTTGATTTTGATATTTATTTATTGTTTATTGATTAATTGTTTATATTTTTATATTTTTTGCAACTGAACATGCTTTAAAACTACTTATAATGAATGTAAATAAGATAACAATATCTCAAATAATAAATATAAAACGAAGGAATGAGGTTGACAGTCCATTTCTTCTCTTAACTCCAACATAATTTTATGATGATTATCCCATATTTTTAAAGAATTTTGTTTAATTGATTTTTTCCGATCTTGCTTATTTTGTTCGGTTTCTGACATTTAGACAGTCGCAAATAACAATAGCGAAAAACAAGATGGCGTTAAATCAACTAAAACGTTCTTAAATTAATTCATCAAACTAATTTAACATAAATAAGTTTTGATTTAAGTAAAAATATTAACCACTCAAAATAAAAGCATTTTTAAATTTATATAAAACACGCAGTTGTCATATTTATGGAACCGAGCATGAGAGCGGTATATCTTTATACAGAAACTAAATATCGCCTTAGAGGAAGATATTTGGTTCAATTCAAAGAAAGTAATAACAGCATCTGCATAATGCAATTCACTTTCATCCATTGAACAGGTTCTCTTAACGAAATAGCATCTTTCAATCGTTATCCTCTTCGTAACTCGTGAAGGAAATCTGAAAATATTTCTTCGGATGAAAGGATGCCTTCCAATCCTTTAGAGACATTTTTCTTAGATTGCTTTCTTTCCCCCGATTCCAAAAACGGCCATAAAAATGAGTTAAGAAAAACGCGGTCCCAATGAAAGTGTGACTTTTCTTTAAATACTTTCATTAAGGCAGCGGTCATTGACCTTCGGTAATGAAATACTGAGAAAGACTCATAATCTTACGAATTGCGCCATTCTGTATGCTTGGTCTCCTGAAGCACAGTGGGGAAAAAAATAATCGAATAACAACTCGTAAATAAAGAGCTCTCTTTGTTTCCCAGTAATTATTAGTGGTTATGGTATCCACGAAGTATGGAATAATCTGCAAGTTAAATATGTTGTTTAAAATAGTTATTATTTTTTTTTACTTTCTGCTATTATGCATTCGCAATTAATAGGTGAATTCCTTGGAACACTTTCGAAAATTAGAAGGTTATTAACTCTCCTCCATCAGGGTCTGTGATAGAAAATGTCTTTATTTCGTTGAATTTAGGAGTGATTATTTTTCATTCTTAAGAAACTGCATAGGTAATAATTGTTGAATAATTAAATCATATTACCAAAAAAGAAGCAGAAATTGTTGTCCAATAATATTAAATGAAATATTTCGTAGATTCATGGAATTTTTCCTATTCTATGAGGCACAACTGCTGTTCCTTCAAAGGCAGAGAGAATATTATTATGATTTAAATATATATCAGAGACGCTATAATTCAGTTTTTTTTAAAAAACATCCAGTGATTCCTTCGAAATAAATTAATATATTTACATATAGATAAAACCATTTTTAGTAAGAATTTAAACAGATTAAATGTTTTATATTTCTTACAAAAGTGAATAAGCTTAATTTGTCTGAAAAAAGTATTACAGAATTTTCATTAAAATATTAATATCCCTTTATCAAATATACGATACTAATTTCATATATATAATTCGTTTTATATGTGACACTTTCTATTAAATTAAATAATGTGAGTCCAATCTTTTTTTCAACATCATTCTTCTCTGAAACTGGTGGAAGTAACTTTGGGGCAATATAAACTTCTCTTTAGACGGCAGTGTAAAAATTATTTAAAAATATGAACGAAAATTGGTTTCATGAAAATAGCAATATGTGATTAAATATTTAATATATGCATTACTTTATCGCAATCAAATTGTAGTAAAAATCCTTTTATGTTATACATTTCAAGAACAGTAACATGCAAAATTACACAGGAAAATAATTTAAAATGCCACAGATAATTCACGAAAATTCAAAATTTTAGAAAATTTTTGCCACAAATATATAGTTCTCGTTAATGTATTTTAGATGCTATTTTCTGGATCAAGTGTAGGATTATAAAAGTATAGAATGAAAGTAATTAATGAATACATGAATTTATATTATTTTGATATTATTCGTATTTATAAAAGTGATCATATGGAAAAAAACTTTAACTATATATATTTATATTTGAAACTCTCTCTAATTGTAGATTAATGCAGTAAATTTTTTTCCGTATTTTGTCTTTTAAAAAGTTTATCATATGATTCAACGTCTCTTCCAGTAGATTTGTGTTTAAATTCTGGAAGGAAATGATTGTATCGAAGTACTTATATGCAGACCATTACCAAATGCTTATTGTACTGATATTGTGCTGTATTACCGTAAAATTTGTTGCTTTAAATATAAAAGATCTTAAATAATTTGTTTGTGTTGAAATTTTTTCATTTTGTTAAATTATTTTACAAGGAAATATATTCTCTTGACTTTTATTATTATATTCAAGATTTGTATTTTCTTATAATTTTGGTTATATTCGTAAAGCATTGTGCACTATTCTGAAATAATTTTTGTTAATTATATTAATTATTAAATGATGTAACTGAGGTTATGGTTACAAACATTTATATTATTATTTAAAAAGTTAAGGACTTCGGACTAGAGAAGGTTTGGTAATGTCATCCGACTGAAAAACATGAAATACTTTAAGATATCGAACAGTCCTTCAGTAAAATTTTGAAACCCACCGAATAAGTTTTAGTTCGTGCTTGGAAATTTTACACGTTTTATTAAGCTAATACACACACATTTATTAGAACCTCATAGATTTATTAGAATGTGCTCCAAATAATACTGTAAAATAATGTTACGTGAAAGAGCTAAAAAATTCTTCTTTTATTAAAAGAAAGTGGCGTAAAATCTATTTCTCTATTAATGTCGAAGTATAACATTTTTATGTATATAAATGAGAATGAAATAAAGAATAAAATTTAACTAAAGCATTTATATATATAACCTAAAAATATTCTGATAATTAATAAGTAACATATTTAATTTGTAAGCAAAATGTTTTCTAGAACAAAGGAGAAGTCAAACATTTATTGAGTCTAGGAGATTACAGAAACACACTCGATTTAATACTACTAAAGAATTAAATGTTATTTACAGTTATTTACATGTTTGAAGAAAACACCAACGAGTCATTCAAACAAAATTCAAAAGGAAAAAAATCGATTAACATTATCCAATTATTCGCGAGAGAAAGTTGAGCGTTAATAAAAAAAATGGTAATGAAACTCGAAGTTACAATGCTTTGGTTAGTCGCAAAACAATCTGCCATATGAGAAAGGCATTTATTGACAAAACACCTGTCATTTTTGAATTCATTTTCACTAAAGATATCACGTGGTTTAGTGTGACGTCAAATACCATCTGCTGGGTCAGGCATTAGCAAGCTTAAGTAAATGGCAGAATATTTGTAGAGAATTACAAATGCATATTAATAATTGTCATACTATGTTATCATTTATTATAGAATATTCTTTAATGTGAAATATAATATATTTTATATTTTAAATTGTTAAAAAGTTAAGCTTTGTAAATATTAATTATATTTGAAGTACCAAAAAAATATTTCAAACTGACATTGCTCTTTATTACCAGTTTTAATTTTAGATTAACCATTTATAAGTAGTTAGCTAGGAATAAAAATTTTTATATGATATTATAATTAACATTTATTAACAGATTTGCTATCATTTTATCTTTAAAATAGGAATTTGATTTTCATTGCATTTCTAGTACAATAAACATTCGTTTTTATGAACCTATAATTTACGAATACACATGATTTTATGAACTGGAGGCTGGTCCCTAACATGATTCCATAAAATTATTGAAAATATCAGTACACATTTACGAGCAGAAATTTTGAAAAATCTCTTCTTTGTAAATACATTTGTTTCTTTTATTCCCATTATTTTATAATGTTATTTTATCATTTCATTTTTATTTTCAAGTTAAAAAACTTGCATCGAAGTTTTCGCGGAAGAATAATTGAAAGCCATTTAAATTCTGGATAATTAAGTACACTTCTGATGTTGAAATCTCGAACTTATATCAGCAATTCGTATGGAATTTCTCCAGCTTTATTTATTAACAGTCCAACAGCCTGTGTATTAGAGTATAATCAATAGCTTCAAGTGCAAATATCGTAAGCTACTTTTGCAAGCAGTGATTGTGGATTATAATCGCCTTATAGAATTTATATCCCAGTTGTAATGGATTTTCAGTCAATGACTGGAATGATATTGCAAGTAAATCGATACGTTGGTCGTTTTGACCTGTAGGTTTTAGTAAAGAAACCATCGTAACTGAAGAAAACCAAAAGCATTTACCTGTCGACTTGAAATGAAGATGAATTACTCATCCATTAACCTCGAACCAGAAACTAACTGCTGTCTGAAATTTCAGGACTTTTTTTAAATGTGGACTCAGATGTAATTTGTAGATAAGAACTATTGGAGGATTAAATGATTGAGGACATAATGAATAAGAACAAAAAAGTATTTCCGTTCATCAAATAAGAAAAAAATGACATGGTTATGAGATCGTAGGCAAAACGAGCAAAGGTATAACTTACAAGATTGAGATACTTTCTTGGGAAAAGAATTCTACTGAAATACCCTTTCATAAACAGAAAAAATGAAAATGTTTATTTTTAAAAAAGTCGTTTTTAAACAGAAAAATTAAAAAAGTAAGTCAAAATGATTACTTTGCTTAATTTTTTATTAATATTATGAAATTAAGAATTGTTTTTAAATTTGAATTTTATTTTGCATTTCTGTTTCTCATATAGTCCATACTAAATAAACTTTCTAGTTGTAATTAATAAAGAAGCAGTTTGCTTAAAAATAGTTTTAAGTTCAAACACTTAACTTTTCTATTTTACGAACTTATGATTTTAATAACTATTTTATCCATCCTTTACGAATTCATAAATGCGAGTGTTTACTGTATAAGCAAATGTTTTGTATGAAAATACTGATCACTTATGTTAGATTCATAAAATTAAAGAAGTAAATTTATTACTAGGGGTGAAATCTGCATCATAGGAAGAACCTATCAAATCAAAGGATTTTGAAGTATTCTGATAAAAATTACTCCATAGTTAGAAATAAATAAATAATTTTAAAAAATAGCGAAAGAATTAGTGATTATGTTAATCAGAATTATTAAAATTTCAAGACGCCCGTTGGTTTCGAATTCTTAATATACGATTTCCAGCCCAAAAACACTTTTATATTATCCATAAATTCCATTCGATTTATATAATTTTAATATTTAAACAGTAACATCAAGAAAAAAAAAGTGTCACCAAGTTATATGAACTCATAATTATTGGTGTAAATGTGATAAATAAATAAATTAAATTTGAAAGACCCCAGTCCCACCTACGAGCTAGAATAGTATGAAAGAAGATTCAGTCTCTCTAGAGAATTTAAAAAGAAAGTTACATTTTGTGGCTTCATTGCGTGATTCCTTGTGTTTGGCAACGGACCAATTATTGCCATTTACCGTAAATGCTGAGACAAGGCAGTCCTTGAAATGAGAGACATTTGCTTATCAACCCGGTAGATCACTGCGACTTAGACCGAGATGTCAGCACTGTTCAACGTTGCGTATCTCGATGTTGTCAGAACGACAACGAACTCATATGACAGCAAGCGGTAGCTGGAGGCGAACATCTGTCAGGATCATAGTATTAAAATAATGGCCTAACTTTGCTGCGAGTGAAATTTAAGTCTAAGTTTTCTAATTCAGTAATCTTAGCAATATCACCGCAAATCAGCAGAAGGTACTTGCACGATATTTGATTTCGAACTCATGAGCAAGTGTTCTTGGGGCTCTAAGCAACCCGGTTTGAAGGTTCGCTAAAACATTTGCGCGGTATACAGTCAGATAGCAGCAAAGCTATAATGCGGAGAGATATCTTCTTCACAGTAAGGAGTTTCATTTCTGTATTGGCCATGACGATTATCAGACAATGGGCTTATTTTTTCCCATTCCATAAGCTAGCAAATACCTAATAATTCTCATTCTAGAAAACTGGTGCGGCCCAATTCATGTCTGCTAGGTGCACCCCTTTATTTTCATTCCTGATATACAGACAAATCAAAATTATGTTGATATGATCATGCAGCCAGTTTTATGGCTATTATTTCAAGACATCCTAGAAGTCAAGTGCACTCCTTTAGTGTTTTTCTTGATACACTAATAAATCATCTAACAGCCTACTTATATGACTAGCATTTTAAGACATACAGGTACCATTCTGTAACAATACAAAAAAGGTAGTATATTTTTCATAGTACTGTAAGCTGTCTGTGTATAACAAATGTTCTATCATGACTTCACGATTTAAAATGTCATAATTGGTCATCTGTCAAATACATTTAGAACAACAATTTCAAACAGAAATGTTACTAACAATTTTGGTGACATATATGTTCAAGTGCTTCTACGTAAAAAGCATTTTTTGGAGAAAAATCTATAAAATTATTGATAGTTTACCAAGACATATACGTGTGTGCACTTCAACAGATGTGAATTATATGCTATAACAGATAGATCTAGTTAATACTTTATTTCTGATTTTGAACCATTTTCGTTGGAGTAATATGTGGATTAGTCATCACAATATGTATAATATATAATAGCATTTTTCCTTCTTGAAGTTGCCACTTCAATGTAGAATAGCATAAATACTTTTGTTACGAAATACATTATACTCTATAAAAATATCGCTATTCGCGTTCCTATTCATCGAATTAATGACGAATTTATTCCAATAAAATAGTTGGTATATCACATTATTTTAAGATATAATTTTCCTAGCAAATTTATAATTTAAAATTAATGTTATGTATTTGTTTATTTTTACAGAATGTTTGTCGCAGATTTCAATCTAACAATCAGTAATTTATACATTTTTATTAATTATTTAAAAAGTTTGCTAAACTCTTTACATTTCTATAATCAACTCTTCCAACAAAAATAATCTTAAATCTGGCTCCATTTTTACATTTTCAGTCCATTTTTACATTTTCTTAAGCATTTATTATCTTCAGATGACAAATTATTCTAATTGTTATGATCATTTACATTACAGTTACAGTTAAATACTCAGTTACACTCAAATACTCTAACAGTAATAACAATCGGTGCTCCACACGTCAACTTCTGCTGCATTTAAATTTAATAAAAAAAAGGGTTCAAAGCTTATAATTTTTTATTCAAATGTACCCATTTGTTTTTAGATTTTAGAAAAAATACATCCAATTAAAATTTTACGCTAATTAATTTGTTTATAATGTATTGTAAATAGAACTTCATAACAGGAAATGTGAGTTCATTCTAGGGAAATTGTTCAGTCTACAATTTGAATATGTTTGTATATTTGAGTAAAACATGGACCAAAATTGAAGCTGATTTTTCTATTTTTAACAATGAAATAGCTATTTTTCTTCATTATTAATTAGAAAATATTTGTGTTTCTCTCTTATTTACAAGTCTCCAGTTCATGTTGTTTGTTAATTTCATTCAGTAATCATTGTTGAGGCATGTAAAGGTTTAATTAGTTATGAATTTCATAAAAAGTTTTTAAACTTAAATTATATATATATATATATATATATATATATATATATATATATATATATATATATATATATATATATATATATATATATATATATATATATATATATATATAATAAACTAGTTTATAAAAACACAGTAGACAGCTGAACATCCAGACTTTTGCAATATCTAGACGAATTCGAAATCTTCCTGAAAAAACTCTACAGAATTTCAAGATAATTACATCTCATTTTAAAAATAGAATTCTGTTTTTTATTATTTAAAAAATTAAAAATAATTTGTGCAGTATAAATACTAGTTAAAAAGTTACTATTTATACTGCGCAATGCATGATTTAATCAAAAAAAATATCGTAAAAAAATTAATTTTAAAATGCTGCATAGCATTTATATTCTTAGACGTATTTTTTTCTATTTCTAAACATTTAAAAATTTATAATTCACACTCAAAAAGTATATATGTAGTATCAATCGATAATAGGAAAAAATGTGCATTGTAACTTAAGGTAATAGTATGTTTAAAAGTATTTTTGAGCAAAAATTAATTAGCTTTTACACATTTTACATTTATATATCATTTCTAATTTATTCATTTTCTTGTTTATTAATTCCAGCACATTAAGTCACTGAATCAGAAATTTCTTTCACTTAAAAATATTTTTTGGATCTTGAACTTGAATTACGATATCTAGGAACAAAACTTGAAATTGAACAAAAAATATTTTTAAATGAGTGTACTTTAAAAAATTTTTTTTCATAGTAATAAAATTTCACAAACCAAGAAAAATTCATTAAAACAATTGTTGAACAATAACAAACATATACTACAATTTGGGCTGTGGAAGAAAAACGCATTTCATTAATTTTAAAAAATCCTTAACTTTATAGCATTATCAAAATTCTTATCTCGTCCAATTTAAAGATAATATCAGTTATAAGCATGCACATTCCATTCTAACAAACTCAAATACTTAGTGAGCATTTAAAATACACATATATTGATAATTGCTTAAAAATTCTAAATCTTCCTCTTCATTAGCCTACTTATTACAACCAAATAGATCGATTATCTTCTTACGATGTCCTTGGAAAAATACAACACTGGGAAACACTTTTTTTTAATTTTTTTTTTACTAATTTAAGTACATTTTCTAAGATTCTTGATGATATGCGCCTCCAACAGTAAACATATTAGATAGGAAGTTCTTTAAAGGAAGGAATACAGAAAATAAAAATGAAAATTGTTCGGTGTGTAAGTAAAATCGACTGCGTTTTAGGAAGTAAAGCCTCGTTATTTGATGGCCACCAGTGGAGAAACGTTGAGAGCATTTGAACTAAAGTTTATTAGAAGTTAAGCAGACTATGTTTGATTTAATTACCCAACATTTTTCGAATCATTTAGGCGGTCGATAACCTTCCTGATTTTGAAGAACGTTTTGTTTGTATTTATGGTTAAATAAGCTTCCATTTTTCCATCTGGAAATAGTGGATGCTGTCAAGAAAAACATTGCTCACACACTGAGGTTAATCAGGCTTATGTCACCTTTAATCATTTGTGCATGCAAATTTGATATTCTTTGCTGAGAATTTTCATTCCTCGATAAAAACAATGCCTAGCGAAATGAAACAGCAGTATATTGGAACAATGGTTAAACAAATTAAATTATAAGTCGCACACAATACGGTTCATAATGCAATTTTAATTATTGAATTGAACTTTATAAGGAAGTGAATACTGCATACACAAATGTTTGTGATCACGTTAAAGGGACAATGTTTTTAATTTAAAAAAGATATTTCTACTTAACCACGCAAATCATTAAGCAAATTTATGATGACAAAAAAGATATGTAAAGAAAAATTTCTTTTAAATGATTTGATTAAATCTTGTTTTAGAATAAATACAATAAACACATGGAACTCAATAGATAAGCAGATTTAAATAATGTGTGTGTGATAAATAAATTCTTTAAATAGCATTAATATTATGTAATTTGAAAAATGTTTGTATTTCGAAATTTCTTTTTATTAAGGCAATCATTTTGTTTGTATCTCCAACACTTTGGTTTACATTAACAAATATACAAACTGTTATAAATTTGATATAATACTTGGTGAAAAAACATAATGTGATTAAAATCTTGCAAATAGATTGAACTGAATACCCTATATTCATTTACTGATTAAAAATAACACGTGATTTAATAAGAAAATGAAATATTTATACCCACAAATGCAATGGCCACAACATTTCTCAAAGTATAAACGCAATTATTTCTTAGAGATACGTAAAAGTTTAAAAGATGTTTGAAATTTTTCTATGAATTAATTTTTTGAATAAGTCAAGAATCAATGTTGTCAGTAAATGTTGTAGAATAATTTGAAAAATTCACATTGTTCGCTTTTAAAAACTAACATGTTGTACCCCATACACTGTTAAGGAATTTTCTTATGTAAGTAACATATTTTCAAAAGCATTACAGGTGTGTAATAATACTAATATATGTATATATATATATATATATATATATATATATATATATATATATATATATATATATATATATATATATACATATATATATATATATATATATATATATATATATATATATATATATATATATATATATATATATATATATATATATATATATATATATATATATATATATATATATATATATATATATATATATATGTATATGTATATATATATATTTATATTATTTTTCTGAAAAATATAAAAAAATTCCAATTAAATATAAAAGAAAACATTTATACATATTAAAAAAAGCACCAAAAATATATGAAAAAGTTTTTTCTTTAATAAAAACTCAATTTTTTAATTGAATGTTAATTTAAATTAGAAACACTTTGATTTTAGAAGTATCATCTATTAAAATATTATACTTGTAATAACCAAATTCTGATATAATTCTGAACACTGTGATATTTAAATAATAAAGAGAATAACACTATCTATATAGGCCTTAATTTTCTCTGCCAATGTAGTATTAAAATCACACTATAAAGCATTCCCATGAAAAATGCCATATTTTAAAATTTAGATCCTCCGAAGTAATATTTGAAATTTTGTCCACAAAAATCTTATTTGAAAATATGTATCACACATGTTTAATGATCACATATATCACTAGAAGATTTTACCTGAATTTAGATTCTAAAAATTTAATTTAGATTGATTTCTGTTAAAATTTATATAAATACCTTCTAAATTTGAAACTTTGATGGTTATATATACCATTAATTTCGATATTTAATCACATGCAAATGATACAATTTTAATCATAAGCAATATTTACAGAGATTGGACATATATTTATTGTGGGATTGGACATCTATTTCAATATCGATAAAAAGATTGGACATCTATTTTATTGGGATTGGACATCCATTTCCAATAATATAGATAAAAGAATGGACATGTATTTTATTGGGATTGGACATCTATTTCCTCCAATATAGATAAAAAGATGGGACATCTATTTTATTTTACCTACATCATTGGGATTTACAGAGAATTATAATTGCTTTGAAAAAGAATTATATTTGGAAAAGATGTATAGAAAGGTTTTAAATATCTTTCTCAACACTTCACACGACTACAACCATATAAAAAACATTTAAATTACGGCACACGGAAAGAGTTCAGGATTCTTGACTATGAATCTAGTTAAAAAGCAATATTTTTATCTGTTAATATTCAGATGTTCTGGCTTATCAGTTGAAAATGGTCAAATTAATTTCATTATTCATCATTTAATGATTTTTATGTTTAATTTATATACATATTAGGTTGAAATCTCCAAACATTTGCATGACATTTTATATGATTTATGAAGAAAAAAGATTATTGAGTAATATAGATTATTCTCACGACATTAGCTTTGGTTTGTAAGCACTTTATTAAACATGCATAGCAGCGTACCATTACGCGCAACTTTCGAAAATAAGTTTTGGGTAAGAAAAGAGCTTGTGAATTTACGAAATAAATGTATTTTTAACCTACGATATGGGCAACTATAACTTTCCCATTCAATGGCGAATGGAAAATCGAATGTTGTATGTCAGAACAGTACTACCGACATTTCATAATAATGATTTTAACATTAATATTATTATTAATAAATGTGTATATCGCATAAATTATTATCAAAACCAAAGAGTTTCCTAATGGGGGGAAATTTTTCAACTCAAATTTACGAAAAACAATGTCTAACATGTTTGATAAAAGTTGTAGTATCTTAAGTTAAAATTTTTTCTTTTTGTTATAAATTGAATTATGTAACTTTCAGTGGTAGGAATAAAAGAATAAGAAAATCCAAAGTGTATTTTATTGCCAGATAGATATATTCTATTGTTAAATTATTTTTTAATATAAAGTGATATTTTGTAGGAATAAATAGAAAGATAGAGACATAACATGCTTTTTACAGTCTATTATAAGCTACTATCTTTAATACTTTCTACAAGAATGTTAGAATTCGAAATTTAGTTCCTTCATTCACCATGCATGATGAATAAATAAAATGAAATTGGCAATGAATCTAAAATTCATTGAAGTTCTTCTTCACAGTAAACTTTTACTCAGTTCGTAAATTACTTCTATTTTTGTAGCAGGTTTGCATATCAGAATCAATAACTCAATTTTCCTTCCGTCGTTTATTGACGGTTAAGTGACCATAATTTACATAATCACAATAGACTGGGCTTCATTTTCACGCTCTTTTGGCTACTCTTTCGTCACCATTTAATCGCGTCACGTTCTCACCAGTGAATACCAGGTCTCTCCTCTGTCGAGCCACACGAGCGTTTAAGAATGTCTTTACCGTGCTCTCGGAAGTAAAAATAGATGGAAGTAAAAGTTTTTGGCTTCATTCACTCATTTTTCTCTCCTCAAGCATGCCATGCAAAGAGCAGCTCACGTGAGCCAATCAGTCAGTTCGAATCGACACGCTTCGATTCGCAGATTTGATTCATTGCCCCCAGACGCACGCTGCTCATTTACAATGTATGGATCAGGGAATGTTCGAAAAAGAAGCATTTGTTTTTCTTCTTGGTTTTTTTTTCTCAAATTTTGGCATGCAGTCATGCGCTGTTTTTGGTTTTCGAGATTTAATTTAATAACATCAGCCTAAGAAAACACCGTTTAGTAGGGGTAGCGTGGTTATTTGTTCTACTGCATGAGTTGAAAGTGGTTTTGTGTTCACCATTGGGAAACAGAAAACGATTTTCGTGGAAAAACATCGTTGCCAAGATGGGGCTATTTAATGCAGTCGACAAGCATGTGCAATGAAAATGCTTAGTGGGGTGCATCTGATGAGTACCACCACTGTGATGGATTTTTGAGTTTGAACAATGAGAAAAATATTGAGACAAATTTTTATAACCAATAATTTGGTTTTAAATCAGTTTTTTAAACCATATTGCTTTAAAAAAAGTAATATAAATCACTGATTTCCGTAAGTCTATAATGAGAATTTTTTTTTCCATTTTTTCAAATAAGATATAAAAAGTAATCTACCGATAATCTTCTTCAGGCACGCCTTTTTCCCATTAAAGGAAATGAAGTCTGTCTTGCAAGAGAAGTAAAGAATGTCACACTGAAAACTATTATAATAGTTTTGGAATATTCATTGGACATTAACCAGAAAAAAAATAGGGTACCAGATCACACTGTCTGGAGATAAATATGCATGAAGGTTAATATATTTAAGAGGTATTATCTGTGCTTACAAGTGAAACAGTATTATTTAATTAAGACTGCAGGATAGCTGAAGTAGAACAGAGTCTAACTAAGAGAATAATCTTATTGCGAAATTCAATATTCTTCAAGCAGAAAACTGCACTGTAGAGTAAAGATGATATATTAAAGCAATAGCTGTTGAACAAAATCTGCTTCTGACTAAATACAATTCGCAAAATATAGTCTATATTTCATCGCATATAGAACGTCACGTATCTTTGCATTAAATTCATTTAATACATCAGAAAACACAAGTAGTATGTTTCTACATAAAAAAATTCATTTAATTATTTTATATCTTATTGTAGAAACAAATAAATGAATAAAATCCTTCATAAAGAAAATCACAAGTGATTATAGGATACAATATAAGTGAACATTTATTTCAATCATTAATTTCAATTATCATAAAGATTAAAATTTTTCAGTTTTAAAAACATTAAATTAGTAACATTTTTATGCGATTTTTGTCAGGTTTCTTTTCAAAAATAAACTCAGGAATAGGAATCTAATAAAAAAAATGGAAGACAAATAAAATAAAATTGCTCAGTAAAAAATAAGTTAACGAGGGAAAAGTACATTCCAAAGTTACAAAAGTAAGAGGAGCTAATTAAAATGTGAAAACATTTTACAATTTTTATATAATCTTTTATAAAGAGTTTAACATAAAATATTTTTAAAAAACACCTTTTTTTGTTAACACATGTTAATAAAAATTTGAAGAACTGCTTTGTGAGAATGTTCTGTTGAATACCAATAAATATTTTTGAGATGTGAAATAATATTTATGTAATAAAAATTTTAAATGGATAATTAATTTTATTTCATATATCTGAAGTAAGGTCAAAGATCAAACACATTTTAATATTCAGTGGACCCTTCGATGCAAATTCAAATATGTATTTCGATTTTTAATCACTAAAGGGAGTCTGTATTAAGAGAAAAGTATCCAAGTGCAAAATAAAATCAAAATTATTAAATATTGTGTATGTAATAACACATTTATGAAATGCAAAATAATAATCAAGTAAAATAACAAAAAAAATTTAATAAGTAAACATTTTCCCATTTACTTCCGCAAAAATCGTTTTTTCTTTATTTCGCACTCATAATTTCGAATTTGAAAACAATAAAGTATCTTGTTTTCGTATCAGCATTAACAATATTTTTTCTCAATATTGTTTTCTCCAATTTTGTATGAGAATCAAAAATTCACGTAGAACATAATTTCTATGAACTTAGCCAAATAATGTACACCATTTTGAACTTGTGTATTTAATATATTTAGAGTTTTTCTTGTCCTTTCTTTTTTATCACTTATTGTAAATGGTATCCTCATCAGATTAATAGCAAGGAATTATATAAGGGTTGGCATCAAAACTAACTAATTCATTATCTCTTCCAGAATATCTTATTTAGCATCAATTCTTGTTTTCTATGTATTTTAACGTAGTACTGGATCATATAATCTTTATCTTTTCATATTTATCACCTTTTGAAATCCTTTATTTTATTTTTAACCCTTTATAATTATGAATTAATTTTATTAATAAAATAACTTTTCTTTGCTTTTTTACGCAATTGGTTTTTAATTATCGATTATTTAACAAAATAAACCTATTTGCCATTATGTGGGGAACTATATAAAAGTTAATGCGTAGATTGTTTCAAACATAAAACGCGTACCTAAAAATAACATGAAATAAAGTAACAAGTAAACAAGTGTATTATATAGTTATTAAATTCAATTCCAAAATCTATCAATGTGTTGTTTAATTTGACGAAAGTCTACACAAAATTATTTTGATTAGCTCAATCAATATAAGAAATTGATTAAAAATAGTATGCTCATTCGAATAACAATCTAAAAAAACTACCTTTTCAATTTTCTTTATACAAAATTAAGCCAAAATTCCTTTCAAATAAATGTAAGAAAAGGAATAATAAAAATTTTTTTGGTAGTTTTTTTTAGATCAGAAAGTAAAGCAGCCATTTGACTTTACAATAATTAAAATGTTTATAGATTTTTCAATGTTCAAGATTCAATTTCACATTCATTATCAGTTCTGTTAATTCTTGAAAAACTTCTGTTTTTTATCTTTCTCTTCAAATTTTATGTTTGAAGTTTAAAAAAAGTGTAAAACATGTCGTTGAGGAATTTTCGTAAAATTTAGCAATATTCGTGGAAATTCTTAAAAAGACTAAATACATCCTCACGAAAAAATTATAAAAGCTTTAAATTTTTTACAAATGTTTTTCCGTATTTTTAGTTTGGCTAAAATAATATAGTTAATGATAAGTTTTAAATTACTTATTTAAAGCAGTAAGTTCATTTTGATTGAATCAGACAGTTAGATAATTTCACATAAATTAGACTCAATTTATTTGCCAAGCGATGTTTGTGTAAGGATTACAAAATTGTATTTTATATTTGGATCTTGTTCGCTCCCAAATAATATCTTCGAGTAGTAAAAAAAAACAGTAAAAATTTTTTAAGTGAGATTATTTGCATATCCAAAAGATTTCCAAATTTGTTAATATATTAAATTTATTAAATTAAAAATTAATTAAAAAATTAATTGTTAATATATTAATATTAAATTTGTTAATATAATTGCTACTACTACACAATTGATGTAACACAAGTGATAATAGCATTAATGACAATTCCCTTCAAAAACAAAAATCAAACACTCCAATGACATTATTCCTGAAGAAAAATAAACAAAGCATTTTCGTTTGACTGCATTTCAGCCCAATTTTGTGCAATCTTAGTCACTAGGTAAATACTTAACGAATCAAATTTTAGTTGACTTTTTCGCGTCTTTCAAACCATTTTTTTAGGTTATGGACTAGTAAAGAAAAGCATCGTTTTAATTAACGGGGATGCGGATTTCATACTCCATTGGGCAGAGGATCTGTCTTGTTCACTAATGATAGCTGGAAAAATTTTTGTACCTAGGGAAATCATAGGTCTGATGATCTGGAGGTCCTTCTGTTTAGTCTTAGTTTCTAAGTTACTAAGATCCAAGAAGAGATGGGACTGGATTGCCTTAGGATGTTCAACATCATAGAAATTGAACTATGTCCCCTTTTCTTTTATTCGTGAAGATTATGGTTAATGAAATTGGTTTAGCACATACTAACCATGGAATTAACAATAACAAAGACAATAACTTTTATCTAGTGCTAGCGACACTTCATCCACTAATATGACATAGGAAAAATCTGCAAGTCGCTTTATCGGATATTTTATAAACTTTGATTTTCTTATTAATTCACCTTTTCACGTTTTATTCCATTTACTTTTTATTGTAAAAAGCACTTAATTTAATTCTTGCTCCTACTCGATCCTGTACCCGGATTTTTTTTATACTTAGGTAGTTATACTCTACATAGTTATAACATTACTTCCATGTATTGTTCCAGTTTCGAAGTTTTTTGTTTTATACTATTCCCTATCGATGGAAATGGGTGAACATTTCAAAATTTGATCAAACATTTTAAAGAATTTATTGCTATGTATTCGTGATTTATTTTTAGTTTCACTATTTCATAATATTCTATCTGGTAGTTAATTCATTAATTAGTTTAAAATTTTATAGAAGAGAAAATATTTTAGTCTTTCACTAATGCAGCAAATAACGCCTTTCGATTTATCTTTTAATGTTTTGGCTCAGTTTTATTTCTAAATACATTCGTTATTTTTTTAGACACTCTGCATTATGCATCTGCGTGAATATCATATTGCACACAGAAAAGAATAATTGCACTCGAAGGGTATTTTTGACAAAAATTTTCTGTCATAACTAAACAGAAAACCTTTATTGTATATTTATTGTAAGTGAAAGTTCCTTACATCTCAAGTATAAACCAATGAGAGTTATAATAAAGATTAAAAGTAATGATAAGAAAGTTTTTGAGATAAATGTTAGATATTGGCATAATAATAAACTATATGGGAAAAATATATATTTAGAGTTTGTATACATTCATCCTCAAATAAAAAGATTTATAATCCAAATTCGAGACCCTATATTTCTGAAATAGTCTACATAATTAGGAAAACAAGAGTTTAAATGCTCATATTTATATTGATGAAATGGGAAGCTTGCACAATTAAGAAATGATATTTTGCATTAAAAGTCATTTGACAAAAATATGTGTTTAGTATGCAATGAATTAAGCCATATACAATCACCTTTTCAGGGAGAGAAAGAGCAGGTTTGTATTGTGTAATAAAAATAAATAAAAAAATTTTCACGACAAATTGTTTCTCAAACACACACATACATCATCTTGGAATTTCTATAGGATGCGTTGGAAGAAAGCACAACAGGTGGCTAGTGTGAGTGAAAACAATTCGAAACTTGCGCAACTTTTTTTGTTCAATTTCCCTTTTTATACCCTCTGAAAATGTACTTGAGGATGTGTCAGTGGAAAGGCCTCCCAAGTAAAACTCGTGGATACCGACGTGTCCAAAGAGAAAAAAATACAACTTGATCTGTTGTAACCGCGTGATCTCTTCTCACAACCATGTATCATACTGATGTTTTTAATCTAGAAAAAGGCTGTAGGTTAGCGGTGCAAGCGTTCATACATCAGTAATACAATTCTACTTTTTTCCCCCTTCATCACAATATTCATAAGAAAGTTAAACAGCAGGCAGCCAAAATTAGATTCTCCTGTGAATTATAGGTTCAAATTTATAACTTGTTGCAAATATGCTATTTTATTTTTCTTATGATATATGGTGTGGGTAAAGTATGTTGAAATTTGAATAAAATTTATTCACTATCTTACAGTATTTTATTTTAATGTAATTACATTTTAAAATTCATTTTCAATCCTCGTAAATATAAATGGACCAGTGAATAATGTAGTTGGTTTTACACTGAGGTAGGAGTCCTAAAGTGGGGTTTATTTAAAAATTCTAAATAGATGGCATTGCATTGCACTTGCTATAGTTCCTGATTTGACCAGTAAGTAAAAATTAAAAAGAAGATTTTAACAAGTCCCCTTTAGTTTATTTCAGTTATTTGTAATTTACAACACACACATTCCTTACCCTTTATTTAAAGCTGTTCAATCAAAAATGAATATATAACTTTTGGATAAAAATCACGATTCTCAATAATATTTATATTTATTCAGTTAGCTTTGTTAGCAACACGTTTTGCACCACGAAATGAAGTTTCAAATATACATGTGATAAACTCAAATCATATATTTTAGTTACGAAATTATTTAAATATTGAAGGCGGATCTCTAATCATCCGCTTTTCAATTAATTTCCAATCGGTGGCGTATTGGAGAAAGTATAAACATGCATACATTGCAATATGAGAGAAAGAGCTATTAAATAGTATATATATATATATATATATATATATATATATATATATATATATATATATATATGTATATGTATATATATATAATACAGATAAATAATAAATATGCAAATAAATAAATAATAACGTTACATATATATATATATATATATATATATATATATATATATATATATATATATATATATATATATATATATATATATATATATATATATATATATATATATATGTGTGTGTGTGTGTGTGTGTGTGTGTGTGTGTGTGTGTGTGTGTGTGTGTGTGTGTGTGTGTGTGTGTGTGTGTGTGTGTAACATTATTATTTATTTATCTGTTGAAAAAAATTTACATTATGGTAATGTAGCTGTAGAAAGGGCTTTAATACCTTAAGCAGTTTTTCCTTACTCCTAACGGTTAAGCATGGGCGATTATTTTGTTGTTGTTGTCATGTGCCAGCTAGGCTGGCACTATGGGGTGCGTTGCTCCACATTTCAAACTGAACCATATTTACGTGGGGAGTTCTACTTACATGTCATACACAGTACACACATGTCATAGGCACCCATAGACAACCATTCACAACCCATTCATACAAAGAAAGGACAAAGACAGGATGGATAGAGAGAGAAAGTACATTCATGCCCGAGCCGGGATTCAAATCCAGGACCTCCCTATCCACAATCAGGCACGCTGACCACTAGACAAGTTGAGTGGCGGGCGATTATTTTAAAAGGAAATAATATAACCACAAGCTTTTTTTTTCCTTGAAGTGAGAAGAATTCCCGAGTGGAATGAGACTTCACATCAGAAGCAACTTTACAGAAATTTTAAATCAGATTAAATAAATTTCTAAATTAATTACAAACGCTGTAATCAAAATTACGTGATGAAACATATTCCATGTTAGCTGGAGAATGACATTCTGTTATAAGTGTATCACTAAAATCAGTACAACCGTGCTCAATAAAACCCCGGACAAAATTTTTGGGGAAAAACATAATAAAAGTTTCATTTATGTATAGGTTTAAGCAAAATTGAATTTATTATATGCTTTTATAATATTAAAGATATGTTAAAATAAAATACATAATTAGTTAATTTGGTTTCGATAACTTTTTCTTTATATCTATTATTTTTATAACACACACATATATATTTATATATGTGTTAAATCTATTACACATCGTGTTGTTGTATAATGCCCGGCAACTAGGATTTCCATGTTTTAGAATTAGAAGAGGTGGATGTGATGGCATCTTATACAGTGGAGCACTTACTGGTTGTGTCAGCTTAGCTTTGAAAGAGAATTTTCGCAATTTAGAAGTAGGTACCAAGCAGAAGACCCCCAGACAGGGTTTACCACCCACAGAGATATCTTTTCACATGGAAGTCATTACGACCACGACATATGCCCCAACTGCCATTGGCGAACATGACAATCTTCGATTGGATCGGGATTCGAATTTACCATCTTCCGATAATGCGAACGGACGCCCTAACCAACCACACCATTAAGGATTAGTAAACTGTAATGCAGTAATATTACGTTTTGAGACATTAAAAAGTTTTTTTTAATTAATTCTACACATTCAGATGCATATAATTGGAAGAAATTGATAAAAAAGAAAGTTTCAAAGACAATTATTTATATTGGACCAAACAAAACACAAGAAATTATTTATCCAAATTAGAGTTTTGTGGTGATAAGAAAACCCTGGAAAATATAATAAACAATTGAATTTTATACTTAAAAAAATTACAAATAAACGAAAGAAATAGTTATTTGTATGCAAATGAAATTTTTCCTAGTAACAGCGATGTAATGCACTTTCTAAAAACTTTCATTTTCGCAACTCTGATATCATGAAATTCTCGAGACAATCTGTTGTATTTTGCAGCTGAGATAAAATCGAAACAACTTCTGCAAATTATGTTTGATTGTTTGTATAAAGTTTCAAACATTCTGATTTCATAATAGATAACATCTAGCTAAACTTTTTAAAGCTAGTCTATTTAAAAATAAACTATTTCGATACAAGCCGTTCGAAGTGCATTTTATACTGATTTTTAACGATGTGTACAGTGAATTTCTCGGTTTAGTTTTCAATTGAAAGGCTTACTTCCGGTATTAGAGAGAGTTTAAGTCATAATTATAAATATTAATCTAAAGATTTCAAAGAAAACTAAAGAAATGTTTAAATTGGTTTCTTTGGAATGAATTGTTTAATACTTCCAAATTGCTTTTTATGAAAAATTTCGCTTCGGCTTTTCTTTTCAAATCTTGCTAATAATAAAAAAAATCGATATTTCTTTAAAAATAGTTGTTGATATTTAGAAAACATTTTTCATTTGTACTATATTTCATTCATTATTTAAATATTCTTTGCACATAGGGAAGGCTATTTATTAAAATTTGGAGAAAAAAAGTGGTTATGAGGAAATATTGTGAAATATTCTTCAAAATAAAATTAATTTTCCGACTGAAATTATTTAAAACAACAAAATTTTGATTTTAAATGAAAATTGAGAATTTTTTTTTCTTAATACAAAATTGTAATGCAAAAAAGATCTGTTAAAATATATATACTAAGCTTGTCTGAAAAAATAATATTTCATTAATTTCTTCTTTCGCACAAAACACTTAAGACTTCCTTTTAATTTGTTTCATGAAAAGTAGTAACGATGTTTATAATTTTCTAATTTGTTAGTTGATACAAAAAATAAACAAACAAATAAAAAATAATTCTGAGTGAAGAAGGTTTCTATTGAAATTTTATTCAAGTCATCAATTTTTTTAATGAACTCTTTAAAATTGAAAATAATTTCCTTTTTTAATTTGAAGAACGTTGTAAGGAACCATAGCTTCATATATTTTAAAATTAGGCACTGGTTTTCGAGTATTTTAATTGTTATTAGATACTCCACAGCGTCAATTACAGAGAACCTTACTTCGTGCTCACCTTTCTCATAATAATGGTAATATTACTTTCTCAGGAAATTCAATTTCTTACTTTCATTAACCGAAAACCAGCCGAAGACAAAGTACAGCTCCTTCCGATTCATTTCTCCAGCGATTTTGATGACTTTTCGGATTATACTTGTACTTCCTGCTTCCGAAAGTACAATATTGTCAACCTTCAAGAGAGTTCCGTTAAGAAAAAGTGACATTTAGATGACCAGGGGTAACCCGAGTCCGGTAATCCTTCCCGATCTAAAGCAAAACACGGGATTTTCTCGAACATGCAGTGCCGAGGGAAAGTGCAAGGAAGCAAAAGGGGGTGCTCATGCAAGCTTAAGCGCTGACCCTTGAAGGTCGGTGAACTTGGAAGAACGGCTCAGGGTTGGGTGCAGCTGCAAGCAGAACTTCCAGATCAGTCGGAAATGGAGAACTGATCGCTCTTGTGATTTATAACGGTTACATCAAAAACATCCCAAGTGTGTGTCGTGACACCGAAGCAGACGAGAACTTATCGTTTTCTTATTACGAGGGCGGTCATAATGACACTTTTTTCTTCTTCCAAATTTTGAAATCTACTTCAATCTTTTTGGACTGCTTTGGAATCGTTCTCTTGTAGTTGTAACTTCCTGCAACGGCGTACATTTTTTTATATTTCGAAAATCATATTCTATTTCGGGTTAAAACAAGAGCTACTTAATTTAGCATGGCGGAACTGAAAACTTGGCTGCTGAAATATAATTTGTGAGTCCCGCGTGAAAATAAGTTGATTCATAGAAGCTATTCACATCGATTAAAAATATTTGCTTCAATATTTATTACACCTCTCATTAACAAAAGTTATTGAATTGTTTTCAGTTATTGATTATTTATGCTCTTATATATATATATATATATATATATATATATATATATATATATATATATATATATATATATATATATATATATATATAATAGAGATGATCAAATTATTATAACGAAATGATATGATTTTTCTAATTATTATTACTCCAAAATATATACTTATTTTTCATCAATAATCATATGTTAAATTCTATTTTATTAATATTTCATATAAGTTTTGTTTAATATAATCGCTATGCTCTAACGCAGTGATTCTCAACCACTTGTGTGCCGGCATTATTGTGTCGTGCCAAATTTTAGAATAATATACAGTAAATATTACATAATGTTTTTTTTTAAATTACGAGTAAAGTAAGTACTGTGATTTTTGTAGTACATATTACATTATTTTAATTTACATTGAAAATTGATATCATAAATTATTTTACACAGCATATTACAGGTAAGTAAATAACTTTTAAATTTATCTCTTTTACTTTGTGTGCCACCAAATTTTGAAATCGTTAAAAGTGTGCCGCGATAAAAAAAAAAAGTTCCGAATTACTGCTCTTATATAAGTCTGATTGTCCCCACACACACACAGATGAAAAATTCGCAGATTATAATTATTTAAACCCTTACATATGATACAAATATATTCTTTCTAAAATATACTTTAAGCACAAAGTATTGTAGGTAACTTCGTTCGTATATTATGAATCAATTGACGCTTAGAAATAAAACAAAAATAATTCATAAATAATAGTTAATAGCGCATTTTTTGAAAAAATTTTCCCGCATAGTTGATTGAATTATGCAAAATAAATATGATATTTGTGAAAGATTTTTAATGAAAACAAGTTGGAATAGAAGCATCACCTAACTTTTGTGTGATGAAGAGTAAATTACTTATTTTGTTTAAAAATTTAGAGGTTATTAAAGTTTAACTCTATCTATCTGATTAAAAATACTTCGCTTAACTTAATGGTCATTATAAACTTTCCTCTCCATAAAATTTTATTTAATAAAGTATTCACATTACGCATAATCAAATATTAATCAAGTTATTGTTAATATTATCCTATGATTTTTAGAGACAGTTAAATATTAAATATTTTACTTCATATTATATATGAAAGGTTTGGGGGGTTCACTTATTTTTAATTGTTTAAATTATATGCATACAATGTTTGTTATAATTTTCTTTTCTTTATGATATGGATAATAGAAAGGCATTTTTAGTTTTATATAAAATGCCAAGATTTGCTTAAATAAATACTGATTTTTTTTCATAAGACGCCTATACTCTATTAAGAAATAAAACTTATTAAACATTTTTAATAGTATTTGACTTTTTATAATAATAAAAATTTTCAGATATATTTTTTGACTCGATAAAATAATTATTGATATTCATTATAACTCTATTTTTTTCTTACTACCAGAAAAATATGTCCTATAAGAATATAAAATAATATATTCACAGCGAGAAATAGACAGGCGTATCCATATAATTATAGCTGAACTATTAATGGAATGGTTAGAGCTCTTGTCTTCAGATCAACAGTTCGTGGGTTCGAATCCCACCATGGACATGGTGTTTCAGTGGTTTGGAATCTACTTAAAACCGTCGGTCCCGGTCTAATTAGCTCCCGCATGCGAAAAATGACCGCTGTGGGGCAAACCAACTAATAATAGAGCTGTTGCTAGTATGTTTTCTGTAGATAAAAAAGTAGCCAAAAAACATAATAAGGACTTTTAGTGCTTGTTTTAACTTTATCTTTGTATGTGATTTTCATATTTCCAACGCAAAATTTCATTGACAGAAATTCATATTATTTCCCTTTTATGACAGGTCTATAGTACTTGTAATAAGTTCACAATACATGTAACCAAACTATGCGTACAAATAGGATGGTTAGATAAAGGACAAGGATCAGAATTACATACGTAAAGTATGGCCGAAGTAAGCAGATTGTGCCGTATGATTGCACTTAGAAGGCTCTATGATTGTAGTTGGTTGACAAGTACTGTTTCTACAAACCCAGTTAAATAAATTCATGAATTAATTAACAAAAATATTTAAATGCATATTTTTTTCGTCACAAAGGATCACTCCATTACGCCAGAAATCCACAGAGCAAGATGCAAATATGCACCAGTGCCACACAATGGGCTGAATTTTAAACATTCTTATTAATAATATACTCATTTTAGTATTTTATTTTGTTTAATAGTGTTTTTAGTTCCTCTTTTGGTATGAAAGTTTGAAGAGGGGGCTCGTGTGTCGACTTCATGAATTTAACTATAATTAAAAAATATATGGGGCGATTGATATGCTTATCAGCATCAGACGGCATTAATAGTCTGCTGGATATATGTGATACAGTAATTTAATAACGCATTTTATACTTCTTTATTGCTGGCCACCTTTTTTTTTCATGAATTAAATGTTACACCTATTTTCCCTATAATTTATTTATTCAATTTAAAGCGCTCGATATTTTTGCTTACAGAATTATCAATGACATACTTCAAAATTAATCCAGTTAATAATTTAAAAATTTTGTATGTTCATATACAATATTTTGATTTTTAATCTATTAGAAATCTTTATGAATAGTAAATTCTAAAAAATGAGTAGTTTATGCTTTCACACAAGAAAAAATAGAGAACTTTAATCTATCGAATGATTTATGCCTGAATGCAATTTATTTTCCAATTATCTTTAATATATTATAGTAATTTATATACATATATATAGGGGTATATAGATTTTAAAACTTTAAAAACTATACGAAATACATCAGACAGTTATCAAAAAACATCAAAAATAATAACATTTTATTTAGGGATGAACAAACATTTGAATAAAACATTAAGTTCGTAAAAAAAATGTAGATGTAATTTCATTAAAATTTTAATATTTTTAGAAATGATAAAATGTATGGGTAGTATTAATCATTACAGATGATACCAATGTACTTTACGGTATTTATCCACAAAAGTTTAATATTCAGTCACGTGATGTCTTCTCATTCATGCAAAACCGTAGATTTATCGTAACGCAGGAATAGGTTCTAGTATAATTCATTCAAGAACATGTTAATCGGATTTATGATCACAGTATATTATTAAAGGTAGGAAGTGTTGTTATGGAATTCCTTAAAAAATTGCATTCTTTTGTTTGGTTTTCGCTTAAGTAAATAAAAAGGGGAAAAACACTGGCGTTCTTAAGACAAGCATGCTAAAGAAAGATGTTAAAAGTCAAAGCACATTTTCTGCTTCAATAACATCTTAAAATGAATTCTTGTCATGAAATCAGCCGTGGCACATACACAATTCAGAAATTTGCCTCTTCTTCAGTTCATAACGTCGGCTTAAATATCCAGTTATGTAGATATGACTAGCATAAAGTAAGGAAACTGTCTGAAATGGTAGAGGGGAAACTTCTGTTATGTTCTTAGATTAATCCAGATCACAGCACATTAGTATAAATGCTATAATCTTAAATTTAATCAAATCGAGATTTAGCTTTTATAAATTGCTTACATACGTTTTTGTATACATCGATGCCAGTAAAATTTTTAAATTTCTTAAACAATCTAGCTTTTATTTAAATATACAGGCCGACCAATGGCTGAGTGGTTAGCGTTCCTGACTCTTGAGCCGTGGGTCCCGGGTTCGAATCCCGGTTCGGGCATGGATGTTACTATCTCTCTGTGTCTCTCTGTCCTTTCTTGTGTGTTGATGTATGAATGTGGCCCGCCCTATAAACGGGTCTGTGGTGGTATGACGCGGGTAATGCTACTCGCCTCCGTGACTTGGTTCACAGGTGCCCGCTGGGTAACGACAAATGAGTAGCAGTTTCCGGCCTTGTTGTGGCGAAGGGTTAGTCACCCAAGTGCCCGCCGTTATTAAAAAAAAAAAAATTAAATATACAGTAAATAATACCTTTTTTATATTATTTCGCTTTTATATTAAATTGAAAAAATACAAACATTTTAAGAATTCGACACATTTTATTTAATTTTTATATAAAGGAATACAAATTTTGTGTTTGTTTTATTGCTCAGTATGGTGTTTTAAGCATTAAATTTTCTCATTTATTTCAAGTGCAGCAATTTATTAGTTTAGAATGTTCTCGTGAAATATCTGATTTCATATTATTGACTGCTATCTTTAACTATTCCTTGCCCACTTACTTATCATCTATTATTATTGAAAATCATTCTATCCCTAATTTTAATATGAATAAAAAATAAGATAGTACCTAACATATCATATTTCGCAGCAAAAAATTTTTTTATGTTGTGTTACATATTTCACAACAAAAATAGATTTAAGAAACTTAAAGAATAAAATACAAATATTAATCAAATTCCTGAATTTTAAAAGCACTATTTCCGAACAATATTTCATCAGTAAAATATGCAGAAATTTTTAATTGTAGTATGAAAAAATTAGCAGCCTCGGGGGAGGTTGTAACCCCTAGAGAGCACATCCCCAAGTGGAGGATAGGGAAATGCCTCCATCGGGTGGTAGAAGGGAAATAAAATAGTACCTTCGGCGGACCAATAGGCGGAAGTCCAACCTCCAATGGTAACCATTTTTCCAATCGTCTCTGCACTAATAGCGATGATATTCCACTAACATCAAGACATATTTTCGACTGCCCTGCCATTTGAAGGTTTCTGGCTCATCTCAAGGAATTCCTCATGCTCGACATCGAAAAGAGTCCATACTCCGAAAGCATCAAGGAGATAGACAGCTGCGTTCTGCACAATCATAATCATCTTTAACTCTCTCCGTGGATGCGATGCCAACCAACCAACAAAAGAGCAACTGGATGAAATTGTGCAAGTTTTATTTTAGAAACAAATTGACGTAAATATATCAATGGCTCATCCTTTTTTTTTTTTTGGCATCTTAGTCTTGAATTAGAATCACTTACATATTTTGTATCAATTTTTTAACTGTCATGTTACTTTATATTAATTTTTGCACTTTTATTGCTTATTTATAATTTTATCTTCCACGACACTCGACGATTACGATTAACTGAATTTGAATCAGTTATTTATTTTTTTTTATAAATATATGTATTTTAAGATAACAGATGTAAATGTAATGTTTAAACATTACGATATAAATTTTTACTAAATCAAAACAAATTGGGGAATTTTTAAATGCATTTTTCTATCATAACGATGTGTTTTTAACGGAATATCTAAAATGTACCTAAACACCGAACCTCGTAGAATTCTTGAATGATTCTAAATCTGCCAAGTAAGAAAAGAGAGAACTGTGGATATAAGATATAGAAGATGCCCTCAGCAATAAATAATTACACAGAAAGGCTTTGCATTAGATTTTCTCTCAAATGTATAATTTATATTAGATAACACTTTCAGCATTCAGTGAGTTTCTGAAAAATCGAAGCTACAAAATTCAACATTAAAGCTATTCTCTATGTAATATTTGAACTTCTTTATAAATCTGGCATATTTTTTTTAAATTTTTATTTTTCTTCTTCTAATGAAGTCGTGTTTAAATGCTTTACGTATATCTCTCGAAAATGATAAAGATTATTTACATTATTATTATAATTAAATTATTCCTCTATTTAGCAGGTTTAATAAACATTGATTTTTTAATTCATTTGTGCACTTGACTTTCGTTTTAGTATTTTTATAGCCTATTCATTGTATTTACATTGCACACATTCATTAGATATTAACATTTAATACCTGATTATAAAAATTGATTTGGTTATCTAATAAACTAAATGTTAGCAAATCTTCAATGAAGAAGGTAACAGTTAACTCTTTTTCAAATTCTTATCAAATATTTTGGAAGTATTTAATAGTGTGATCAATTTAAGCAATTTTATTACTATAAAATGTGATATTGTGTGTGTGTAATATAAAAATTACCAGGTTGAAAAAATTTAATGATAATTTGAAAATATTAATTTATGTGATATCAATTGTAAAAATATCTACTTAATAGTAATTGTAATTTTTAGATTTGGCTTTGAAGCGAAATCTAAAAATTACGTTGTGAAAATTTGCACACACAAGTCAGAAAACTAAAAGCAGTTTTGAATTTTTTTCTAAAGTTTAATTAAGAAAGCCTATATTAAAGATAACTTTCCAAGATGTTTGTAGGAAAAGTTTATTACAAATTTTTGATCGCAAGATTTTTACTTAAAACCCTGTGATATTGTGTACTATGACGTAACCAATAAAATTGATAACCAAATTAAAACAAAGAAATTTAAAACCAATTTCAAAACTAGCTACCGTAAAATAAGAAGAGGTTTAATTTTAAACATTCATTTTTAGATAAAATTCATTTCATATTGACTAGATATAGGAAATCAAAAATTATTTTCTTCCAAAATTTAAAATATTTTGTTCACAATTCTTTAATCAAAAATTCTTGTATCATTATTATTATTTTCTTTCGTTACCAAACTAATCTTTATAGTTAATTTCGATAATTTGCTTTTTAAATATGCAACTTTAAGTACAAATTACTTTCTTGGAAAAATATATATTGTTTATAAAAATTAGTAAAGTTATTTGGATATCGAATGCTTCCTGCTTGTTTTAGAATATGCAATATATAATATAGCTAAAAATTTCTAATTCCAAATTGCACGTAAATACAGTCAATGAATATAGTATATAAAGTTGCATTTAAAATGACATTTTTCACAACAAAATTTTAAAGTAATCAAAAATTAATTGATATTTGGTTTTCTCACGAAATAAATCTGCTCATCCACGTCAAGAAGTGAATTTATTTTTCTTATAAAATGAAAATTTCAGCATTATAAGAATTATTTTGAAACGAGCTGAGGTCAAAATTATTTAACGTAATTTTGACAGTAATTTTCAGTTTTCACTTTAATTTCGAAAACTAATATTACAGTTGTCAAAAACCGTTCAAATAAATATGATTATCTTTCTTGATTGTTATTATAACTTGAATATTGGATAAGAAATATATATCTCAAAATAAAATATAAAATATTTTATTTAAATAAATTGAAAATTTTTATCTTACATTCAATATTCACAGAGTTTACTTTTGGAACATCAGATTGGAACAAAACATCAGATTTTACCTTAGGAAGAATAAAAAATATTCGATTCGATTTCGATATTGTTATCAATATCGAAATTGAAATACTAATTAGCAAAGTTAATTCTGGTAACTGAAATAAATTTATATTTCAATGATAGTTTCATACATTTCGTACATTTCATTAAGAATTGTCTTTAAATAGCAAATGGTGCATTATCACTCTAAATATTATTTCATTCTATTAATATCTTCCTTTTTCATTAATTTTAGCATTATTATTAAACTTACAAAATATTTTATTTTTAACAATGCTAAAAATTAAGCAAAAATACCAAATATTATTTATTTACATTTTTGTAATAATTTTAAACAGTTATAATAGCATATTAAAATTGTTTGAGCATATGCTATTATACATTTGATTACAATTATAATAAAAATTAATAGGTGATAGGTTCAATTCATTTTTTTTCTGAATTAAGAATGTTTTTTTTTTTTTTTTTTTTTTACATTATCTACAAAATCAATGCGTTATCTTCAAATTTAATTCTACTTTTTCACCATCAATTTTCTTCATACAGACAGGAAATTTCTTGAAATGAATTTGTTATTTAAAAAATTAAATAAAAGAAAAAAATACATTTCACAATATTATTTCATAAAATAAAGGTTAGATGAAACTTTAAAAGCTGTAACACTTCAACTTATGTCGTAAAAGCAGTTTAAAACTTCAGGATATAGAATGCATTTTTCAGAGTCAAATATGAGGGGAAAAGTTGTATTTTATTGTTATAAGTAAGAATGATTATTATTTCTCATCATTCAACGAAAGTTGTGTTCTAATCTTAAGAACACAACTTTCGTTTAATGCTAATATCCTAATAGCAAGAAGCGTTTCGTTAAAAAAGGCACAACTGAACATTGATCGTGAATTCACCTACTTGTTATATAATCGATATTAAATGCAAAATCACTGAGGGAAATGCATTAAGTGACGAAAAGCACCTGCCAGACGAGGTGGCTGAACTTTCTTCTGCTCATTAATTAGGGCTAGTTGCAAGTGACTAGGGTCAACTGTTTCACCTAAGCAGAACTCGACTCTTCGAAGTTACGGTACCTCTGAATAGTGAAACTGTTCGTCATGTACTTTAATATAAATATTATATAGTCTTATGCCTTAAAGCTCTTAAGATTCAGCTTTTTAAGTTAAAATATGTGAATACCTAAGCAAAAATGTTCTAGAATAGTTTTTATCATTATTTCTACGGTAATTTACGAATAAATTTCATCTATGATTTTTTATATTAAATAACAGATTTTTATAGTAATATACAGGTTTTTTGTAGTAGTATACAGAGTTTCATCAATAGAAATAATTTACATTATCAAGAGAATAAAATTAATATTCATTGAGCATTCGCTTGTTCTGCAATGCTAATTGTTTCGCCCAAGTATGCAACTGTTAAATTTTAATATTTTTAAAGTAGTAATAAAAAATTTTTCGTATGTCCCCATCCCACGAGAAAGGGCAAACAAGCAGAATAGAGAGCATTTATTGACGAGGATGATGACTCCAGATAGGAACAGGAGAATACGATGCTTCTTTTTCGAAAATGGGACTCTTACAACCAAAAAGTCCGAATTTTCAAATCAGTTTTGCATCCGTATCATACTCGGGATTCGAACCTGAGAGCCCATTTGGGGAGAGCTGAGGACCATAACCATCATACATACTGGGAGGCTGTTTGTTACTTTCATAGCCCTAATAAAATTTAGCCTCTCAATATTTATATATTTTTATCGAATACATTTCAATATCATTATATCTGGCTATTGTTTATATAGGTTATTAATTGACATATAAAGATAGAAATAGTTATTCTCTATTGAAAAGGAAATTAGAAAAAAAAAGATATAACGCACTAAGTAATGATAGCAAAATGAAGGATGGATTTACCAAAAGAATGAAAAATATACACTCATTCGAAGTCTTAAAATATTGATATTTGATCAATTTTGATGAATTCAAGATTCGTCAAGTATGCAATTTAACGGTAAAAATTGACTTTTAAATTTGAATTTTCTTCCGCGTTGGAAATCATTTTTAATAGTAAGAGATTTCACATTTTCACGAGCCACACAAAGGTCACGCAATCTTTGCATTTCCTTTCTCATTAAATTAAAGGTCAACAGCTGTGTATGATTCATAGAGGGTTCTGATAAAGCGACAATAAACTTGCATTTGGAAGATTTGAAAGGTCAAAATTACCACTCACTTTAAGTAGATTTTATACAATCAATGTGAGAATGAATGATGTTATAAGAATAACAATTGCTTTTCAGAAATCAATTTTGAGAGCAATTCCAGAGAATGCAATAGCGTAACAGGAAGCGGTATCATACAAAGGCCGCCCGAGGGGCACAAACACCGCCTCGCTCAGGCAAGACTACCTGTTTCGCACTTGAGCTCCAAGTTCATAATTAGATTTGGGATTTTTCTCTCCTCGGACCCACCTTTGGATCCGTATGGAATCATTTGTCAAAGTTTCTACACTCTCCCCAACCATAAATCCAGAAGGCTGACAACCCTCTACCCCTGCCTGTCATTCCAGGGAGAATGAAAGGTGGAGGGCTATTTTCTTAAGGTCGGAAAAATAGTTTGTTAAGCGTTAGATATAGGGCAATTTTCGACTCCCTTGTTGGGGAAAGGTTAGAATAATTATGGTTTATTATATACAGTTCCAACACTCTAATCTGTTCTGATTACTAGTTTCACTACACTGATAAACACATCGTGAAAAGAATAAGCAGTTCCTCCTTCTTTAAATATGCTTTTCTCCTCTACACAATTAATGAATATAAAAATAATAGATAATCTCCAAAATAATTTTCTTCTGTGCTTAAATAATCTAAAGAGAATCGTTTTATGTTGGTATACCTTCTTTCACAAACTGATAAAGATTCAAATTTAATATACCAATGTTTGGAATTTCTAAGGCTTCAAATCGATTGATAAATACATCGATTGAATTAAAATCAACGATCAGGCAAATTTTGATCCTGCCTTGCCTTTTTTAAATATTTAGATATTATATATATATATATATAATATATATATATATATATATATATATATATATATATATATATATATATATATATAGGTATAGCCATATTATTATTAATATATATTTAGATATATTAATATGTTCTTATCCTTTAAGTTCATATTATTATAATATAAATTTAGATTAACATGAAAAAATGCTATAAATTCCGAACTCCAGAATTGATTCAATTTTAAACTTTAGTCATAGTTTTAGTCACTTTAATTGATATAATTAAATAAATAATAGTATATGCATGTAAGAAAATGTAAAGAATTTTCAAGAGGCGTTGGGCCTGTCTTCAAGTGTATATCTCATTTTAGATTTCGGGGGAAAAATTGCAATTTTTAAATATTTAATTTTTTCAAAGATATTAATTTTTGTTTTTAGTTTTGTCCAAAAAAACGCTATTTTTATTATGAGCTGAAATCTCTCATATGTAGATCATCTAAAAAAAAATAGATTAAGAAGAGAAACGCTTGAAAATTCCTTTTAACTGTGAAATTATTAAACGTTGAATTGGATCTTCTTTCATCTTCGCTCTAATTCATTCCCAATTGACACTATATTGAGAAAATCGAAAACACATTCTCTGCAGAGTAAAAAACTAAACTTTTTCAAAAAATAAAAAAAACAGCACGTAAACATCTTTATTTTTTATAAATAATTTACACTGTAGAACTGTATAAAGGAAGGATATTAGTCTTCGATACCATAAATACTTTTCTGCTTCTTCCAGCGATTACAAATGACAGACAATTTCAAAAGAGAGAAAGAACTACAAGCAGAGCTTCGGAATAATGTACAACACTGCATTGGAATTAGCAAATTTAAAGTGAGTTCAAATCAGCAATGTTAGCTTTGAAAAATGACAAATTCTATAATCAAAATTAAAACATAAAACATAACCTAGGCTTTAAATTAGTCAAAACTCAACATCCTAACAAAAGTTTAATTGCATTCCGAGCAACTATTCTTCTCCATTCAATCCCCCGAAAACAAAAACTGTGTAATGTATATATACACTCATGTCCATAAATTAAGCATAATTCAGAATCACACAGAAATTGACCTCGGCGGACTTTCATATGGAGACGGCCAGGTACCCGTTACCATCAAGAGAACACCATTGAACGACACCGTTAAGGTGGTGCAGGATTGCTCGTTTGGGGATGATATATTCTGGGTTCCAGAACTACCCTGCATGTTCAGAATGTAACCATGACAGGCCACATCTATCGAGAAGTCATTCTGAAACAACATGTACGTTGGTTTCGGGGCGCTATGGGTGCAGAATTTCAGTTTATAAATGACAACGCCCGTCCTCACCGTGCAAACACTGTAGACGAATGCCTTCAATCGGAGGATATCACCCGTATAGACTGGCCAGCATATTCACCGGACTTGAATCCAATAGAACATGTGTAGGACATGCTTGGCCGACGAATTGCAGCCCGTCAACTTCCTCCCACATGTATACCGGAACTTCGGAGAGCATTGCTTGATGTGAGTTGTGTAATATTCTCCAAGATCAGATCGATAATTTGATACTCAGCATGCCTAGGCATTGTAACGAAAATGGTATTGCATTGTCTAGGGGGCATACTTTGTATTAATCATCACACCAACTATGTTATATTGGTTTTTGTAAATAGGTTCTTTTTTTAAATTTGCTCCAGGGAGTAAAAATTGCAATTTTTATTAATGATGTCAAACATATAGCATCTGCCTTTTGTTTAATAAATAGACTTTACAAATAAGTCACATTTGTTTTGCTTCTGTCTCTTTCTTTACCTGAACTAGCATTATCCTTTATTTATGGACACGAGTGTAGTTATAAGGATTCCATTTATGTAAACTCATCCAAGGAAATTCCAGAAGCTGTTATATTATTAGTTTGTTGAATATAGTAGTTGCAATGTTTCCTAATTTATTATATATTCAGTAATTTTACATACATGTATATTACGGATACATTATGTATTAATCAGTCATAAGTACATCAAACAACTGATAAATGAATTTGGAATAAAATTCCATAATATTTATATGAAGCTCTTCAAATTGCATTTTTTTTCCACGTATTTTCTTAAAAAGAAACATGCATTCCTCTTTTCTTCCCAATTTAAAATACAATAAAAATTCGAGAGAAAAAAAGCTACGATTCGATTACTTAAAGCCATTGTATCACACCAGGCAATTGCCCTGTTGCCACAAACTTACACGGAATGGCGGAAGAATACTATTACAGGATCGAGAAAATCAACCACGAAAATGGTCAGTTTGAAAAAAACTGCCCATTTATGCTCTGTCGGAGTCCATTTCGGAAACATAAGACCTTCTGTTACCAGAAAAATATGAAATGATAATGATCGGAAGATGAGAAGATTTTTCCATGCAGTCGGTCAACAGTCGCTTTATTGGTTGTGTCTCGTGTAGAGAATGTTTCCATCATAAGCAGTTTGAAGAGCCATTTTGTTCTCTCCCACATTCGACGTGGGTGAATGAGGGTGGAAAAATATCATTTTGGGTATGTAGAGTGGCAATGAAGCTCTGCGGTATGATGGATGACTGCCACACTAACATTTCGTGGGGCAGGAAAGTGAAAGTCGTTATTGGTATCATTTGCATGCTGTTGATTGTTACTCTGACCACTATCAAGATGTCGTAAAGAAGTCAAAGAGTTGGCTGAAGACATAAAGAAAAATCAAATCTAATTTGAGCTAAATGGCATTTGAAATCGAATTTTAGATTCATGATTATATATTACCTATTTGAAAAGTATCTAAGAATTGTAAGTAACAAAAGATTTGAATCTAATTGAGCATACCCTTAAAAATACTTTGAATATTTCATATACATACCTTGAAGAGTTTCAAATTATATAGAACGTTGACTTATATTTATGAAAGCGTTGAGTAAAACTGATTTTATAATAAGTTTTACTCAACAGGAAACATATAAGCAGGGTTGTAAAAGTCGTAATACAAATAAATTTTAAATTTTATTGTATTATTTTAAAATAAATTATTTTTTAAGTATAAATGACATTTCTAAAATAATGATGAATATCTTTCATTAAAGTTACACAAATATTGTTTATTTGTAACACATTGTCAATTGTGAAAGTAATAGTATACTGCTTACGTTAAGCATTAATTGATATTATTACAAGAGCAGTAATTTTAGATTTAAGAAAACTAACTCTAAAATAAAAAATTTAATGTTTTTTAACATATTACATTTAAATTCCAGTTTTTAAAAAAATTTCTAACACGATAAAAAATTAAAGCAATCAAAATGAATTATTTAAAATTTACAATGCTCATACAGACATTTTTTATGATTAGATGTGTACATTATTTTGATTTCACAGATGAAAAATTAATATATTAAATTCTTATTTGTCTAGAATTTTATTTTTGTGATATATTTTAGGAATTCAACACATAATGATGAAAATTTTGTTAAAAATTTTATCACTGTATAGTTTAGTTTCTTTGTTTAGAGATTATCGTAAACTTTAGATACCACTCTTGTCATTTGTTTGTAATATATTTGTAATAATCAATTTTCTTAAATATTTTGTTAGTTGTAAAGAAATTTTTGTGTAAATAAGTGTATGAAACTGCCCATATAATATGTTAATTTTTATTAACTTTTTTGTTATAAATATATTAATAATATAACATTTATTCTGCTGTAATAAAATAATCCGTTTATTGTGAAATTAACATTCTTGCTCAGTTTTATAAATTTCATTTTTTTATTCTAGCCTGTATGTTTGCCATTTTTTATACTTTGTGATAATTGTTTCTATAACAAAATACAAAAATATAAATTAAGTATCAAGCGTATGCGGAACGATTCTATTTTTTTCTCAAAAAAAACATTCTTCACATTCCTTCTGAGTTTTTAAATTAATGCTCAATGAAATAAAAGTTCATGGAAAACATTTTTGTTTTAACATTCTTCATCTGTTTCGGTTTATTTATTTTACGCTCAATTAAATAAAAATGCTTACACATTTATACAAATTATTCTATTAACATGTTCTAAACTTTCATACGTGTTTTCTATTTTATAAAATTTGTTTTAAATGATGGCAATGGTGTAAGAATTCACAGAAATAAAGTAACTAACGAAAATCATTTTTGAAAAATTCTAGAGAAATAGATTACAAACAACCTTAAATTATATGAAAAAAACTTCCTTTAACTAATTTTTTCAAAAATTTCTTTTTTCTCAAGTCACAATGAGTAAATAACTTTTTACGATAGTGTTTGGCAACAGTGAAACGCAAGAGAATCGAAAACATTGGCATGCATTTAAAAATGTGTTCTAGTTTTCGAATTTATCGGTAAAACATGAATTAGACTCATGTAAAACAAATTCAGAAATCAGCTTACACTAAATATGCTTAATTTATATATCTGGGATAATAAATTTTATGCTGGAATAAAAAATTGACAAATATATCAAAAATTAATGTTTTTTTTTTTTTTTAACTTTTAGACTACATTGCATATTTTCTACTTTTTATTTAATCATAAAACAATTAAAACTTTTTAATTTAAAAAATATTAATACATTTTTTCAAAACTGCAGCCATTTTTACCATATTCCAAAATAAATAAATCTTTGCTATCAATTTCTTTGTGACAAAAAGGATGCTATGGACCTGAAATAAAAAATATTAGTTTTATATATAGATTCTAAAGAAGCATATTATTGGCAGTTCTCTTTCTGCCGTAATGACTACAATAACTTTAGCCAGAAACTTTTGCAAAAGCATAAAAAAAAACTACAGTTTCTATAATATAACAACTAAACACAGCAGCTTTCAGAGAAGATGGCTCAGGCGTCTGACTTACTTTTTCTATCACTCTCAACTAACACACAACTTGACTATGGCCGATATTTATTCCTCTTCGATTAGACTCTGGAAGATTCCATAGCAAACAGTTACTAAGCTTATGGTGAATTAGCTCCTATTGGCCCTTTCCAATTGATAGCTCAAGAATGGTAATTTACATTTAGTCGCCAAATGTCACCGACTGTTTTAAATCTCACAGGCTACTATTTCTTCATAGAAATCAGAGAAGAATTTTACAAATAAAACGATAGTAGAACAGTAAAACAAATAGTTAACCAGAAACATAACACATCTATATAAATATTTATACTAAATTATTCCCAAATTAGAGGTTCGTCAAAGGGAGCATCTACTGTAAATATTCAAGGCCCCAATAAAGTATATATTAAGAATAGAATTATATTCAAAGTAAAATGTTCGATCTAAGACAAGTTAAAAAGATGTCCTTCCATTCACAGCTTTAAGCATTGCAGATCTCTAATTTAGGCATCTTTATGCAACTTTTATAATAGTTTAATGATTAAGAATTTATCCAGAACTAAACTTTTGGAATAGTGATTTCTCATCAAATTCCTATATTTCTCGCGACTGGAAATCCTTGTATCATAAATTTATGTTTAGAAAATGATAGGAATATGACATACAATATTATTGACATTATTCTGAAATTTATTAGATTCGTCTGTTTTTTTCTTTATTTAGAAAAACGTTTAAGTTATTAATAGAAATTTTTTTCCAGTCGTTCAATATAAAAAAAATATTCTATATGATGGCTCATTTTCACCTAATACAACCAAACAATATATTTTTTAATTGAAGGATAATCTGAAAGCCTGATATCAAATTTTGTTTCGAAGAACATTTCATAAATTTCTGTACAAGCATTTTTTTCCTGGATATAGCTGATTTATTTGTAAATATTTTACTCGAAATGTTGTATAAATAGATACAAACATTGCTAAATTTTGTAAGCAAATATAAATATATATATATATATATATATATATATATATATATATATATATATATATATATATATATATATATATATTAGTTGTTATTGCCAAGCATTTTGAACTTTCAACGACAGAAAGTAAATGCTAAAAGTTAATATGTTTTCAGTCTCCAATTGTCTTGTTAACCTGATGCACACATTTTGTGCATATTAAATATTGAAATAAATCCAAAATTTTACGAGAAAAGCTTATATATTTCATTATTATTTTGCATTTTTACTTTGCTGTCTCAATTAAATTTGCATGGTAAAACTTACATATAATAGCTAATTAGATATATATATATACTATAAAATTCTTTAATACCAATTGATTTGAGTATGTTCATCCCAAAATCGAATAAATGGATTAAAATAATTTTTTCGCATTTACATAAAACCTCAAATTGCACTCCAGGTTAGATGAAAGAAATGAAGAGAAATAACCAATAGAAATTATTTAGATAATATATAAAAGTCAAATGTTAAATGGATTATTTATTTTCATGTATTCAATAGAAAATAATTATGTTATGTTATGTTATCAAAAGAATTTCAACATGCACAATCTATAAGAAACTAGATATAATCAATTTTCTATCAAGTAAGAATAACTAAAGAATTCCAAATGACTATTTGCAATTCAAGACCCCATTTACATCGTTATCTACTCGAAATAAAGTTATTATACCTGATTTTTTGCCGATGCATATTTTTTGAATCGGTATTAGAATGTGACGCACAATTCTACAGCTTTCTGATTTATCAATTTTTTTAGAGAGCTAAAAAAATATTCAATTCAAGTTGCTGCACAAGTAATTTCCTCTTAATGGAAGACCTGTCCGATCGAAGTATAACTTACCGATCACGGGAGGCGGACATTTTGATAGAATATGATTGGTTTTACCATTTAACGAGACCATTTACAAGAGACATGGAAGCTGAGATAGCATACCTTTCTCTTTGGATCATGTGTTTACAGTACACAATGAAACCACAACATGTAATTACATCGGTCTTTCCAATAGTCGGCGCTGCTTCGTTACAAAATTGCACCATCGTGAGTTGCTTTCTGATGAATGGTGATTTCTTCATATTTCAAAAAAAAAAAAGGGTGCTGGTCGCCAATACTTATTGTGAGGATTTTGAAGAAACAGCAATTTAATTTGGAGCCAAGGAATTAAAAAAAGATATATATTTGGTACATATCGGCAACGCGGTTATTGAACTCCTTTCATGAAAGATTATAAAATGCTTTAAATTAGATTGGAAATTCATATGTGAAATGATCATCATATAGCAAAAAAAAAAAAAATAAATAAATAAATAAATAAAAAAATTTCATATCTTATAACATTTTTATTCCTACGTTTATGGTGTCATAATTTTGTGCATATTTTTGTGGAGAAAACAGAATAGTTATTTTATTAATATTTACTTTTTTCTGACAATTACAACACATTTTCTGTAAAAAGTGAAAGCAGAAGCTAAAACGAGAGAGAAAAATCTAAGGAATTTCACATCATACATAACCAGAATTGAGAGTAATTAGAATAATATGCCTTAACGAAGATTGTCAAAAACTACTCAAATACACATAAAAAACTGTCAAAACAAAATTTAAGGGAAAGTAATTTTTCATTTTACATATATATTTTATTTTAAACTGTAGAGATTTTAATACTTGGTCGAATTTTTCATTCGATAGCCTTGAAGTAAATGGTTATTAATGCTTTATGATTATTTGAAAAATGAATTTATTTTATAAATGCATACTTTACGAAAGATATCGAAACTAAGTTCCCAAAATTATTCGTTATACAAGTTAAAATATCTACAATAATGCATTTTGATAAATTACAATGCAACATGGACCTTTATTCATTCCTGTTTATTGCATTCAAAGGGATTTTTTTTTAAATTCTTTTAATTGGAAATAGTGAAAATCATTGAAAACTAAGAAATATATAATTTTTCTTTGAACACCTTTTATGTTAAACACAGGAGTCAACAAACATTCCATACTTATTTTTTTCTCACTTTTACTGCATTCTACTTATTGATTTTCGAATTATTTATGAATTTAAAAAGCTAAGTTAATTATGTCAATCAAACATGACACATCCTTAAAAATCAAAAGGAACAAGTTAATTATCACCTGTCGGGTGTCTCATGAAAAATTAATTTTCGAAATGATGATAGTGATAAATGATTTGTAAAGAAATATGAATAAATTTATGTCAAATTGAAATGTGAAATAACGTATCTCCTTCAATCCCCATTATACATCACTTTGGAAATGGTCATGTTCAGGTTTTTTTTAATACATTCACTCAATTCTATAAAAAATATTCTAACCGTAGGAAATTAAAATCTTCAGAAGAACCCATGATAGTTTTAGGAAATAATTAAAGAAAAATGTATCGAATGAATTACTGAAGGAATATCAGACAACTATAACTAGGTGACAACAAATTGTGGTCAGAGAAAGTTATTTAACTGAGTAAAATAAGTTCATTATAAAAGTCACTTATTAATCAAAAAATCTTTGCTGCTGGTTTAATAATGAAACGTCTGCAAAATTTGTTTTATAAAATAAGGATGACGCTGGGGCGAGAAAATGGGGCGGATGACACATTGCACGAATTCCATTTCAAGAATTATGCAGCAATCGATAGGTGTAAAAGGGTCAACAACTCAAACAGTGCAAAGATGGGTAAAAAACAACTCTTCTTGCTTGGGGGTTCCCGGTCTGCATGCAAATGAGCGTCGCCGCGGATTGACCTTCACCCGTTCTTCTGCATTTTGTGGTCTTGAGCTCTAAATTTACTGCCTGAGATAAGTATTTGCTGGAAGATGAACGGCGCCATGCATCTCTGCTCCATCCCTAACGCTTTCTTTATGGCCATGGAGGGGTTGAAGTTATTGTCTTGACATTTCGACACAGCAGTTCAGATAGTGATATAAGGCAATAAAAACATCCCTCGCAATTTTAACTTTTTATACTTTCGATGGATAACATCGACTTGCAATTATGTAACAACCAAAAATATCATAATCGTAAAAAAAAAAAAAAAATGGCAGACTTATTTTATGCTCTTTTAACTCTGTTATATAATTTAATTTTAAATTCTAGAAAAGCACATCGAATTTTATTGAATTTAAATTAGTGTAAAAAGTATCAACCTTTCTACAAATTGTTTGATTATGTTCAATACAAATTCTCAATTATGAAATGTTCAATAATCTGCGAAATTAAATTTATTGTTGCTTCATTTAATGCGAAATATAAAATACTTATATTTAAAAAAATATTAAAACCAATATTTATAAAAATCTTTAATTTAATTTTTCTCGAACAAATAAACAAAGCGAAGAAAAAACGATGCATTTTTCTTTAATACATTTTATGTAAAGTTTATATGATGACAAATATAATTCGTATAATTATAAGCAATTTAAAACTGTATATTACTATTTTAAGTTTTTACCTACTTAATCAAAATTTTATATATTCAACGAATATATAGTGATTTTATAATTTTAATCAAAACCGTCAGAGCTTAGGAAGTAATAATAACTATTATCTAAACTTTTTATCTTTTTTTTTATACTTAATTTTCCCAAAATTTGTATTACGTGAAGTCTAAGAATTCTATTTAATAACTCATTTAAGTTGAAGTACGATTTATTGAAAATGCAATTTGAAACCTAAGCTTATTTTTCAACAGTAAATGTAAAATGATTTTTGCTTAAATGGGATAATTTAAACTGTGATGGAAAACACTGTTTAAACTGAAACATTACGGATTCAGTAGGAATGAATACATAAATTTCTGTGACAAAAAATATTGGATTAATATAAAACAAAATATCATTAGAAACTTTATCATAACAAATTTAAATTTTTATAATATTTTGATATAATAACCAGAAAATTTTAATGAAAATTTACATACTCTTTCTATGATAAAATTTTATAAATTTCAATTCATATAATTAAGTATAGGATAACCAAATAAGTATGAAAAACATTAAAAGTACTTATTTCTATAGTCTGATTTAGTGAAATAAAATACTTACTACAAAATAATAACGGAAGAAAATGTTTGGAAAATATATATAATATTATGATGTATATATATATATATATATATATATATATATATATATATGCATCAAAACATTGAACATATTCAAATCTTGTAAATAGATCAATTCTTGAGCGATATTTAAAAATTAACCATGATGATAACAGAAAAAAATTGTCATTTGATAATTTTGAACTGAAACGCTAAGCATTTTCTATGAGGATAAAAAATATCATAATGCAGAAAAAATTGTTTTTTTTATTTATGAGTCATTAATTTTTATTTTCCAGACATGTGATTTGAGGATTCCTAAATTTGAGTATTTCATTCTCATAAAAATCTAATTAATTTTATTTTGAAAATAATACTGAAATTTTTAATGTAATTTATAATTGTAGTTTTTTATAGATATCCAAATGAAATGTTATGAAACTCAGAAAAGTTAATAGATATTTAATTAATTCATAAAATGATAAGTTTGTAGATGTATATAACGAAATATTTTATAAGAATGTATATTATTATTAGTATTTTACACAAAATAATTTAAAAAAGATCTATCAAAACATTATTTTTATGTATTATTTATAAACCCAATTTAAATAAAATGTGAAAATAAAATTTTTAAAAAACTCTCACATTCATTAAGTTTTTAAAAGAAGCATAAAATTTAAATTTTAAAATAATTTTTTATTATGATATAAAATAAGATTTAAATAAACTTTTCAACCATATGATGAAATATTTGGTTTTAAAATTAATCCTCATATAGATTACTTACGTTTTTAACACACATTATATGACATAACATAAAAATACAAATTCATTTCTCTTTTTATCAGAATATATATATATATATATATATATATATATATATATATATATATATATATATATATATATATATATATATATATATATATATATATATATATATATATATATATATGTATATATATATATAGATAGATAGATAGATAGATAGATAGATATAGATATAGCTCAACTGATACCCTTCACTCTAATACTTAATAAAATACAAAATCAAAATTTATAGTGAAATTTATTCGAGCATGAAAATATATTTTGTTAATAAATAGAGAAATCAATAAGGCTTGAAAAATAGAGGGGTATCATGTTTACAAATCCTCCTTTTTTTATCTCGTTCAAAAAGTAAATTATTTTTACTAGGTGCATTTTTATACTGCGTAATTATTTATTTTTGATAAATTTAGAAATTGCTAAAAAAATTAACACACACACAAACTTCTGAATTAATTCATATATATATATATATATATATATATATATATATATATATATATATATATATATATATATTTCTCAAATTTCGCGCAGTTTTCTTTAAATATTGTTAAAATTGTTTTCAAAAGTTGCTTATCCTGAAAGTTAAAAATAGCTAGAAGTAAACTATTTTCCCTAGAAATCTAACAAATTAAAAAATATATTGATTTTATTTAACTAAAATAAAAAAATTATATTGAAAACTAAATATTATTCGGTTGACGTTTTATTAGCAGTAAATTTCAGTATGATTGATAGTATAATATGGTTTAATATACTGAAATTATATCCTCATATACTGTAGATGATTTTTATTTTTTTACGTCATACCTTTATTTATATAAAAAATTGAATGCTCCATTACGTAATTAAGGGGAAAATCTATGCATTAAATTACATATCAACATAAAATATGAAAAAATTAGATTGAATGTAAACACACTTAGTTTATTTTGATTAAAACACAATTAAAGGCTTCTATCTAGTTTTAATGTGTTTTTAACCTTCATTTTCCTGGATACTTTTAAATTAAATGTAAGATGCAGTATTGTGAAACTATCAGTCAACCTTGAAAAGGATATCAAAATAAATCCTTCTTTCTCCTTAAATAGTTTTTAAACTTGATATATTTGAGAACGTATTTCAGAAAATCTATACAACTCACAAATTTCCTGGTTTTGGAAATAAATATTCCTCAGTTACTTAGTGTTTGCTAGTAAAGATATCAAGATTCAATTTGTCATTTAAGTAAATTAATTTAATTTAAAAAATAAATAAAATTATGTAGTTTACTCATAGAAAATACTTTTTTAACATATGATCACTTCGAATTAAGATGGCCGTTTATTTGTTTTATCTTTAATTAAAATATTTCCAAATGTTCTTTTTTTTTTCAGAATTTCATTGATCCAGTTGAATTCAGTGACCCTAATCATTTTGTTTATTCAATAATCAAATTCTTTTCATAAAAATAAATGAAATTACAAAGTCCAATTTTGAAACTATTAACAAAATAAAAAATGATAAAACGAAGTTCTTGCATTCTGTTTTGATTGTAGGTTTATGACAGAAATTATGAACTCGAACAATATTTCCTTGAAAAATGTGCTATTTTTACATTGTACTGTGAAATCAATTTTTTCAGTATTTAAATTTTAAACTTATTATGATGATAATTATATTATAGTGGTTTTTTTTGTTTGTTTGTTTGTCGCTCAACGGTCATTTTTTGCACACGAGGGCTAATTAGACCGGGACTTACGGTTTAAAGTGGAATCCGAACCACTACAAACATCCATGCCCAAGGTGGGATTCGAACCCACGAGCTGTTGAACCGAAGGCAAGAGCGCTAACCATTCGGCTGCCAGCTCGGCTATATTATAGTGGATTCATATATATATATATATATATATATATATATATATATATATATATATATATATATATATATATATATATCCTGCACTTGCAAGCTTTTTTCCATGATAATTTTAGTCACTTGTTTGTAAAAACACAGAATAAAAAAATTTTAGTTCAAAATTTTGTCACTATATTTAAAAAAAAAACTGTAGCTATGATTAAAAATATTTTGCTACCAATGTTGACCAAAATAATATGCTTAATTGCCTGCATAAGAATAATACATAACTCCAGATATATAATTATAGTCCATGAATTATAAAAAAATTACAAGATTAATCAGTGATTTCGAAAAAGTTTAATAATCTTTTTCTCATTGATCCACCATTTTTTTAAAATTAGACAACAATTGTAAATAATTAACGTGATAGCTGAAAGAGACTGATGCTTATTTCACTTGTTACATTCAATAAAATGATAAAGTATTCATAAATTCATCAGAATTCTTTATTTACATGAGTTTCATAAAAACTATCTACAGACACATATTATCATGAAATTGCTTAAACGTCAAATTTGACAGAATAATCCATTATAGAGCATAATAGCATTTGAATCGCAGTTGGTCAAGCATCCCGGATGCTTAAGCTTTATTCTAAACCATTATACATCAAAGATCTTGAAATAAAAACTGAAAACATTTTGCCGAGGAAAAAAATCATCGCATACGCTTAAAGAAAAAATAAGGAATGAAATGCACAAAAAAATGGTGATTGATATTCATATTCTAAATATCAATTTGTTTAAATATATTAATTACTATTACCGTCAATATTTGATGCTGTCCATGCTTAGCAGTTTTAAAATAGTATATGGATTCGTGGTAACACACTTTTACTTTCTTTCCCTATCGAAATACGAGAAATGTATTTCGTATTTTGACATCCTGTTTAGCATTCAAAAGATATGTCGTATCTGACTTTTTAATCGCTTTCTTCGGGATGTTTGTTTGATCGACAGCTGTTTGAGGCTATTAAAATTACTACACTCTTGCCTTATTAATAATGGAACTCTCACTTTCAGAAAATGAGCTCATTCTGTAATGAATGTATTCATTACATTCACGAAGCTTTTCGGTCATTAATTTGGAACAAAATTAATTGCGTTATCAATTTACACTATTTATGAAAGGTTTTCATTACAGTAAAAATGCTAGCAACCAAATTTTCATAATGAAATGATTCATTTTTATTTCTGCTATATATGAGTAGTATATGTCGATATTTTTTTCTTTGTTAAGAAATTTGTCAGGTATTTGTAATTTTAAATAAATATTAAATATAAAACATTAATGGGATCGTTTTATGATAATACAATGTCGAATTAACCATCTAAATAATTCTTTCATCCATTAATTAAATAACATTTTTACCAATTTTTCTTTTAAATTGCATTTTTACCTAGTATTTACTATATCTCATTTTATGTTCAATAACATGTTTTGAATACAAAGACAAGAAAATTCAATATGTTATTTATTAAAAATAATTATTAAAAGTTATTTCCTTGAATTACAGATTTAATAAATTCCTAAAGAATTACAAATCACTTTTAAAAATATTGTTTTGAAGACCAGAGGAATGAGGAAAATGGGGAAAATTTTCCTTTATGTTTCTTCTAAGAAAAAAGGATTGTTAAAAAATCTGCTCAATAACGCAGTCTATCCATTGAATTTGAAGAAAAAAGCAATAACTGGTCATTTTTTATATTTTTCATTTATTATTGAAGGCTGGTGTAAAAATTTCGCTATTTCATATCTTTTCAACATTAACAGTTTATTTTATTCATTACTTGTTAAGTCTTCCAACTCAAAGAAATGAAACATATTTCAAAATAGTTTATTGCAATAAGGATTAAAGTTTTAAAGATATTGAAAATATTTAGTAGCTTTTAAAAATAAGAAATAACCTCACAGAATTTTTGCATATTAAATTCGAAATAGTATCAAAAGTTCACAATAACATTATTTGTCCCCTTTAAGCAGTTTCATATGAAATGCAGATTTTAAAATAAGTAATCTTGAACAATGTTCACTTATTATGGATTAATTTCATAATTTGTCAATGTACAAATTTATGATACAAGAAATTTATATTATTAATTATTAAACCTGAGAAAATATAAAACTGCATCGTTATGCATTGAAAAGAATAACACTTTTTTGGAAATAGGACCTTATTTTTACATTAAAATTAAATTAATAATTTTTTTACTGAATACATGAAATAAATTGTGGGAATCTTCTATGTAAAATAAATTTATATAAAAGATTCACACAAAAGATGGTCAAGGATTCACTGTTTTCAGCTGGTACAGGTAAACGAAATAGGCTGTCTTTAAAATGAAAATCTACAACAATCTTTCCAACATGAGATACGAAAACAGAGGACTCTACAACCTGTTGCATTGATAATATCGAAAAAAGACATAATCTTATTAGGTAATTGGTCATTTTGAGATAATTGGTCTTATTAGATAATTGGAAATATTAGAATACTGAGTATAGGAAATAATGACACTAATTGATTTTGGCGATTTATAAATTTTAAATATTATCTCGTGATTATCACTTACAAGTTTCTAGGTTATAAATATGGAGATTTTCTTTAAGTAAATTCATTAGTTTTTTCAAAAATAATTTCCGATGCGTTTTTAAATCATGATAATGATTTTAAGTACATCAATTATATTTTAGTTATATTTTCTTGATTCTAAGATCTAAATGGAATAGTTCTTCATTTATAAAATAAATATTCAAAAAGGAAGCAATTGCAATGTGGCAAACATGTTTCACATATATTTCAACCACTTAGATAACATATTTCTTATATATTATTATATATAACAAATAAATCAAATGTGAAGTTAAATTAAAACTTTATTAAATGTAAAATTAAATCAAGTGTGATCATCAAACCTTCATGAAACAGGATGTAATTCAAAATTTATAGTTATTTTATAACTATTCCTATAATCCTGATTTGAATTAAATCCTAACTTTGAATATGTTAGCATGTTGGAAAAATATTTCTAGGCAGAAATAGTGTCACAAAATGTTAATTAAACATGTATAAATTAAACTACTAACTAAACGTATAACTTTGAGATTTTTTATAACCTATTTAGATATTCCTAAATGTTAAAGCTTGTAATTAAGTTTTTTTTAACTCCCGACTTTTACTCAGAAAAATTTATAATAAAATAAAACTTAATAGTTAGATACTTAATAGAAAAATAGTTTTTAAGAATCTTTAGTAAATAATTTGCTTAAGCATAGCAAAAACTGATATTAACTGTAAATTAAGTTGTTTTTTTGCTTTTAGGAGTAAATTTAATTTCTTATCTCGTTGGTTGCTCTTTATTAGAAAAATTCAAGAAAAAATTATATTCTGTTTCATTATATGTTCTTATTAAGAACTCATTTATTTAAATGACAAAACTTAAGCGCATAAGAAAAACGTGACAATAGGACCTTATTCAACTTTAACACTTAAACAATTCCAAAGAATCTTGCGTGAAAACTAGTGTGATTAATTAGTGATGTGTCAAATTGCATTCAACCAGACTTCGAGAGCATGTGGACTTCCCCTTCGAACTTATTAATTCCATCTCCAGTCATTTCTAACGTTACGCAAACAAAGACCATTCATCAAAGTTTGAGTAGAAAGACAACGAACACTTTTCCTGACAGCAACGTAATGACTAGCCTTGGACATCGTTAGCTGAAGCTGCGTGTAAAAGCTAAATTGGAATTAAAAATAACAAACAAGTAATATTACGTGTTATTAGCCCCGGTCCCACAAGCCAACTTCTTTCCTTCTAAAAATCGTACTGCTTCCCGAAAAGTTCACAATGAGTCGCGTGTTAAATCTTTATTGCACGGCATTTGACCAGGCGAGGAACTTTTCACCAAGCATGAAATTTTTTTTCTTCACATTCTTGACATTTTGCAAGGTCAAATTGTCATTAAAGAGCGGAATGTGAATTCAGCACAAGGAATTTCCCTCAGCAGAGTTTAAAAAAAGATAAATTTATTCCTTTTCAATCTTGTAATAACGGTATAATTAGGACCTGGTGATAAGACATCTTTGTATTAGTCATTTAATGACATACTTAAGAAAAGTTATAATTAAAGTAAGTGAAGAGAATTACTTGTGTTTAAATAAAATTATGCGTTTAATCAAAATAATCGAATTGAATTTCACTGGATTTGTTCTGCAAAACACTCTATTTCTCATTTGCCACAACAAATCAGTGATGAAGTGTTAAAATGAATATTTTATTTAGAGCAATTTATCAAAAGTTATTAAACTAAACACATCCATGTTAAACAGAACTTAAATCAATAATGTAATTTAAGTTGATTAATAATGTAAAAAATATTTTAGTAAATGAAATTTTTTATATATATTTAAGAAAACAATTTCAAAATACATTTTCGTCATTATAAACTGTGACTTTTCCACACGATAAATAAAATAACAAACCATTCATTTTCTAAATTGTTAGACGTACATAAATAGTATTTAAATTCGGTTAACCATTTAATCTAATATAAGTTATGATTAACTGATTTCCAATATACGTGCGATTTGTTGTTACATCTCAAGCACAGGATACACAAAATAAATTAATTCTCCGGAATTTAAGAAAATCATAACAAAATTTGAATTTCTCTTTATATTTTATAATCGTACAGATAAGGTGAATTTTCATAATTCATAAATCAATAAAAATAAAGTTATCAATTTATTTCTTTTTGATGATATCATTGACATTTAAAATTCCTTGCAAATCAAATAATACTAACAATTGTACATAAGAAAAAGGAAACATTATGCAAATGTGAACAAATCTGAAACAACAAAAATAATCTTACTATTTTTTAATTGTATTTATTTAAAAAAATTTTTAATATAGTAAACTAAAATAAATCATAAATTACCTGTTCTGAAAACTAAATTTTATGTTAATGACACGAAAAAAGAATCACATACTCTTTTAATGGATACCATTAAATTGTATTTTGAAATAAAATGAAATTTCTTGATTTTGTGGTAAGCACGTAAAATTTAACAATTAATGCCAATTTACATTTTTTAAAATTTGATATTAGCTGTAAGACAAATTAATTATATATTTTGAACGATATATCATTGAAATTGATATGACGTACGATGTATCGTTGTGAATTTTTAACAAGGATTTCTTTTAAATTATAATTTAAAAAATTCCTCGTATTCACCTAAATTTTAATCTTTTTATTTTAAATATTTTTCAAGGCCGATTATTTCACCTTCCAAAAGAAAATGTATATCTATCAATTATTTATCAACATAAAATAAGTTACTGAAACTTTTCAGTTTGTACATATCTTCAAGAACTGAAAATTTTTGAAAATATAAAGCAAGCAAAACAATTGAAATCTTTACATAAATAAATTAAAAATTAACTCTCTATAATTAACATGCTTTCATTAAAATTAAATATGGCTTTTCAATAGAAGCAAAATTTTAAATTTTCAGTTATTATGAAAAATTGTTTGAATAAAAAAGTTATGAATTCCAAAAAGAACTTTTTTAATTAAAATAGTATTTGACTATTCAAGGCAGGTAAAAATGCACAAGGTTTACCTCCTCAGACAAAGTGAGAAATAACAAAACTTTTAAATAAATATAAAAATGTTTTTAGATTGAAAATTCTAACTGAAAAATAGCACTTCGTGAAGCAATTTGAACAAATTAGTGAAATATTAACATTTACTAAAAATTCACGTGTTTCGATGAATATTTTACAATGACGAAATTGAGGCATTCTGAGTAGTGAATATATAAGGTAATTATTGTCTCCAATTATATTCGTATGTCCACACAACCAACATGTATACTGATTTAGGAAAAATAATGTCTATGAAGTAATGCAAATTGTTATTAAATAATGATATCTTAACTTTTTTAACTTAATGAAATACAAATCCACATCACAGATTTTATTTTTAAATATAAGTAATTTGTGGTATAAAATTTAATCGATGACGAAGTCCACTCGCCATTACCATATGAACTAACTTTCAGACGGGACAGATTATTTCTTTTATTCATAAAAATATTCATTAACGAATTCAGACATAAATCGGAAAAAAATCTCTAAATATTTTGCTTAACAGAAACAGCTATATCTCTCTTAAAAACTATTTTTTTCATTAATTTATAAAAACAGTCATTTTCAGAATCAGACTTAGTTCAAAATTATCTCTGATTATTCCGTTCGAAAGAAATATTTGTAAAATATAATTATTTTTTTTATTCATAAAAGTAGTCACTTCTTTTAATCAGACTCTATTCAAAGAATCTACAAATATTCCCTTCGAAAAAAAGAGGGAAAAATATTACTTATTTTGTTCTAAAAATTGTCATTTAAAACCAGATTTAGTAAAAAAGAATATTCGAATATTTCGTTTGAAAGAAAATAGTTATAAAATATAATTATTTCTTACATTCAAAAAAAAATAATATTCCTTTTCAGATATTGTTCAAAGAATCTCCCTTTTTATGATTACTACTTTTTTTTAGTTATTGAAAAATAGAAGATGATTGACATTTATTCATCAATTAGGAAGGGACTACAGATCAAATTTTAAAATATTGGCTGTGTAAAATATTTACTTGACATTTTAAATATTTTTATTGGCGAAATTTCAATTCAAGTCAAAACCACTGTAAAAGGAAAGAGATAAGAATTATTGAAAAGAATTTTTAATAATAAGTTTTAAATAAATAAATAATAACTAATTTGCGAACATTCTTTTTTTAATTTTTTTTTTTTTTTTGTAACTCGTGGAAAAGAACGCATATCCAAACACAAACTCGTGGAACTCGGATACGTTGGATATTTCTAACATCAATTTTTTTTACATGGAAGCAACACATATTCTTATTAGAAATCTTCATTTTCTCTAAATAACTCTCAAAAAGATAGCAATTTATTTTTCACATGCGTTGTCATTCTACACTTAAAAAATCGATATAAAAACCGAACCTGGAAGTGTAAATCATTTTGCACAACAATGAACGACAGGGGTCAACGAGCCACAGAGAAGTTAGTTAATTGATACCATCGTGAAATTAGTCTGAATTAGAGGTTGTCAGTAGCTGAGGGGTGTTTGGATTTGTGGAGCTTCTTGATGGTAACTCAGCGGAATGGTGTGAGAGTCCATGTGTGCGTTTTCTAATCTCTGTGGCAGCTGGGAAAAGTGTCAGAGCGAAACAATTTAATTGATGCTGACACCGGGTTTACAATTCGTTTGGTCTACTGATGGGAAGGCAGAAGTTTTCCCTCCGAAATGCAACCTATGTTGCCCCGGGGTATGTAAATAATAACTGAAAGAAGAGTATAAAGGATTCTGTGCTAATGTTGGAAAGCAGTATCAATAATGTAATAAATGGGATGGATTTAACATATCAATCAGGTTCCATTTCCTTGAAAAAGATCGGTCAAATGAAATAATTAAAGCTTTTTTATTTTTTTAATAAATTACAAGATATTTATAACATGACAAATGTTATTTGAAACATCATACGTTGAGAATATCTGCAGGTTTTTAATAAGCAAAGAACATAATATTTTTTATTGAAATTTTTATTAGGAAGTTCATATAGTCATCAAAAAAGTAGCTATTTGTTAACTTGAATTACTGTTTCATTAAGATTTCTTTCGATGAAAAAAACTATTCAGCAAATATTTTTCAATTAATCCCCATTTTTTATTTGTATTGCAATAAATCTTTCTTTAATCAGTTAACGTTAGGCAAATTATTAATTAATTTTTCTTTTTTATTTAAATAAAATTTTAGTAAATTGCTGGGTGTGTTATTTTGGTTATTTATTGACTTCGATTTACTAAACATCAACTTAAAATTTATGTGATAAATCATAAATCTCACGCTTATAATCAATTTGCATACCACCAAAATACAGCAAATTATTTTAGACAATTTAAGTTGAAAATAATCTTAGAAATTTTTTTGATTTCTTTTTAATGTATGAAACTAATGCAATGTATTTCATAAAATACCCAAAAATATAAGGTATGTTATGGTAGGATGCCATAGCGAACTTATAAATATACAATAAAATTTCTAATGAAATACTTTTTTAAGATTATTAATAAGCACTGATATACCAATTTTCTAGAGGATTCACCACTTTAATGTAAGTTTTTTTCAATATATTTCCAGTTTTCATGTTTTCTCTGAATAAAAATGTTGTAATCGTTTTGGGTTATTAAGGATTACATTTTTTTGTAGAAAAACACTCTAAGATTCATAGAGATCACTTCTTGTTTTAAAAATACCTATCCAAAAAAGACTATTGCTTCTAAAATAACAATATTGTATGAAAAAATATATACTTTATGATTTCAAATACTCAAATTATCAAATATCTTCTAAATTGCCTGAGGAAAGTTTTTTTAAATTATGATTAAAAATTACAATGAATCAAATCAGATCAATAAACAACAATAAAATTAGATACAAATACTAACGAAAAACTAAATAGAGTTGCTCAAGATTCTTAAAAGAATGGAAGTGATAAAATTAGGTAGATGTGTAATAAATGTTTTCTCAAAATTTACTTTTTGGATTTTATTGACACACTTTTTAAAAAACAAATTCATTTATGATGCCATAATTAGTCACAGTCATTGCACTCTCACATTTGCTTAAGTGCAATATAAAGTTTACTTTAAATGTTTAAGAAAATCATCCAGAATTATTATACATGTTTATTAAATAGCTGCAGTTTTATTTAAACATGACCATGTCACTAATTGAATTTTATTTGTGTAAACTAAAATTTTATTTCTTTTATAATATTCATTTTAAGCTCATCCTTTTAATGTTTATTTTAAAGAAACTCAAGTCAATAATTGACCTGAAATCATATACCCAACTAAAATATTAATATGAAATCCTAGGCATACATAACTAAAGTTTATAGAATCACTGTGAATTAAGTAATAAATTTTTTACATTTTTCCCCTGTTAGTTTAAGCCACAATCTTTGTAAATAACAGTCACTTACATAAAGTATTGTAAGAAACTACAGCACATACAAATGTATATATACACTGTGAAACTAAAAAATCCCAGTTGTCCTAAAAATGGAGAATGATTTTTGAAATATGCAATTTATCAATTAAAATAATATATGCTTTAATTATGTTAGAATAAGAACGAAAAGTTTTGATTCAATGATAGATAATTAGATTTATATTTCCTATTATCGAAATTACTAAGCAATAATTAGATTTTTAATACAGATAGTAGTAAAAGAAAAGTCGAAGTACGATAACCAAGAATATCAAATTTAAAGTGAATATTAATATCCTATTTGAACAGTTCTCTTACTGGCAGCAGATGTTTTTACTTATACTATGCGAATAACAAAATAACAAAGCAAAATTTGAATAACGGTTATCTGAAGAACATTTAAGCTCTTGTTGAATAAATACATCCCGCAATAATTGAATCGAGTTAATTTGCCTTCAAAGCACACATCTCTGTTATTATCAAACTGTAATTCAAGAGTCTTATGAAAAAGAAGAAAGAAATAATTGAGACTTCTCAACGTTAAGCCTCAACTAATAAAAATGTAAACTCCAACAAATTAGATTCTAGCGTGCAAGGCTCAAGACAGTTTCCAAAATTCCATTCCGCTTATATGCTGCTTCTGAGAGTGGCAACGAATAGGCAAGTTAAAATTAATCCCATGAGTCAACCGGATGTTCACCGTTAAAGTGAACAACTCCTAAAAAGAAACGGAAGGTCATTTGAAACCATCAAAAACAATGCTAATGGGCCCGTATGCTCTCCCCGCTGTGTGCTCATCTAGATTTGATGGTGTTTGAAGAGTTGGAAGAAAAAAATTCCACGTTAAGTATCCTAAAGCAAAATGAGGTAGCTACCAGTTAGATGTACTGCCAAATAAACCGGGCAGTAGCGGAGATATTTTATTACCTTCACGGATGGCTTGGATGAATTCTTCAAGAATTTATAAAGCATTCAATTCTAAATTGTAACGGAGAACCGTGCCATTAAATACATTTCTAAAGTGGACTCACCCTTTCATTTCATTGTCTGACAAGGCCTTTCCACCGTTAAGGAGAAGTGAAAATGAAATCTCTCATAATGAAGATGATCCTTATGTCAATTGAACGGGCTTCTGTTTGGTCTGTCTGTCACTGCATTTTCATCTTTGTCGTGCAGACTTCATTTATAGCAGAAAATGACATATTAAGGGGTTTAGAATCGTGAATAATATATATATTTTCTTTATTTAATGTCATTTAATATAATAGAATTTTTTTTTGATTAAGATGAGAATTTTTTGAAGAAGAATATTGAACTTAATTTGACTTTTTAGGTCTTTTGAAGTTTCAGAAACCGGCAATTTTCTAGGATTTATTAAATTTAAAAAAATCAATGTAAAATAATATACAAGTTTCACTTAAATCAAGCACGAGTAAACGCATAAGCCTTTAAATAAATATAAAAAGAAATAAACTTGAAATAAAATTTTAAATAATCAATTGACTCGACATATCTCATTTTTTCACTGTTACTTATTATGCAAGATATAAACTTTATTTAAGTACTAAAAGTGTAATAATCTCATAACATTTTATGAAAAACTCAATAATACGTATGGTGGCATGCTTATGCTTATTAAATATATGCATATTACACGATATTTATTTTAAACAGCAATTTTAAAAATTCTAATGTTTTATCTCTTTTAAAAAATGTATATTTCTCTTCCTGTTTTTGTGTAATAAGTATTAAGAGATTTAAAAATATTTGATGTATTCTTTCTGAAAATAAGGATTATATCCATCAAATTTAAAATGGTCTTTAAACTGCTATTTTCAAAATTGCAATTACAGTTGAATGACTTCTAAATTTTTTTAAATGCAAAGATAAATTTGGGATACTCTTTCGTATTTCTGGACACGTGTAGCTTCAACATAATTTACATCCATTAAATGTTAGGACTTATATATAAAGCATGAATTATATTAATAATGTGTCAAATCAAAAGACTGAAGATAAAGCATATATTATGTTTTAGAAATATTACTACAACAATTTTATACTGTTGATGTAAATACTTGTCATTACATTTATTTTCTGAATGAGCTTTTAGTTGATTTGTTATTCGTTATTATTTATTTATCGATGTTAATTCGGAAAAATCTATATTTCACAACTTCAAATAATATTATAAAAAATAATCTGATTAAATCTTCAAACTTTTTGGAGTAAAATAATTGTATAAGATTTAGGGTATTTTAGAAAGGGTTTGTCTGTCATATATAATTAGATTATCTTGATAAAATTATTTTATTATGTTTTATTATACATATACCAAACGCTTTCGCATATTTTTGTTAATTACATTCCCGTTATTTACTTTTATATGTCAAGAACTATAAGCTTACATGTAACTACAAATTGTCACAAAAAAAAATCATTTTAATAGTATTCGCATCATTTTTGATTCTCCTTACTTCTAGCAATCCTCTTGAGCAGATTAAAAAATTAGGAAGAATTAAAAAATATTAATTGCATTAATAAAAACTATTTCTCAATAAAGGAACATCATGAAATAAAAATGATTAAAATTAGTTTAAATAAGAAAAATAAATTTGAAAAAAGATTATTTCAAGTTTTAAAAGTCAGTGAGAATTAAATTTAACATAAGATAAAATTACTTTTAACCATAGAAAATGACAAGTTTCCATGATTTTTTAAAATTTCTGTTGAAAAATGGTATGATTTAGAAATCCATTTACCATTCATAAGCCTATTCAGTTCTGTATTAGCACTGTATAACATACAAAACCTTATCAGAAAAAAAATTTATTCAAGAATATGATTTTACATTTATTGTTTACTTTTGATAACTTTTATTTATATTGATTTCAAAAATTCCACAAGCATATTACATATATCCATTTTTTGATTATGTACATAATGTAAAAACTTGCTTTTAATTATTTTAGAATATCTTTGTTTCATATTAGGTTTTGCAGCAATATCCATGAAATTCAAGTCTTCTTTAATTATTTAAGAAGCCCGGTGGCTTAGTGGCAGCGTTTCACGCTCCCATGACACAGGTCCGAGGTTCGATCCTCGGGCTGTGCAAGGTTGACTCAGCCTTTCATCCCTTCAGTGGGTCGATTAACTGAGTACCAAGCATGCTTGGGAACTAAACACTGGGGGTCTTACCTTAGGCTGACCACCTAACTGGGACATCTGCTTCGCACCCCAGGGCCCTCGGTCATGAAAACAGTTAAGGGCACTGTAGGCCTTTGGCCCACATAGGCTGTCGCGCCATGGAGTTTAGTTTTAATCATTTAAAATATTAAATAAATTTATTAAAATACAATATAATAATAAATAATTTAAAATTAAAAAAGCATACATGTCAAATTTACATGTAAAATAAATAATTTGAATGTTTGGAAGAAAGTAACAAATAAAATTTAATCAAGAAAATAAAAAAATAAATCCTTTTTTGAAGCAAAATTTATATGCTTATACAAACATTCGTATTCATTTAAATGCCATTTCTGTTTGTTGATAGGGATATAAGACACTCTAATGTATTTAAAATAAATCGATTGTGTTGGATCAATATGCACATACGGAAGTATTGTCAGAGAGAAATTTTGCATGCGTGGATCATTTTTCATTACTCATTTCATTACCTGTCATCTACTTGATAAATTTCAGTCGAGAGCCATAACAGCTCAATACAAGCTCATTACGGCATAATCATGTTATTTATTTTCTTAATAGACCAATCGGAACATATATGACTTTTGAGTTGGTAACATTACAATCTGTTTTCCAAGCACTTTATTGTTCAATGTTTTTCATCCATATCTGAACTATGGGCCGTTAATGCGTGCCTTTGTCTTCGGAAGATGCTCTCATCCCACTGCTCACGAAGTAATTTCGGTCAAGTTCGCTAATCTCTGAAGACTCCACTTTCGAAGGAAAAGTACAGCAAACGGGAAGGATTTCTTTCGTCCAGCAACGAACCAATAATCCTTTTCGTTCGTCATTGTTTGGAAAACTAATATAAAAAAACATAACATGCAATTTACACTGTTCCGAAGGATCTGCAATCCTTCCTTCTTCCGGATCCCAAAGTTGATTGTGATTTCATTTGAATGCACTTCTGGAAGATGTCTTCTGCTTTTTTTAATATTTTAAGGGAAACGCCTTAAAAACACAACATGAAGTATTTACATTACATAAATAATACCGGCCAAATACTTGTTTGTGTTAAGATTGTTTAGAAGTAGAAGTGCAACAGCATCAACAACAACAGGGAAAACAACTTCCAGATAGATTTACAATCTTCTTTTGAGATTTAAATCTTGACACAAACGCATTGATAAATCGAAAACACTAAGAAAAATCATAAACTTTCTGTGTTCTAAAAAATTCCAACTTAGTGTAATGTAAATAAATAACGAGAATGTTTTCATTGTTTATTGAGAAATAGATAAACTTGATCAATTATTTTCTAGTTTATCTCAACAAATTTGCGAGGAAAATTTGTGGTCAGTAAAGTTTTAAATAATTGCCACATTATATAAAAAAATGTATTATAACTAAAGATAGAAGTGAAATTTTTTGTATCTAATACAAATCGCTTATTTGTGTATAATAAGTTGTGTTAAGTTTACATACAAATTTGGTTAAGCAAAAAAAATGAATGAACAATATTTTTAAGAATTTGTATAACCAGCCTGTTAAAAACGATATGATCAAATTTAGAGATTAATTTTTCAAGCTAATAATTTGATTTTAGTCATTTCTAAATGTGAAGGGAAGATTAAAGAAGTAAAAAGTAAATAGCAATTGGAAAACAATTGTTTGGAAATAACTAAAACGTGCCATTTCGCACAAATCGAACATTTTTCTCGGAAGCTGATAACTCTTTCACAAAAAAGCTTTTTTAAGGGTTTATTTTGAATTGAAAATTATCTTATGTAAATTCTAATTATAACAATTTATCAGTTAATTTGATTTCTTTAAAAAGCATATAAACATAAAATCTATAAACACGAAATTCATAATATTTCATTGGCAAGTTAAAATGCTTTGGCAGCGTTTTGGCAATTTGTGTTGGTATTTTTACTGAGGTATATTAATCCAGAAAATTTAATACGACACTAAGTTCAAATGTAACTTTATTTTATTTCCAAATTATGAGAAATACAATATTAAAGAATATCAAAGTTAAAAGCAGTTTAAGAAGTCTAAACCTTATTTCAACAATTCATTGAGAACTTAGCATCTTAGCTAGTTAACAAAGCAAACAATTAATAACAAGACTTACAATGGACTTAACAAACCCAATCATGATAATTTTAGTTGTTTATAAAAAGTATTTTCTCTCTATTAACATCCACACTGATGTAGAAGCGTATTAGAATATCTTTTATTCTTAAACATTTACAATACTGTCATTTTTTCAAATAACAGATAAAAAAGAGAAGACACCACCGGATGTGGTTTCGTTGAAATTTTTAATTTCCCCAAATAGTGGTTTGAGATGATAATTTCCCATTTCACGTAATCAGAATTTTGAAATAATTCTAGGGGAAAAAATTATTATTTTCATTTTTAATTAGAACTTAATTTCGATTGATGGTGGTAAATTTGTATGATGCTGAGTCCGTAAGAAAAAAAGCTAGTAAGTTGATATGTTTTAATAACACATTTTAAGATTTGATTTCTATAGTATAGCTACTAGACTTCTGGTGTTGTTGGCTTGGGCCAGCTAAGCTGGTATGCGATGCTCCACTTTTCCAATTGAACCATAAGTTGGTGTGAAGCCCGACTTCCTCAATACACATATGCCATAGGTACCCATTTATAGGGTAGGCACAACCATTCACAACCCATTCATACAATGAAAGGTCAAAGATAGGATAGACATCGAAAGAAAGTACATCCATGCCCGAACTAGGATTCGAACCCAGGACCTCCCTATCCGCCATTAGGCACTCTGACCACTAGACAGTGTGGGTGGCACTAGGCATTTGTGGAAACCTAATATGAAATGTTATATTTTCCGATTCAAATAACTTGCACGCTTATTCCAATTAAACTCTTTCTCGTGATGTAATCTATTAAACAGTGAAAATGTTTTCAAAATTCATATAGTTTTATGAGTACAAATATTTTTTGATTATTTCATTCATAGATTAAGAAACTTGCAATAACTTTTTTTTTCAATTTTTTAATTGTTTTCAACAAAATTGATGAATAAGTAAAAATCAGACTTCTGTCATAAATCGGAAGTTTTAGCAAAAGCATAAATATTATGGCGGAACATTTAGAAGGAGGAAAAAAAATCTAAATATTTTGCTCTAATATTGAACGTTTTTGGATCAAACAAAAGTACTCAGTTAGATCAACATTTTATAACAGCTTATTAGCAGCAATTTTCTCGGGATAGCAGTTTTTAAAACATTCCCTTCCCTATTACATAGCCCTTAGGGTGCTGTACACAAAAGAAGCAATCGTCCAATAGAGAGCAGCAAATGTAATTGTCTGACTCGGTAATAAGTGAGAGAGAGGAAAAAAAGCATCTCTTCAGAAGGTGCATATCACCTTGGTCAAGGTCGGATGAACCATGAGGTGTGGAGTTAACCAGGTAACGGAGAGTTAAAAAGTTTATTCTTACAAGTTAATGCTTTTGCAGAAGAACAAAAATAAACACTCTTATAGGGAAGTTTTATGCATTTTTAATAACATATCGAGATTCAGATTACAAGGCATTTTGGAAAAAAAAATTAAACTTTTTTTTTAAACATCAAAATGCTATCGAAAGATAATTTTCCGTAGTTTTTATCAGAACATTATCGAAGGATTATTTTCTGATGTTTAAAAAAATCAGAATATTTTACTCAATTCGCAATATTTTGCTTTGAAACACTTTTGATAAAAACCTCTAACATTTTGTTTACATGGCTGAGTTACTTTATTTTCTAAAAATAAGTTGGAGTATTGTAATATAGATTTGTGTGTGTGTGAAATAGTTCAGTTTAGACGAAAAACAACAAACAAAATTTACAGTGCAAAATAAAATAGTCAAATCAAAGTAAAAACGTAATGTATAAATATAATTAAATATATTTATTTAATTATATTTATACATACGTTAATTATATTTATGCATTTAAAATTAATTTATGACGGATTGGGATGTCTACTTGTGTCATAATTAACACCTTGAATCAAAATTTGAACTTAATAGACAGTTTACGAAGAATGTATTAAAAAGCATTTTATTTAACGAGACATTACAAGTAAAGCTTTTAGAATGAAATTTTATAGTCATTCTTTAACTTTTAAAAAAATTAACTATTTAAAAAATCCATCTAACTTAATTTTTCAACATATATTGATGTATTGCTGTTGACTTTCAACTTCGTTTTAACTAAACATGAAATTTATAACTAGAATTGAATGTATCATATTTATAGATATTAATATCAATATATATAATATTGTAAATATAATAATATTATATTTACAATATTATTTCAATTTTAGTAATATTTAACATCTGATTTATAAGTCTGCATATAACATTTTCAGTAAGTGTTGTAAAATCTTATATTTTAACTAAAATCCCATAAAATATATTTCATCACAAAGCATTTCATCAGTATTCAAATGTTTTGACAAAAGAAATCATAAGTATCAAATTGAGAAAGTTATAAATTGTCATGAAATTTCCAGTTACAACATTTGCTTGATTATTTGTATTAGAAATATAATGCTCGTACAGCTTTTGGCATCCGCTGTTGTTAGCATCATAATAATTGAACAATTAGAGACAATTATAGCTTACTGATTCACATGAAACTAATTTTATATTTATAGTCACAACGTCATAAAAAGCAGTTCTGGACTTTCTTATGAATTTCAAACATAAAACAACTTTACACTAAGAAGTATACCGTGGTAAGTTTTTATATTGCATTTGGGCACATAACATTTGTAATTACAAGAAAATCATACGACAATATTATTTTTATTTACATAGACATATAATTGCTGAAAAATAATCATAAACTTAAAAAATACATATTATTTGGTGAACAATAGAATTCTAAGCATTGAAAGAGAAACTTTATAATAATGCATAATATTTTGCGACTTTTTGAAATAAAGATTCTTAAAGATTTCTAACCTCGTGATGTCTGATTTCTCACCAAAATCTGAATTACAATTTTTGCTCAATTCATTTATTACATTTCATTAGCAAACACACGATATCAGTAACAGAGTAAAATATGTTGATATATCAAAATTTTACATTAATTAAGAAATACACTAAAAATAATTTTCGGTGGAACATCTTAACAGATTAAAACATAAAAAAAATACATTTTTTGTTGTAATTATTCTTATGAAGCAACTGTTACAAATATGAAGCAACTTCTGCTTCATGAGATCAGTTTTTAGTCCTTCTTCCTTAAGGGACCTAATTAAAGAAATAGTCTGGTTTTCTAGTTGTAAGTAAAAAAAGAAATACATAGCAAAAAATTACTTGAACAAGTAAATCTGAAAATACCAGAAATATCTAAAAATTAAATAGCATGAAGCATGATTAAGCAATTATAAAATAATTAATAATAATTTGTCCGTTATTACTAGCATATTCATCTATTGTCAACCATTATCATACTTGCTTATACACTCATTTTTGTTACATTTTGTGCATTTAAAGCCTGCCTGTATTATTTATTGCGAGAAAATTCCGTTTTGATTTAATTTCTGAGCTTTGAATGGTTACTTTTTTATTTATTCTGTCTTTCATATAGTAAATGTAATAGCTTCTTTACAAATGCTCCATAAGAACAAAGGTTTCAAAAAATTCTTGCTTTATATAGTGAAACCAATATCCTCATTTATTTGTTCAAAAAATTAAAGTTATAACTTTAATATTTTTCCAATAATTCTTTAATAATTATATATACTCTATTAATAATTTTTATAATCATCTATTTATAATTAAATATATTCTTAATTAAGATGTTATCGTATCTTTATAATTCTTAGTTTTAGTTCTTTAAACAATACTAATATTAAGAGGGAATATATTTGTATAGATTGCATAAAATATTTTTTCCAATAAACAAGAATTCTTCAGGATTTAATTTCGATTAACATAAGGGATATTCCGTTTTTTATAAGGAAAGTTCTTAAGTATTGTTTAAAATAGGTAAATTATTTTTTCATACAAAAGATAAAGAAAAAATAATAATTTGATTGATAAAATATCAACAGACATTAATAGCAAACAATCACGTGCTTAACACTTCATCTTTACGAATCCAGAAGAACATAAAAATGAAACATAATCCGCACAAATAATAAAACCAAATTTTCGAGTTATTTGTTTTTAACAAACAACTTCAAGGAACTGTAATTATATTGTAATTGCGTGTTCTAATTTGAGGAAATATTTACTTTCGAAATTGATAATTTAAATATTTTGAAGGCCAAAACAACTTTTAAACAAAAGATTCAAAGTGGAAAAATCTATTGGGATGTAACTTGTTTAAAAATATTGTGAATCAGTCTGGCCATTACACAATAAATTTGCATTGTGTATTTATTTATATTTGTTGCTTGAATTCTAGCGTCATATTACACACAAGCCAGTCTAAATAATTATTTTTCCTGTTAAATACATGGCAGACATATATAAACTATATTACACATTTACGTATTTTTAATTTCTAAAATGAAATGAATTCTCTTTTTATTGTTTAAAAAAGAAGTATAACAAAATTTACGTTTAAATTTCATATAGAAAACTTTAATATTCCAAATTTAAAAGCTAACTTATTTCAGAAAATAGTTGTTTTTGAATCTTCTCTTTAAAAAAATCAATAAATATTTTTAATTTGAAGCGTGAGCAAACAGTCATTTTGCAGCAGCAGAATTCTTCATTTGAAGTCTTTAAGCTTGCTTAACTTTTATTCATGCTTTTAAGTTTAAGATTTTGTAGTTAATATTAACAACTTAAATATTTAAATATAATTTTCATTTGAAGACATTATATTATATTCACATGATAGTTTTGTTGCTACCATATAAACTTTTTATGTTTATTTATAATAAATGCGGACTTTCTCAAAAAAATTTACCAATCTCTAAAATTTATAATAAAAATGTTTTAAATTTATAGTTTAAATTAAAAATTAAATTTATTATTAAATTTATTATTTTTATTATTTATTATTTTATAATTTTATTATTAAATTTATTTATTTATTTATTATTAAATAAATTTATTATTAAAATTAAATTAAAAATTAAAAATAAATTTTTAATTTATAATAAAAATATTTATAGTAAAAATGTTTTTCTCAAAAAATAAATTACCCTCACTTAAAATATTTTATTTTACCTCAATTCTTCGAATAATTCAAGTTTTTCATACATTCACTCACTAATCATTTAAATTAATTAGGGTGTGAAATTATATATTTTTATAAATTTTTATAGAAATGAAAAGTTTTATTAATCCGGTAAATAGCTTAAACACATTTTGACTTTATTTTAATCTTATATCAGTGAACTTGTAAAGTATCATTTTATTTTAAACTCATGTATAATAATTCTGTTTTTTTTTTTTATATAGTTCTGTCAACTTTACATTGTGAGCTATGTGTAATAAAATGTGTTCTTTTTTATTGCTATATTTACATAGAAAAGTTAAGTAAATAATTCATAATTTTTACTTAACTTTTCTATGTTACGGTTACATTTTAAAATTTGAATTCAAATTCTGCTTCACATAAATTTACTCCTTTCTCTTCTTTCTCTTAAGATAGAAATCTCTTCATCTAATAAAAATATTAAAATATTGTTGCAATATTTTATAAAAAAAACTTAAAATTATACAACTTTCTAGCAATTCATAAATAACTACTATTTCTGAAGCTTAATATTATATCCATGATTTGTGCATTCGCATTTATGGGAAAAAGAGTTTTAATTTTATATTGTATAAAATATCATGCCAAATAAAAAATATATCATAATATATTATAATCACAAATAAAAGTCCGAGAATAAATAACCAATTATTAGAATTGTGTGAATTAAAACTCAATATAACTTCATATATCACAATTTCCTCTTTCAATAAATGGTATATATATATATATTTTAATGAGATGTAAGGTATACTGAATAGTAAGTAATTTAACGAACTTATGTTGAAAAAAGGAAATGAAACATTACATACAAAAGTAAAGCCTTGGAAATTTTGAGCAAATTTTTCATGCTTCATGAGACATTTCGAATTTATAACAATATAAAAAAAATAATAATAAATTCCTTTTACTCTTCGATAAAGTTAGTTCTTGTATATTTTTCTTAAAAAACTGAATTGTAGAGTTTTCTAAAAGGTTTTCTGTCATTACTGCATACAAATTTAAAAGAGTTTTACCAAATATCATTAAAATCTAACAATAAATAAATTGTTTTTGAAAAGTTAATAAATAATTAATGAATTCTGAAGTTAAAAATAGAAAAGTTAAAAATTTCATTTCATTAAAAGTATTTTTAAATCATCTTTATAGAAGAATAATGAACATTTGTATTAGAGTCGTTAAAATATTTTCACAAAAATCAATGTAAATTTTTTAATGATTTTATTATTTTTTAATGATTTTTATATCAGGAAAAATATTTAAATAAATTGGGATCTATTTTAACTCGAATTCAGTTCATCTACAAGTGAGTAATGAGTTTAGGTTATATAAAAATCTAAACATGTTGAGCATATTTATATTTTAAATTGACAAAAATTGTTATAAAATACTATAATTTTATATGAAAGTTTTGAATTCATATTGAATTTATATTTTTATGAGAACTGATGCTTGAAGGAATCAAATATCACAAAACATTTTAGACTAACTGATTGAAAAATGGTTCAGATATTTGCTGATTATGGAAAATTGCTGGTTCCAAATTTTTGCTCTTATTTTTATATAAATGTATAATTTGATTATTAGTTTAACGTACAAGATATTAAAACTATTGTTCAAGAATTTTTGTCATTAAATCACTTTAAAATAAAATATTCTTCTTTTGAAAATAAAATTTTGAAATTAAAATTGGGTATATTTTGAAAATTTACGGATAAATTGAAGTAATTTAATATGCTTTATTCTCTAAAAAAACTCAATAGCAAAATGTTTTACATTAATCTAACTTCAAATGGTAAAATAATTTAAAATTGATTGACTCAGTTAATTTGTAAAATAACATCTTATAAAATGCTCAACAATATTTTTGGCTGAAACAATTGTTGTCAAATATGATCTTTATGTGCTAAATACTTAAGTGGAATATCGATTAAAGATTGCATTGAAGTATTTTATTATTTAATTTTTAGTAATACATAATCTGCTATAATAGGAAAATAAGATAGTTAAATCTAAAAATGAAGCTTAAAACAAAACTTTATTGGCAATGCAGTTTAAGGAATAGAAAATACTAATTTAGAGAGAGAGAGAGAGAAATGGTAAGAAATTATCAGATTAAAATGTCATTTATTACATTATTAACATTGATTTGGTTATTTCACATTATGTAATCATATTATGAAATTGAATAAAAATTAATTTTCATTTAAAATAAATGCTGTGTGTTAGTTTACAAAACTGAGAAATTAAACACGTATTTTTAAAATTGTTCACAAATATATTTTAATATTTCGAGACGGTTTTAAATTATTAAATCAATACTCTATATATATTTTAAATTTTTTATCTAAAAAAATTTTATTTTTAGAAAATTGAAAACAAATTAATTTTATCCAATTAAATATATCCATTTATGATATTCCTTTATGCAAATGTGAAACTTTTATGGAATTTAAAATTATATATTTGAAGTATTAACATCGAAATAGTTCCTTCAGCAAATATTGAAAAGAAAAATATTTAATAACGTAATTAATTCAAAATGTTTTTATTTAATTAGAAATTAAATACTTTATTTTCAAATTCTTTTATTTTCAAATATAAAGAATGCTCTTTAAATTTTATTCCAAGCTACTTCTCTTCAAGAAAAAGTCAGAAATTATAATTAATTTTAAAAACATTAACATGAGGTTAGAGCATTTATAATTTACCTGCATTTAATTTTCAACTCAAACTATTCACTCTACTTAAATTTTCTACTATTACATCATTTATCTGAATATTCAATGCTTTTTTAATCGTTTTTTATTACAACTTGATTTATAAATGATAATCGGTGTTTAATGTTTTAATTCCTGCCTTATTAAAAAAATCATTTCATCTTAATATTCCAAAAGTCCATTAGATCTGTAATACTGATTAAAAAGGCAAATGAAAAATTGCAATTAAATTAGCCGGCAAGATTTCATAATTGTCTTCTAATTTTCCTGTATTAAATTTTAAAAAAGTTTAACAGGTAAATATTTAAGAATGTGTGTCTTATATTTCATTCTGGACATAGCGTAATGATTTGACTAACAGCTTAGTTTTATTAATAATAATTGTTGTAATAAAAAATTATATATATATATAACAATGAACGAGAGCAAACAAAAAATATTTCACTCTGCTAGGCTGTGGTAAGACTTGAATTCTGTTTAACTATTTAAAGAAATATAATCGAGCTTCTTTTTACAGATGAGCTCGCTAAAGAGGCCCGTAATTCTCCTCAGTCTTCCAAATGTTTGACCCTTATTGAAGCCAATGCAGTTGCCAGCCGAAAATTGGTTTGCCAGCAAGTTAAAAAATTTTCCATTCCAGAATTAAACAGCGACAGAATCATTTCAACTGTAATAGCCAGACTTAGAACAAAACACTTGAAAAGCATGAGAATTTCTACAGACGGACAGAGAAGTTACACCAGGCTTTGTCCTCACTGCCCGGATAACACCCAACTGTCTCCACAACACATCTTCAACTGTCAAGCAATGCTGGCCAAGCTTTTTAACATCAGCATAGAGGATCCTGTGGAGCTTCTTTTTACAGATAAAGCTGCAGAGATGGTCAGGGCTGTCTTCAACAGCTTCGGGGACATTTAGGATTTTTGCACGTACTCCATGGACACGACATCATCATCATCATCATCACGAAATATAATTGTATAAAGAATTAAAATCTTTTGTAAAAATTAAATGCTTTCTTTTCTATTGTATAAATTGTATTAAAGCTTTTTTGTGAATACATATCATGCGTATTTTTTATATAGAATTTACATTAAAATTTAAAAAAATCTGTTTCACATAAATACTTACCGTACCATTTAGTGACTGAAATTAATTTAATTTTCATTTTTCCCCTTTTTGTTATACCTCGCATTGAATCAAGGAATGTGATAATACAGAAATCGAAAGTGACTCTGGCATTGAAACAAACACCCCTGACCAGGAGGTCAGTGGCCAACATTATTGTTCTTAGTAAAATGTAATTAAATTGAACGCCTCGCCTCATGCGAAATCGCATTATGGGACCGTTCATTCCCCTCCCACTTTCTACAACTTCCTGCCAAGGCTGAGATGTTGATTGAAATTATTTTTTGCAAATTGTAGCAATTCAAAATATAAAAACTTAAAAGAAACCCGATCATTCGATGGCGTATACTGAACGCTGCGAAAGTACCAAGAAAGAAAGATTCATCCTGCTGCTGGAAGGTGCCACGTTTTGGGCACTGACCCGATGTTGACGACTCCCTTCACTAATTCAGATGACGACTAGCTTGGGGCATCGCATGTATTTTTTTTCCATTCAGGCTATGGAAGAAAAAAAAAGAAATCGAAAGCGTATTAGCTACTTATAATTACTGTTTACAACTGTTTGCATCCATGTCGAAAAAATTATATAAAGTTAGCGGCCTTTCTCAGAGATAGTGTTGTAAATCCCTTTCTCTACAGTCCAGTAAATGAGTTTTCTGATTGGAAAAAAACGACGATGGTGCATTTTTTCCCGTTGCTATCCATTGTATGAATTGTTTCATAGTTGCATATTGAAAAAAAAATATGTATCTTAATAAAGAGAAATTGTATTCATTTATATTTCTAATTATAATTACATTCCCTTTTTATATATTAAAATAACAATTTGTATTTATATTTCGATACAAGACTAATTTGGACTTTGGGGAAAATTAATAATGTTATGTAATGCACCTGATTTATAAGAAATTAATTATTTAATAATTATGAATTTATATACTCAATGATTTTATATTTATAACGAAACTTTACTTCGAATTACTTGCATCACTGTATACTTTTTAAATATATTTTGAATTTAAGTCATTTTCAACTTTACAGTTAATATTTAAGAATCATGTTTTTGTATTAATATATTTTAATTGTCAACATTAAAATTTCTTTTTTTATATGTCTGTAGTGGACGAATTATTTGCGGTTGGAAAAATTACATGAAAATAAAAATTGCGTCGTATAAGATTTGTTTTATGTTATCATAATTTCTATTGTAAATTCTATCTGACTGGTATATAAAAAATATTTTGAAGCAATAATTACATATTTTCCAAATATGGAATTCACTCAGCGCTGATTTTTCCTCTGAGTTGTAAAATTTAAATTTGAAAAATAAACTCCATTAGGAGTTTTTTTTACATTCTTCAAAGATCAAACATAAAATAATTTTTAAAGGGTTTTCTTTGAATAAATAAGGTAATTGTTTAACCTAAAACGCATTTGTAACTAACAGTTTTGAGATAGTTAAAATTATCATGCTCCATCAAGAAAATATGAGAAAAATATGTCATTGTAATCGAAATAAAATAATTCATTGATTTCTTGTTTATTTAATGCATATTGCTTGTTTATTTAATGTATATTACATGTAAATATGAATGTACATTATATATGTTAATAATATACATTGTTTCCATTACATTGTCTATACTTTTACTTTATAGTTTTTGAATACATATTTTCCAAAAATTTCTAATAAAGCTTTAAAATGGTGATTTCATTTCACCTAAAAAACTATAGATCTTGTTAATAGATGCTAAATGAGTTGATAAATTTGTTACGTTAAATAAATAATAAAAACTTGCAAAAATTTTTAAATAAACTTTCACAACCAAAATTCTTATTTAAGAAAACTAATTTATTAATATTAGTTAATTATTCATGAAACTTATACACTTTTTAAAGAAGTATGTCTATTCTAAAAGAGCATGCTATAATATATGTAATGACTATAAAGTATACAAATAACAATTAAGTATTTTTCAAAATTCATACATAATTAAATTAAAAAATTTATTAAAAAATATGATTAAAATTTATTAAAAATATCATCTCTATGAAAACATAACAAAGCAAATTTTTAAAATGAATGTTTTACAGAATCTCATTTTAGAAAAGAATTAATTTAAAAACGTCTTTATATTATTCTCTTACATATTAACAGACACGCATATTTCAGTAGTAACTTGATTACAACAAACCTAAGTAATTTTTCTGTATTTGCAACAATTAATTAATGAATTGTGGTATTATTTAAATAAAACATATATTTATAATATTATAACAGAAAGTTATAATATTATAAATTAAAATATATATAATTAATACTTAAAATTATATTAATTATAATTTAAATATTAATTACTTATATAATAATACGTATTATTATATATATAATTAACATATAATATATATAAATATTAATTATATGTATTTTATTTCCAATTAACGTACATTCTTTGCGAAAAAATAGATTAAATCAAATTTAACATGTGATAATTTGAAAAAATATATATATATATAAGATAATAGAATCTACTAAATATTTGATCTTTTAATTAAAAAATCGGATTAAAAGATCGAATAGTTTAATTTGAAATGAAAATCTTAAATAGTTATACATATATTTTAAAATCCGATTTGACACGAACTCCTAAAATTTTCAGTCGCCAAAAAATTGTTTTGATAGCAATTTGAATAAAGCCGAGGTTATCGACCGTGTAAGTGAAAAATACCACACAAACGACTATTAACACCAAACATGCAAAGTGTGAGTTATTTACTTTAATTTAAATACTATACACAAAGGATCAAACCTTTAAAATAAAAAAGCCTTACTTCAGATAAAAAAAAAAGCGAAACGTGAACACCATATATGCCATTTCTTTTTTTCGCGAGCACGACCTTCAAAACAAAGGATAATGGATAATAAGATAACTATGTATAGTATATGTTAAGGCTCAGTTAAAAAAAAATATTCAGCAATTCAGTGTCGCGGCTCAAATGTTAATTAAAACTCAGAATCTTTTGCTATTTGAAACGCTTTTCCTAACTTTCCTAATTTCGAAAAGTGCTTTCTTCCTCATACGGTAAAATTCTATAACATATAATCAACACTTTTGAAAAAAGAGCCCCAGCGTTATTATTTACAAAGCATTTTTGCATGCAAAGAAAAAATAGAAATGCGCGTGAGGATTCAATTTTGTAAATTTAATAACATTTATCTATTTACTTAACATTAAATGAAATGAAATCCTATTCGGAGTTGCGTTTAAATTACATATTACATAATTTTTATTTGATTAAATTGGCAGAATATTTTTATGGGTTTAGTTTAGTTTACTTGCGTAATAAATATTATGTTTTACTAGTGAAAATGCCATGCTCTGGTGCGTTTTATTTTGCAACCACTCCCAGTGAATTCTCATTATTTGTTTGATCGCACGATATTTCAATAATTTCTTCCGATTATTATGCGTTTATTTTCAAAACTTAAATTTTATGCTAAATCAAAACTTTATATGAAAATATGAAAAAAATAATCTTAAAATAATTCAGATAAAATATTCTGAAGAATACGGTACAGTCTCATTACCTATTAAAAGGAATACAATTTTATCGAATATTAATACATTAAAGAAAAAATTTATTTATATTTTTAAGAATTCAGGATATTTATTTACTTAAAACAAATAATGCTTAGAATAATTGATTATACAGTTTAAGATGCCATATTCCAAATAACTAGCTTCGATAAAAAAATTTTGTAATTAATAAATCATATTCTTTCTTAGTTTAATTGAATTATAAATAATTTATCAGTGTATTACTTAACTATAAAAATATATGTCTGTCCAAAAATCTTAATTCCTTTATGAAACTTTTATTCGGTTCAGAAAATATACCACAAATTTTACCACGATTTTATTCTTCAATAGCTAAAAAATTTATGAATAGAAAAACCTAAAAAAAAAAAACGAGATTGTGATATAAGTATTTAAATGTAGACTTTTATATCTCAGTGTACTTTATATTAACACTTCTTTGAACACTTTTACAATACCCGGTCACCAGGAATTTTTTTTATTTCTGGCACTACAGGTGACTACAGTGATGGTGTTGTTGTTACTTATGACACTTGGACAAGCCAAGCTCGCTATGCATTGGCAATGCGAATTTAAGTCAATTGGGAGCGTCTTTCGTTTAATCAGAGCACCATGAAGGTGAAAGTATGACTTTTGCTCTTCAAATCCTCCGATAGATGGCAGCACCAGAGGATCTACTCCCTCAATTTTGGCATTGATCTGAAGGGGGAGTAAATTTCTCCAGACCATTGCACCCATGGTAACTGCTCAACGACCGACCACAGGACTTTCGATTCCACAGATTTAACGAGCACGTATATCGCATGTACTCAGTGGGTCTTTGGCGGCAATGGGAATCGAACCCCGTCCTTCCGGATGCGTTAGGATGGTTAGGGTATCGGTCTTCCGGATGGAAGACCGATACCCTAACCACTAGGCTACCACGGCCCCTCAGTGATGGTACTTGTATAATCACCCAACAATTTTAATTTCAAAATCATCAACATAGCCGCGCATCAAGTGGGGGAGGTATCGTGATTCTAAAAGCGGGATGACTTTTCGTAATTTAAAAACAGGCACCAAGCAAAAAAAAAAAATTCAGCAATTCATTGTCGTGGTGCAAATGTTAATTCAAACACTGAATCTGTTGCTATTTGAAACGCTTTGCCTAACTTTCCATACTTGATCTATCAACCCCAGAGGTATTATTTCGAATCGAGGATATTGCGAACTCGACTTATTTAACGACCTCCATTCGCCTTTAGTCTCAGAATTCAAACTCACTGCCGACTGATATTGACAAAGAGGCCCAACAAGCCAGGTTATTGTGGTCACTTCTTAAATACATCTTGTACACAAGAAATAAAATAGTATATATATTGTAGTGATAATTTTCTTCAATACTTAATCTAGCTATTTTGTTTGAAATTGTTCAACTTTGATAGTAATTAATTTTTCATGCTCAATATTGTTACTTTTAGTAAAAGTATAAAATCATTTATTTATTAATTTTTTTCAGTTTTCTAAAGTGAATTTTCCTATGAAAAAACAAAACTACTAATACAAAAAAAATGCTTTTTAAAATTGTTTTTGCGCAATGCAGTTTATTATTTTTAAGTATTTGCCAATCATTATGCGTTTCAAAATAGATCATTATATATAAAAAAAGAAAAATGTAGAATGATCAGAAAATTTAAATTTATGATTGTCCAGTGAAATTATGGACATCAATATTATGCTTGTTTTCGAAATGATTTAACAAAAAGTTGTAAATTATGTCTTCCTAATTCCTAGAACAAAACTAATTACGCGTAATCAGTTTTAACAATTCATTGTAATTCACAAATAAATGCTGAAAAAACTATTTTATTTCTTTAATGCGCCTGTTTTTTTAATATGTTTACCAAATTATATAAATCATTAGATATTATGAAATTAATAAATCATTAGACATTATATAAATTGGAGCAGTTTTTTAACAAACTAAATTCTCTATAATTATATTCATATAAAACTCATAAATTCATTACAGATCAAAAGAATTCATAATAATTGTTTTCTAAGACGTAATTTTATTAAGAAATGCATGCTGATAAAACTTCAAGGATATGCTCAAATATCTTATAGAAATTGATACAATTCTTACAATTTTGTTAAAAAATTTCCTAATTTAAATCAAACAACTATTTTTATTGCCGAATTACATTTAAGGAATTAAATTATATAAAATTAGAGATTATTTACAAAAATTACAAAACAAGAAAAAAAGTTATTTTTAAATGTCAATTTATTAAAATTAAATTATAAAAAGTGAAAAATGTGATATTTCCAATAAGAAAAGCAGATTTTAAGGCTGTTTTCAAAAATAATTAAAAGTTTTTTAACGAAAGATAAAAAAATGCTACTTGAGATTTCTTGAATTTAACGAAAAATGTTGTATTTAGTGTCCTATGTTAAGTTTTAATTCTCTAATAAGTTATGTACTTAATAAGGAATAAACAGGTAAGTACAAGCATTATATAACTCACAAACTGTTCTATTAGATAGAATTAAATGTATAAAGATTTTATGGAAATCACTTAAAATTTTAAAAGAACATTTTGAAATATCATGACTGCAGCCTTAAAATATAGATGTTATCAAATTTTATTGTTTGAAATTCACATAGCCTAAATTATAAGGAATAATTATTATTCCTTAGACATTTTGCACCTAAAAATGTTGTTGTACTTTGAACATTCACCCTTTTCTCCGTTGCTTTTCAAGGAATTTCCACTTTTTTATTTTTTATTTCTGAAATTTTATCATTAAAAATTTATGAGAAACGATTTGAATTTTAAAACAATAGACATCGAGTAAGGTTCGACACAAAATTTTACTATTCTAATTTTAATCTTGTATTTTGAATTTTTTAATTTTTTAAAAAATCAAAAAATTGAATTGCCAACATTTTTTGTTCATAATGATTACAGTATTATTGATGAGTTAAGAAATGGAAAAATATTTTTCTTGCATTTTTAAATTTGTTTGCCAAATACTCAAGTTCAAAAAGTCATTTTTTTATGCATTAATGCTTTTAACAATAACAGTTACTCACCAAATTTCGTAAGAAAGCATAATAATTTTTTGATCCCAAAAGCATGGGTGGTCTTTAATTTGTTCTGGTGTTTAGTTAAAACAAAAAATTCGAAATGCGAGGTGAATAAAGATTAGTTTTATTTTAAAATGTCAAATTAAATATTCAATAGAAAGACTTATCATCATAAATTCTTTCATATAAATGAACTTGAAAGTCATTTGACTTGTTGAATAATATTCGATCTCTGGCAACAATCACAAGAACCACTTAATCTCACATTTTCAAATGTTATAACTATTTGAAATAGTTGTGAGTTTTCTTAATTATTATTAAATTTTCAATAAGAATTATCACGATGATTCGTCACAAATCATTATTTCCTTATAAATATTTTGTATTTCAATGGTTTTATAATTTGCTTTGCTGAATATTCAATAAGAACGATCTGAATGATCATTATCGAGAATTAATCATTCTGCATGAAAACTATTATTTAAACAGTTTTATATTAATTTTATTTTTTATATTTCTATAAGAATAATTAAAGTGATTTCTTGTCACAAATTAAATTTTGTCTGAGAGCAATTTGTATTAGAGTAGTTATGTAGTTTGTTTAATTATTTTTGAATATTTAACAAAAATGATTAGAATGACTTGTTATTGTGCAAAATAATTATTGTAAATACGAATAAATTATTCGTCTTTGAATTTCTTTACGTGCTATTATATATTCAATAAAAATTATCAAGAGTACTTATTATCATGTAAATTAATTCTTTATAAACATTTTTTATTTGAATGTATATAAACTATAGTTTGTTTAGTTATTAAGTATTCAGAAGAATTTATCAGGATGACTTGCTATCACAAATTAATCTGTCTTTTAGTCATAGATGGCTAAAAGGAAAGGAACATCAAATCTATGACTAAAAGAAGAATGGAATCTGTCTTTTAGTCATAGATTTGATGTTTATTATATTAATATCGCATTTTTAATTCTCCAGAAATTGAATTTTTTTAAATGTGTGTGTTATCTTATTTTATTATATATATATATCATATATATATCTATATATATATATATATATATATATATATATATATATATATATATATATATATATATATATATATATATATATATATATATATATATATATATATATATATATATATATATATATATATATATATATATATATATATATATATATATATATATATATATATATATATATATATATATATATATATATATATTCTAAATCTCAATCAACTCATATTTCATAAAAATATAATAAATATTTAACATAAATACAGTAAATTGCTACCAGCATAAGTAAATATTTTTATTAGAATTTAGTGAAATTGAAATGTTTGTGTTATACTTGTAATAGAATATTTAAATTTTGGACATTAGAATTTAAAACAATATTGCGAAAAAATAGTAATTAACCTAATAGTCATTTAACATAATCATAAATGCCTTTATCCATATTCTTGTATCTTTTATTGCGAAGAGCAATAAGTATTCTTCCTTTTACATTGAATCCGAAAATATGATTTTTATCCATTAGTGAAAATTCCATTCTATAAGTTCTGAATAATAATTTTAATTTCATGTCTACTATAAATTTAAAATACCAAGAATATTAACATTTAAAATTGACAGAACAATTAGAGTACGTAAATTTAAATGTTCACTTACTTACAATATATTATATATTATTTTTCCCAAAAATATTCAAATTCAAGAAATTTCCTCCTAACTCTTATTTTATATTATCTCAAATTGGTCGCTTAAAAGTAGCTTGTTGTGAATAGAAATTATTAGAAGTTAGTTATATTAAAAGTTCATTTAATAAAGAATTATTTAAGCTAATTTCAATTATAAGTTAATTCAGAAAACTTATTCAATTAAGGGAATTTTAACTCATTTAAATATAGTTAAACGTTTTCTCAATAGTAAAGCATCTAAAGTAACTAATTTTTTTCAAATTTAACACTTAATTCTATAATATATTAATTATTAAGCAATATCATTAATTTTTTCGAAAAACATAATAATCTATGGAAAAATCAGTTTTATTTTATTTTACTCAAAAGTGAGATAAAAGTACAATGGTATTCTTACTCTTTTTGTGAGACAGTAATCTTTTTACAATTCCTTTATTACCATTATTTTATTTTTATAAAACATTACCTTACTGTCAAAGTATTGTGAATACTAAGACTTGTCATTATGCAGGCAACCAGAATTTAAAACTATAGACCTATATTTATTTTTACAATTAAAATCTGTCAATAATTGCATTCTAATAAAAAACGATTGGTAAAAGAAAATTTTAAATAATAAATATTAAATTTTATAATATCTGATACGCGTTCCTTTTGCTTATAAATTGCATTAATTCTTGTAGCGCTATAATTATATTTAAAATTATGAATTAAGTATAAAGTCAAACTTTGTTTATTTTCAAATATTAAGATTTGATTTGATTTTAACTGCAAAATGTTTAAAGATATTCTTAAGAAGATTATCTTAGAAAAAAGATCGTAGAGGCAGTTATCACATCAAATGTAAATCTGTCTGATTATAAAACTGAAATAAGATTATGAAATTAAAAAAATATTTAAGCATTTATGATTGAACTGAAACATTATGCTTCCAAAATTTATGATTTTGGCACATGAATGAATATTATAAAAAACAGAACAAATGGCAGTCAAATGTTCATGTTTTATTTTTCATTTTTTATTCTACTTAAACTATTTTTTTATTTAAAATAAAGTTTTTATTTTAAATAAATTTTTATTTTTTATTTAAATAAAGTTAAAACAGGAATTTTCTGAAAATTGTGACGTAAAAAGACTGCAAAACTGTCTGTGTATACTCAAACTAATATATCAAATCAAGGCAAAAACATTTCTCAGTGTAATATATTCTCAATGATGTAATGTAACATAACAATAAAATTAAGCAAGAAATATTAAAAACCATTTGTTACAATGACTGAATTTTAAAATATCGTGTCATTTATAGTTTTTTAAATATTTTCCCTCTACTTAATATACATGATTTTTTCCACTCAACAATAAACAAATTTACAGATTGCTTATATTCTTTTCATTTTAGCCACGTTTACATGATTTTGAAATCAGACAATTTAACGCTACTTGTATTTAAAAGAAAGAACATATTGAAATCCAATAAAGAAATATGTCGTGATTTTTCACATATTCATTTCAAACAAAAAGGTCAGCCATCCATCCGATATTAATCAATTACTACTTTTGTTCCCTGCGCCAGCATCGCTCTGACTGGTTGACTTCCAGCTTAAAGTGAGCGATGATAGCCTCACATGGTTGGGATCCTTGGCCTTTTAGGGATGCAGCTGCCTCGTCCTTCCAAGGTCGTCCACGTTTCTTACGCAGAACGCCCACTATCCAGTTAACTCTTGCTCCTGCGCATTAAAACATTCTGCTAAGAATCGTCTGCCACTTCATTGTAATTCAACAGGAATTGTTGCCACCTTTGTTTTTTGAAAATTTCTTATATTAATTTCGCCATTGTTTATGAAACGAAGTATTCTGCATTTACATATTCAGAACTATTGTGTACTTGTATTTTTATGCCATAAGTGAAAAAAAATTTAAACTTTAACCATAAACACATATTTTCCGACCATCTAGTGAATTTCGAAATAAATTTTCTTATTCAATTCGTTTTCAAAGACAGAGAATAATTTTTAATATATTTGCTTAAATTACACTCAATCTTTCATACTAATATTTTAATATGAAAAAAGTAGGAAAATATTTTAGTAACAAGGATTTTTTCGTTGAAATTTCATTACCAACTGACAAAAGAAAAAAAAACATTTAATTAAAACTCACAGCTGGAAAAATTTCATTTGTAATCACTATTTTAACTGTTAAAAAGTGAAGCAAATAAAATTAAGAATCATCAAATTAGATTACCCAGGTTTTAAATCAGAAGTTTAATCTCCCATTATGAAAAATTATTTTCGTTAAGCAAAATAAATTTCTAAAAAAGTTACTGCTATTAAATATTTTATTGAATTATTTATTAATTTTGAATGATTTTAATGATTCAAGATAATTTTAACAAGTTTGGATGAAGTTAAATGAATCAGATTTCAAATATTGAAATTTTTATATCAAATTTATAAATTTAAGAATGATTTTATTTTTATATATCTTAATATTATCACACCAAAAAGGTTATAATTATTTTCCTTACATTTTCTTAACTGTTTGATTCGTGTTCATTTAATATGTTAAATCTGTTTATAAAATAATTTAAAACCTATTTTCATAAAATAATTTTTAATATTTTTAACTAGAAATTATATTAAAATTCTCTCATTAAGAAATAGATGCTGTTTGTGCTTACTGATACATTTAAATTGTTTTCATTTTAAGTTCATTAGATTTTGAAACGTCAAAGTCTTGAGCAGGAGTAAAAAAAGTGAATAGAAGAATTCGATTACATAATAACATTCCCAAATAAATTTAGAGAAGAGAAATAGCTTCAGGAATGCAGTGCAGTATAATGACAAAAACTTCTTTAAAATCTATACTTGCTAATAAAAACGAAATTCTTTAAAAATTATTTCGAAAATTTGTTAGCACGTAAAAGAAAATCAAATGAACCAATCACATTATTTAATTCTACTCCATCTTTGATCTAAAATATTAATGTAAAAGAAAGCATTAGTATTTAGCACTTTCTATGAATAAAATTCAATAAAAAATAATTCATTGAAAAGCTCAATTAAAACGAAAATTGATTTTTGTTATTTATCAGTCTTTAACATAATTTCCTTTTGATTTTAATTTGGTTATAATTTTGTAATATTTATTATGTTATATTAATTTGGTTATATTTTTGGTTATAATTTCTTTTTGGGTAAACTTGTTTTTTTTTAATTTAATTAATTACTTTAGTCCCTAGTTAACTCTGTATTGTTATTTTATCAATGCCCTTATAAATTAAATAAATAAAATAACATAATATTAATTTCAATTTTAAAGAAAAATTGCTAAAATTTATGCTGTATTACTTAAATATATTTCTTTAATTATATTTAATTCTTCAATACGTAAATGTAAAAATTAGCATACACAATTCAACTTGATATTCATATTTTTTTATAATATTTTTGGTAATTTTTTCCTTTTCTTCTCAAACACAATTTGTATTTGTTCAATTTTTCGATATTTTAAATGAATGTCACCTTCATTTACTGACTAAGCATCAGCAAGTGAGATAATGTAACTATTATGTGTATTTTATGATCGATGTTGAGAATGCGTCTCATTTAACTAGACTGATAAACTTTGGTTAATATTATAACCAAAACTTATTAAAATACTGTAAACATTTTTCAAATACAATATTTTGTTCTAATTACATCTACAAAAACCTTTTATTTTGCATCCTAGATTTCACTAAGGTTTCCATTTTATTTCAAGTAAACTTTTGCCTATTTTAATAAATCCGCACGAAATTTTGTGAAATAGTTGAGGAAATACTAGATCTTGGAAGAAAACATAACCAATAATAAGAAAGACGAGTTCAGAACAAGCCCCTCCATATGGCGAAAAAAAAATGATTCACATAAAAATCAATACGAAAATTAGAGTTTAATTATAGACAATTGCTTAACGGTTCTCATACTAAATTCGACTTTTTGCTTAGTTTTTTCAATTGAATTCTCATTTATTCTTATCAAGGCATGAGATCTACTTACTCATTCCTCCTTATAACATGTGAACATGGTGGTTAGGGCAGAATAAAAAAAAAATATGAGAATCGTCTGCGCGTCTGTTATTATTACTCGTTTCCTTCAAAACCACTTATTCTTTTAAAGTAATGCAGGCTTTTCGCTTGGCCTCCCCAGTAAATTTTTAAATGATAACCTGCATTTTCTTTATTGTAATAATTTCAAGTACTTCGATTTTTATGCATGTCGATTTTTTTTTTTTCATATCGTTATTTGTCATTCTGAGAAAAGGCTGAAATATTCGGATTAAATATTTTTATAAGCATTCTGCACTTTTGTTCCATTGGACTACAAGGTGAATTTTTTGATTCTATGTTTCAAGGTCATTTTTATGTATTAGCTGTGTCATTTTAACAGAAGTAAAACGTCCTAAATATCAAAAGCTAGTTCGAATATCAATTCTACTCGACAATTTTTTAGTGTATGAAGGCAAGGTTAAATCTTTGTTGACAAAGCAGAAGAATTTGCATATAGTAAAATATTTTTCATCACTAAGTTTAAATTGTTTTTAATTCAAGTCTTATTTAAAAAAATTTATTAAAGAAAAAGTATAGTTTTCTTATTATTATAGAAATTTAGAATGCATATATTAACCACTTATAGTATGATATTTTGAAATACTTTTTTTAAAAAATCAGCCAGCATGATAGATGATGAATAATAAAATAAAATTATGCTTATATTAATATTCGTCATGTTTTGAACATTTTTAATGAGAAAAACAGGCGAAATAATCTTATTTTTTAAAGAAAAAGACATAGCAAGTGTTTTTAACGCCCCTCAAATTAAATTTCAAAACTCACATTTCTATATAATGTATAGCATTTTATAAATAAAATTATATAGTATTTTTATACTTATTTCAATCCAGTGAAAAACAGATAATAGTCTAAATAAGCGATTTAAATTCACATACTTAGACAATTTATCATGTGTTATAGTTTTTTTATCAACTAAATTTTTATAATTGATATTTCATTTTTAAATTTTTTCGGATAAATTTTCCTCTAAACCTGTATTGTCTGTTGCTTGAAATGTCAAAATATATTTATGCACTGCATCTTTAATCACAAGCATTAAATTTTTCTATCTTTACACAAAATATATCATTTAACAAATTTCTAAATAATTAAAGTAATTTAATAATAATAAGACTAAAGAATTTTTTAAAAAAGAAAAATACAGATTAAACAATAAATTTTCAGGAGCTTTATATCAGATTTGATTTAAAATACATGCATATACATGCAGTATACTATAAAATAAAACTGTACATGCAGTAAAAATTTAAAAGAATTAATTCCAACTCATATTTTTAAGCATTTTTCAAATTAAACAGGAATTTTCAAAAAAATTTGAATGTTTTCAATTCAAAATGAAATAAAAGAATTATAATAGTATTTTCATGAGAATAATAAATTTTATCTTTATGAGACTTTTGCTATTTAGCTCAGTTATAGCAATAACTTTATAACACATTTAATTTTGAAATTTATTTTCACTGTCTTCACTAAATAAAAATGCTTGCTAGTTATAAATAAATTATCAAGCTCTCAAATATATTTGTACCTATTTATACTATTGAATGAAAAGTGAGCATTTTTATTATTATTAGTACTCAGAAATTATTTTTACAATTGTTTACGGCAGGCGTATAGTTGCAGTTACGTAAAGATTTTTAATAGAATATGTATTCCGGTTTAAGAATTTTTAAAATAAAAAACCGATTTTGTGAAATTATGTGATTCCATATTTTATACGATTTCACATTTCTCAAGTTATATTATTTCACATTCTTCAGACTAACAGAAATAAAATGTTTATTTCTACAAGATGAAAGTGACCAAGATATTCCTTTCAAAATTTATGTTGAATTTTTTTCGGATCACCCACAAAAAGGTAGAAGGACATATTAAAATTAATCAGAAAAGAAATTTTCAGTATTAATTGATTGGATTACATAGATTCAGCAAGTGAACTTTGGTTTAAATGGTTAACCTGAAAATCAAAAATATTCGAGCATGCTAATTATACTTTTCTCATTAAGAAAAGTATAATTAGGGGCATGAAATCACCAGACATGATAATTGCTACCTGATTTACTGAATTTTATTACCATACTTTTTGAAGTAGACTAATGTGTAAGTTAATGCACAATTCAGTGAATACAGAAAGAACAAAAGTGAATACTTAGAAAAGTATCAACCCTCAAAATCAAATACCTATCAATACTTAGAAAATCAAATGCTTAGAAAAGTAATTGAGCTTTCTATCTTTTCAAACATAGTAATCATAACATGATGTATTTTTACATACGAAGTATAAAATTATAATTGTAAAGTGGAGTCAGTAGAAAATAGATAGAAATGGTGACTTTCTTTAGATTCCTCGTAGATACTTTGTTTTTAATAGAAACATTTTATACTGTAGCATGCTTGAAGAAATCAACATTTTAGCACAACTATACTTCAAAATAGACATGAAGGCAAATGTGGAGATTTGCTCTAAGTCTTAACTAAAGTTTCTGATTCGAAATTGAATCAATAAGCTAAAAAAAAATTTCCCATTAACAAATAAATGATGCTATATTTCTGTAATATCAGCATTTAAAACAGAAATACAAAATAATAAAGAGAGAATTATTATTTCAAAGAAATAATTTTTTATGAACCCATGCTGAATTTTAGGAGCGAAAAATCTGTGAGAAGTTTTTGCAAAACAGTTTTTACCTTCATTCGTGTTATTATTTTGCCTTTAGCATAAGATATTGATCAAAATATGTTTATTTAAATATTATCATAAAATTCTTTTCAACATAAAATTAATTGTATTTTCAGATTAAAAGAAACGTACTTTGTAATTGGTAATTGTTTAATGACCATTGTGTAAATTGCTTGAACTTAGTTTTTCCTACAATAATTATCCTCCATCTTTTGAAAATACTTCTCTTACTCTCTTTTTATACCTTTTATAAATCAACTAATACAGATATAAAGAGATTTGAAATAACTAAAACCCAAAAGAAATTAAAATATCTGAAAATATTACAAACTAGTTCAGAAGTAGCTAAATTGTTTTGACTTCACTGAGTTTATTTTGTTTATCAATGATTTAAATTTTTTTAAACATTTGTACTAACGAAATTTTTTAATTGAATTGTATCGCAGAGAAACAAAGTTAAAAAAATAATTTGACTTATTCTTAAATTCAAATATTTCAAATACTTTTATTGTAAAATGTATTCTTTAAGACTAGCCTTAAAAGTTAATTGAATATAACTAAAAGTGTTAAAAATTTTAATACTTATAGATTCTATTATTTAACAAATTTGTAAAAACTTTTAAAATCTTGTTTAAAATTTCGAAAATATTACTAAATATATATGAGAAAATATAGTTATGCTGATGTAACAAAATTAGCATTTCATAGCGAAAAGTTACCTTTTCATTGATAGCTATTTTTACTTCCGAAGTTTTGATATTATTCAGATTTCTATTATATGAAGCGAATACATCGTATATTCAAATGCCACTCTTTTAATAAAATATTAATAAATAACTTCAAAATATTCATAAATTAAACCATTTTATTTATAGCCGTGGCAAATACATTAGAGCAAGATTTAATTTACGATTGTATTAAATAATTATTTAAATACTAAAATCTTTTAAGCCATTAACTATTATCATTAAGCATTTTTTCAAATAAACATTTTATTATTTCAATATCGCTAATATAATATCCAGTATATGATGATGTGCTTATGTTCACGTAGAACAATTTGTTTTATTTATGTAAAATTATATTATGTATAACTATTCTTCAAAATTTTCTCATTTATTGAATATAATATTTGTTGAGTAGAGAATTGATAAAATTATTATTATTTTAAAATGTTCGATATTAAATACAAAAATCACAGAATACAAATTCACTTAATTATTTCAAATCATTATCCCTAATAAAAATAATAGTTATATTATGTAAGTGTATATTTAACTATAATAGAAATATAACAAATTATAAATATTTTATGCGAAGATAACATTTACAATTTTTTCTCAAAGCATTAAAAAACGTATCGTAAGATCGTCAATATTGAGCAAAATTTAAAATTAAAGACAGTAAACATACAAAAAGAATTTTTTAATAGTATAATTCTCATTCTGAAATAACATTTTGAATTCTTTGAAAAAACATTGTTCCATCTCTTGGATTCAAAATTCACTAATATAGAAGAGATTAAAACTATATTTAAAAAGAGGTTTAGAAAGTGAAAAAGAATATTTAATGTTCATAAGAGTTAGAAAATAATGTCATCCAAATGTTTCCCATTCAAATTTCTACCACGCCATCTATTTTGTAACAAAAATTATCAGTTTATTTTACTAAATATGAAAAAAGTAATCACATAATAAAAATTTCAACTTAAAAAACATATTCTACATATATATATCCTTAATAATCATATTTACTTTTTAATCAATTATGTTAAAGATAATAAAAGTTTGTATTTTAAAGCTATTTCTTTTTCGTTTTTTCTATTGGATTGAACATAAGCACTTGAAAAATACAGAATCCCTCTGTGCTCAATTTTTAACAAACTTATTATTTTTTGTGTATTTTCATTTAATATTATTATATAAATACATATACATAGAATTATGCTTAATTATACAAATATATCTATTTTCATAAAAACATTTTTTAGCTTTTAAGATTTTTGTTTAAATTTACTGATTTTCGTTTATAATTCTGTAATTAATATAATATTTTAATAATGAATTGAAAAAAAATTCCTCCCATTTACTCAGAAAAGCAAGCATTTAATAACTAATTAATTCTGATCTCTCATTAAACAATCATATCATTTATATTAAATTACTATAATTATTAATTTCCCTCTATATCCTAAAATACAATAAAGCTGACTTTTGTTTTCGATGGAATATAATTCCATTACACTTGAATTAAATTTAAATTCTTTTTATATAGAACAATATTATTTTAAACTTTATTTTTCAATGTAAATTTTGCATTGAATTTCTTACATTACTTTTAATTTAATTTTTCTGTCAAAAAAATTCATTAAATTATAATTAAACTCGCATAAGCCATGATTACATTTGACATTAAATATTATTGATAATTTCATCATCTACTAGGAGTTGCATACTTAAAGATTTACAATTGAATTTAAAATAAATGATTATCACAGATTTGAGCGCTGGAAAAAATATTCCTTATCACTGAAAATATATTTCTCAAATCCGCATAAGTTAGTTTATTCATTAAATATTTTATAACGTGGGCCGAATCAGCTTTATTTTTTTCGCTTTAGTTACATAATTCTGCAAGTTTCTCATGAGGTCTCTACAGTAGGTCCACAAAGTTCGCTGAATCACCAGTCGTTGCTCTTTCTTCTCCGGTTAGGGATCTTCTCTTGAAACTGCTCGCCGATGTACACCATCACAAGCATCCAAAAATCCCCAAAACGCAAGATGGCGGGACTCGGGGTTCCAGTTGCCCAATGAGCGGTCATGTGTACCAAGTCACGTGGGCCAGTGACGTAGAACCCGCCAGGTAAGAAGAAAGTCAACCTTCTCCAGAAACTTGTTCACTCTAAGATCGTCAGGTGTAGCAGGTGGTTGTGTGCTTGTCCTGTCCGTTGTGTCTCTTTTTTAAGCTCCCTGTTCCCACCACCTCCTCGCCGACCGTTCAGAGAACTAAACATAAACTTTGCCCATGCCGTCCTGGAGATGGGTAAGTCTCTTTCTCTACCAACCCTTTCCATAGCAAATTCTACGGTGTGTCTTAACATCGGCAGTTGTCCAAGACAAAATAAAAGTATTTGAGAAAAGAAAAACCGTGTCGGAATGTATCAGGCATCTACTCTGTTGTGGCTGGCCTACTTGCGGATAACAACTCGAATTAACTCCATCGGTCCAATTAAGCTCCAGTCTCACCGTGGAATTTCAAAGAAATGCTACAAACGTGCTTTTGATGAAAATGATATGTATAGTTGGATGTCCTGTATTTTTGTAATATGGATGTTTATTTCTATATTTTAATTTAAAAAATCGGGATGGAATCGTGCTGCTTACATCGACTTAAAAAAATCAATTTGAAATGAAAATACCTCTGCTGTTTATGTTGCGACACCCGTAGAATTTACTGCTTAAAAAGTAAGATCTTTCTGCTTTAATTTTTAGTGGTAATATTCATACACATACGAAGTTATTACTATAGTTCCTTGAACAAAAATAATAACTAGTTCTTATTTATATGTCTTACAACATATTTCACAAGCGTTTGCGGATAAAAATGAACATTTTAAAAATCTAAATTAATTGGAGTAAACAACTATTATCATTAAATATTACTCTTTTTATTAAAAAGAAAGAAAACCGTATGTAAATACGTATTACTCCCATTTTAAGTTAATTGTTCTTCAAAGGATACTAAATAACATCAGTTTTAAAGCCGCTATCATTTAAGGAAAATTTTCTTACAAGTATAATATGAAACTTGATGATAATGTTCATAACTTTATAAAAAATGCAACAAGCAGCTTCTATAACTGAATTACATTTAAATATTCAGTACGAAATTTAGGATGTACCTAATTCTCTTATGTATATATGTAAATTACTCCATTTCATGTAACTGCATTGAAATTCATTTCTAAATTTTAAATAAAACCGAATCTAAGTAAGAAAAATTTTGATATAATTAAGTTGATTTACTAAACTAAAGATTTCATCTTAAAAATTTTGACAACCAAATATATATTGTCTTATTCTTCCCTTATAAATGTATTTGTTTGCTTTGTAAGTTTTGTTTTCACTTTTAAAAAATTGTAAAACTTTAATAGAATAGTTTTAATGTCTGTTAAAATTTAATGAGAATTTTTTGAAATAAAGATGTTAATAATTCATAAACTAACTCATATTAATATTTAATTATTTATTTATATAAAATTTAAAAAAAATACATAATAATAGTATAAATAGAATAAAATTAATTATAAATAAGGTTAACAAATTTTATTTAGAAATTTAGTTTTCAAAAAAATTGATAAACATCAAGATATTGTCATAAATTTCCTAATCCGATATTTAAAGAAAACTAAACAATATAAATTTCTTTAATTCATAAAATGCAATAAGAATAATATTTTCGAGAATTCAATATTTTTTTATTTAACAAAATATATTCATTTTAAATTACATTATTATTCTATAAAAGATTAAGATCATTCATTTTATGTCATTTAATTATAAGTGATTTATTTTTTTAAATTCAATTTTAACTAATAACTTTAGTTTTAAAGCCAAAATTTCTGAAAGAATCTGAAAATGCGTATAAAAATGATCACTTTGGCTATTTAATGCATGCAGTATTTAGTATTCAGAAAATTCCAGAACACGTGATTTATTGAATTTAATTCCTGAATATTGAGACAGTATAAAATAATTATTTATATCATGTTAATTTAGCCATGTTGAGTTGAAGTTTGTGACTTTTTTCTGTTTCTACCAAAATCTGATTTTTTATAATATTTATATCAAATTATATATTCCCTATTATTCAACAAACAATGTAGCATTCAAGATCATATTTATCTATATTCTTGAAACAAAGTAGCTTTAGACTATAAAATTAAACTTTAAAAAAAAGATCATTACAGGAACTTTTTCTAAAGCAAAATTGTTTTGCAACGCGATTCCTAAAGTTATATACTTTATACGCAACCTTTGAGGTAAACAAAATTTTTGTTAGTGATCGAAAATAATTCCTAAATATTTTGGACTATTTATTTTAAATCTAATCCAATTCATACTCAAATGGTTTAGAATGTAATATATGACTAGCTAAGCAATTTGAATGGAAAAATAATATTTCAAAAATGCTATTATCATTAGTTTATAAATTCAATAAATATTTTCTCAAATTATTATTCTTTCACGTTTTTTTACACTCTACATTTCATTGGAATATTTTTGAAAAAATGATGATATTCTCAAAACTGTACTTTAATATCATTATTATTTCTTTAAATGACTCGTAATTGTCACAACAAAGCAAATTTATATTTGTTATAATATGACATATGCATTATACATATTAAATTACGAAAATATTATGTCGTAAATAATCGTTATCCATTTTTCTTTAGAAATGAAGAAATTGTATTTTCTAAACTTTTAAAATTTACAAACAGCTCAAAATTTTGTTTAAAAGATATTTTAAACAAAAAGTTTACAGTAAAATTTCAAAAAAAATAACAGCAAAATTTTAAAGAAAGAATTCAGTAAATCTTACGAAATATTTAATAGAATTGGTAGTTGTAAGAAATTTTTCCTATATCTTATTTACACAATTTTAACATGATTAACTATTTCTTCGTTCTTTGTATTAATATGCAATAAATTTGTGACATTGTAACCGACATTTTCGGATATTAAATATAATTTTTGAAAGACTTAGTTACAGTAACAAATCTTATTTCAAGTAGGTTATAACGTACTTAAAGTGAAATTTATTTTGAAGAGAATCGTAAATTACTTACTTCCGATGTAAATCTTTTTCCGTAAATGCATTTACAATGCGTATAACCTATTCATTTTATTACATAAAGTATAATTTATTATCTAAATATTTTAAATTTATGAACTTTCTAAGCATATTTCGAATTTTTTTCCTCGACGAAAACGAAAATTAAATTCATTTCTTACAGAATATTGTTTCGAATAATAGGCAATGGAAATGTGTAAATAATTCAACACATCTTTCATAATATTCTGGAAGTTAGAATTTTTAAGAATCTTTTTAACAATATTAAAGTAGAAATTGTGTATGGTCACATTTGCAAGCAGTTACTTGAATAATTATTAAAGTAAATTCAAATTAAATGTAAAATATATTTTGGTATTTTGTCCTCTTTTATTTCTAACGAGATGCCATTAACAGATGTATAAAAAAAATTAATTTATTCTTCAGGTATGTTGCAGCAAGTTCTGTAAGTTGTGGGCAGGGGACCAATTTCCTTCCGCAGCAGCGATTTCCTTTTACCAACTCAGTAGGCGTCAAAAACAGTTATTAGCATGTCTCCGCCTATAAAAATCCCTCCTTATTTATTATTAATTTTTTTCAATAATAAACGGAGACGCGTTGCCGTATTTCGAACGCACGAGTGATTGCATTGTCAAGTCTGCAGACTGACCTTGCCGTTTAAAAAAACAGGGTGGATTCCCCCTTTTTTTGTGATTCTTGGTAGTTAAATATAAGATTCGATCGCAGTTTAGTGTACGTCCTTGGAAATCCGTCGATGCGTCAACTGAGAAACACAAGATTTTTAACGATGATTGAATAAGAAATCGTTTTTTGAATAGTTCTCTATTCAGAGACTAATTTGGAATCGGCTGCTAAACAAAAATTTAATCAATAAGGAGATGAAAGAAAATTGCTGGATATTCCACATCTTTTACATCAAAATTGATGCTTTTGTCTATGTAAAAAAATTCTAATAGCCTGTGGTGAATTATTAAATTCCTAACAGTACGAAGACAACAAAGAAAACAATTGCACACGATTATTATGAAATACCATGAATTTTCTATTTTATTTCGTAATAACATCAATAGATCTTTTTACTTCATTAATAACATTAATCACAGACGAGCTCGTGAAACGGAAAATTTCATTCTAAGAATTTTGTCGAATAATAAAACTGTTTTTGTATTTTTCTACAATTATCATCAAAGAATTCTAATAGATGGGCAGCACTATCAGCTTTTCAAAACAGCAATACTAATGTGCAAAATAAAAAATGCAAGAAATTTTAAATTTATTATCTATGATGCAAAGGAAACGTAATTTTCGTCAAACAAATTGACGCATCATATACAAATAATTTTTGAAATTTGAATTTTTAAAAGATTAGTTATATAATTTATTAAAAGATTTATGTGAAAAATACTAAACCAACAAACACAAAAATCATCAGAATGTTTTTCGATAATATTAATCAACATCAAATATTAATCAATTTAATTATAAATTAGACATTATATAACTGTCTCAATTAAATAATAATCTAATCTTAAATAATTTTATAATTCAGAGATATGTCTACATGGTAGCTTTTCTAAGAAAAGCAAAAATTTTTCGAAAGCTGGTTTACTTAACCTACTTTTCTTAAAAATCCTCACGTGATCTTCTAAACAAGGGCAGTTTTGAAATACAATACTTTCTCGATAATAATGCAAAATACAACACTTTTAGAAATAAAGAAAAAATTTCTGAGCGTGAAGGAAGAAAACTTTTCGCAGAAAAAAAAAGTAAAGAATCTCAAATTCAAAACATTTTATCTCCTCAAAACATAAGCAAAACATGTATAAAGTAAATGATAGAAACAATAATATTCGCTATAAAAATAACTGAAAAAAATTTAAAAATGGTGTGTTTTATTTTTAAAAACACACAATGTCTGTCCATTAAAAAAAACTCACTCGTTTAAAGTCCAATTATCATAACTGTATAGTCTACGTGAACTTTTCTGTTCTACGTGTAATTTTTGTTCCATAGCAAATTGTTACTTAAGTAAACATAATCACAAATTTCTAAGTTGAATCGTTATGTTTGAAACGCAAGTTTTTTTGCATGGAATAAAATAACCACAATTACTTCAGCTTAAACGGTATGAAATTATAATTGCATGTGCTATGGGTTTTTAAGCATCTTTTTTCCCAAGAAAACTCTCTTTATCTGAAAAATGTCTATATTGTTGTTTTAAAGGATACTTAAATTAATGTATATAGCTTCTATTTTATTTTTTTTATCTGGATATACAATTTAATCCTTTTGGAATAAAAATGGTAATTTTCTTTTGTTAAAATGCTATTTCACCGGAAGGTGTGAAATAAAACAGTTGGTATTTAATGTTTTCACCTCCTTTAACATCACACAAATAGGTGTAGTAAGGTCTTTCCCTCTAATTACACGCTTCACTTTTTTGAAAAAAAAATGCAATTTAAACTTTTTTTGTTATTTCTCCTAAGCACTCATTTAAAGGCTGGGTTAAATGATACTTAAAAATATACGGCTTGTGATTTGTGAAGATTTAGAAAAAAAATTTTGAAAACTTGTTTCGTTAAGGTATACTACTTGTTTCTAGATGAATTAAACGGATTTTGAATTTTACAAAAAAGATCCAAGGTTGCATTTAAATTGAATGTTTGTATGTTTATCATTTATTTGAATGTATTCAATTAAAGAATTTTCTGTAACATTGTCAAATAAGTATTTTTTTTTCTTTTTGATATTTATAAACCACATAAACTTTTGTTTACGTAAGTGATAGAAATTTTCTATATTTTCACTTAAATTTTGGTTATGTGAAAGTATATGACATATCACATGACCATATATTATATTTTATATTCTTTGCGGATTCCCTTCAACATCACCACAATTCTTGAAGTATAGGGGAGTACACATTATATCGCTCGCAGCTAGATATTCACGAAATGAGATCTTGAATTCAAAGGAATGAGTTAACCATGATAACTGAGTAGAGAATTTTTATTTAATCTTCAAAGTAGCAAAACCACCTGAATTTAAAATGTCAATATTATAAAGCTGTGGCTTGTTCAATGCTTAAAGCGTTAGTATCAAGAGTTTTCAATATATATTGTCCAAAATTTCGTATTGAATTTCTGTACTGTCCAGAATTTCATATTCGAACACATGTCCAAAATTCCGTATTTATTTTTTTAAAAAAAGGAATTAAATATCATGAGTATATTAGAGTAAATTTCAAATGTAGATAAGGAAATTTTTGCATTAGTTATCATGATTCATATAAGGTTCTAAAATTTTTAAACATTTATAGCGCACTTTCGATGTAAAAAAACAACAACCTATTCCCCCGCTGAAAAATTTCCATCAAACTATAACATTACTTGTTATTTTGGTTTAACATTTTTAAAACGAGACATCAAAACGGTTGCATTACAAAGATTTGCAACTGAAAAATTTCTAAGATAGTACATACAAAAATTTGCTATATGATGTACATATATGTGTGTGGTTATGTATGTCATTTTTATTTTGATGATATATTAAAAAAAGGTCATTTTGAGATGTATATGAAGATCCAAGCATTTATAAAAAGTAAAATCGTTAAAAAAATCAACATTGTGCTTCCTACCACCGGACTATAATTATAATTTCAGTTTGTAATATATTAATAATTTTTGTGTGATGAATATTATGATTTAAACTATTTGATATGAACTCTTGGAAAGCATTTGTGAAGAAAATACGAATAAAAGAAAAAATGGTAGATTAAAAGTGAACAAGTTGTAAATATTTGTCTTACTTAAGCATATGAGTAAATTTACACTAGTAGAAGTTATTGACAATATTTTAAGCACTTGGAAGGTTTTCTTAACTTTTAGATTCATTAGTTGTAGTTAAGGAGTTTTATAAAGATGCATATTCAGTATTTATCATGGTGGCTTTAGATGAGTCCACAGGATTTGAACCAGCTGCAACTGAAAGTTTAGAAATGCGTAGAAGGCTACGCTTTGATGATCCATGCATCAGTTTTTACCTCCACTTCCTCAATAACTCGTAGGGTTCTTCCTTGCTTCGTGAAGCAAGGGATGGGTTCTTCATGTAATTTGTTCAATTTAGTCTCAGCGGAAGTAAGTTTTATTTATAAATATGATATATACTATTCCATGGTTAGGGCCATTTAAACTATGTTTTCTTTTTACATAACGTATGCATGATAGTGTATACGCCGTCAGTTGTTTTTCAAGGTAATTTAAATAGGCAGCTGTTTTCAAAACGTTTACATCTCAATTAATTAACCGCCATACTTGCAGTTTAAGCCTTAAATCCTGGTCGAATCATTTCTTGTAAACATCATTTCTTGAATGATTTCTTGTAATGTGTCAAATTAAACTAAAACTTTAATGAAAAGACAAGGATTTCTTTGTAAAATGTCCGATATGTTACTTCCAAATTTCATTTTCAAATTAAATCAATTTTTTAAATGTTAGTAAGTTCTAGATGTCTATTTTTATGAAGTGTTTTATTTATTTTTAAAGTTCTATCTTGGTTTTTATAAACATATCAAATTAGTATAACTGTTATTATTTTATTTAAGGGATTTGATTATTTAAAAATTTTCCATCTCTCTCGAAAATATATAAAAATTTAAAATATTATTCCCTTTGTATTTTTCATGTGATTTTAATTTTATGGTTCCTTAACTTTTTTTTTTGCTCGAAAAATATGACAAAAATCAATCGAAGGATTAGTAATTTATTTACTTTGAAAACGTTTTAGTGAAATGGAATAGTGTTTAGAAAGCTTAACTTTTGTGAACTTGAGGTAAAAAAAAATTATTTTCATCAAACTTATTTTATTTATTTATATTTTTTAATATAAATTTTTATTTTATATTAGTAATTTTTATTTTTGTTGTTTTTAACAAAGATTAATTTTATATTTATTTAATAAGAAACTAAATTTAAATACTGATGTACAAAAACATTGCATTTTTTATATTTAAAATGAATTAGATATCGACTTAGATTATTAAATTAAAAAAAACAGTCTTAATTTTCGCATTTCAATATAAAGGAAAATATATTACTTTAGGGCATGTTTTAATATATTCTTTGTACATATACATATGTATTATCTGCTTAAATGTAAATATACTGGAGAATTATACTACCCCTTAAGCACATAACGGTATGCTTGCCAAACGTTTTAAGTTATTTACAAATAATTATTTCGAAGCATAAGTTTATCCAGTACTTAATCCTATAACACCGTGTTTAACAAAAGAATAATATTGGGAAATAGCAAAGCTTTCCCCAGGAAATTACATCCATTTTGATGGGATTACTGGCATTCCAAAGATGAACCCAGCAGAGAAATGTTTGACAGCCATAAACTATTCGACAGTAAATGTTTTTGTTTGAGGCACGCTTCCGTCCCCTAAATCTTGAAGAGAATGGGCAAAAAACATGGTTATTTCAAAAACCACAAGCGTTGACGAACTTGCGAAAAGTGTCGGCGAGAATCTTCATTCGGGTGATTTTACAATCCAAGTGACATTGAGGTCAAACTGGGAACAAATGTCCTGCACGCTGACAGCACAACTCATGGTTATTCGGGATATTAAACAATGGTTTTTTCGAAGATAAGTGCGCATTCCTTGCGTCGAGAGTCCTGCTAATCCTATATTTGGTTTGGCCTCTCTTTCAGCTTAAACAAAAAGATTAAAAGGATGTTTAAGAAGCTATTTCACAAGATACTAATTAGTGAGACAAAGCATGTATATTTTTAAGAAACTATAAATACTTTAATTTTTTGTTGAAACATGTATAGGAAAACAATTTTTGTTTTGTTTCCTAGAGAACCTAAGTTAATTTCTATTTAAACTGAAGAGAATTTCTGACCGAAAGAGTTTTATATCTGAGCAAATATCTAAATTATTTTTTAAAAAATGTATATCCTTTTATGCATTTCTTTTTTCAAATGAATGATACACAACGATATATTATTTACATTTTTAAACATTTAGGTTTATATTTGCATTCACTAAATATATGATTAAATATTTGTTACAGAATGCGCAGAAAATGAAATTTTATGACATGGAATGTATTAATAAATGTAACAAAATATATGTGTTGGCCATGCAATTGAATAAAATTAGAGGTGTACAATTTTAAATAAGCACTGTTTATACAAATATTTTGATAATTTATAATGTCCTTTTTTCATTTATTGTTTTAACTACATATTATTTAGTTATCTGCAGACATTAAATATGCTATCAGATGTTATAACCAAAAGCAATTCTGAAAAAACGAATGTTTAATTTGAAATATTCCTAATAATTGAATAACAGTATTTTCAAAATTATATTGTAAATAAAACTAATTTTTATCATTTCATTTCTTTTTACTAATTTTTATTTTTTACATTATAATTTTACTATTTTTTAAATTTTCACTTCCCATCTTTTAAAAATTCATTGCATTCAATAAGAAAACTAAAAGCTGCTTTTAATCAAGTTAACCTTTTACTTTTTATTATTATGCATGTTTTTATTATATATATACTTTTACTTTTTATTATATTTATTATTATTATTATATAAAAAATTACTTTTTAAATTAAAGTAATTTTTTTTATTTTTCAAATTTTCACCAACTACTTGTTTACAAAGAATTTTTTCTTAAATTATTTCGCATAGTTATATAAGTAAGTAGTGAAAGAAAAACAATTAAATAATAAATTGAAATAAGATATTGAAATTACAAAGTGAGCCAGTCAAACATTTGTAGGGAAAACCCGCTTTGCTTATATAATATCAATTCATCATATACAAAAAATATTTCCTTAAATTTTCAACTTAAGATTATACAATATATTTTTGAAAACAAAGGTATTTTGTGTTAGTTTACTTGAATTTGAATTTTATTTAAATATATAAAATACAAAAACAAAATTTCAACTAATGTATGTTAAATTTTTTATGAATGCTTTTTCATTTTTTTAAAATTTATATCATATTAGCAAATACACTTCATCTTTTATACATCAATCACTTTGGCGATACTCGCAGAGTGATATTGTTTATAAAAATGATATGATATATGTCATAAAAGAAGGATTAAAAAAGCGAATGAATTAATTTTGCAAAAAATTCATCGGAGTATGAAAAATCAAATAAAATTGCTTGTTTAAACACTTCATTGATTGGTCAAAATATTGTCTAGCTTATTCCAAAAATAGTGTTAATTTTTTCTCTACTTAAACAGGAGCAGAAGATTCTTATAAAAATAAGTAATAAGAGCAAAATGTATTCTAGAAAAAAAATGCATTCTATGGCCTAGATTCTGTATCTCTTATAACAATGGAATTATTCAGATTTCGCTTGCTGATAATGACCTGGATACATAATTCAATAAATCGTAAATTTATCCAACTGGTGAACTTGGGTATTACGTAGCTACTCTCTCCCGCTTTTGTATATGTGTTTTCATTGCATGGTGCCAAATTTTGCAGGGAAAAATATACCCGCTGAAAGTAAAAGTAATATTGCCTAGAGTTATGTTTCGCGCGTGAAATAGAAAAATGGTTTATTTTCATAAAAAACCTATATATAAAAGAATTCACACACACACACCTATTTATATAAAAGAATGATTCTTTACATGTGATTATTGATATTCAAATTTTGATACAAAAACTATTTTAAACTCATTAAATTCAAGATAAGTCAACATTCGTAATAAGAATAAAATTTTGATTTCGAAATAATCAGGATGATATAAATTCGTGATTTTGATAAATTCATCCTTAACTAATGAAATATGAACAAAAGAAATTACAGACATTCACAATTCATATAAACTCATACATTATTATTATATTATAGAATATTATAATTATGATCAGTTGTAATTTCGCAAACATAATTGTTACGACCCTCATAACACCATATTTAGTCAGCATAATATAGTTAAATAATATGCAAAGTTTAATTTTTTTAAATTTTCTCTGAAAATGCTGTAATTGAATATTTGTTACATTAATTCTGTTGATACTGATTGCATAATTTTTAAGTATTGATAAGGAAATTCAAGCATCTTTATTCTCTTGTTTTAAAATTGGAAATAAATTTTGTAAAAATTCTTGTCTTGTATTTTAGTTTTAATGTATTGATTTACAGTTGTAATTAGTTTTCAAGAATAATTATATTTTATCATATATTTAACATAATAAGAATTTATAATTAAAATAAATGAAAGAAACTTTATTATATGATTGATTCAAAAAATTATTCCTAGATAGTATTAATTGAATCAGATTTTTTTAAAAATATTTTACAACTAAATTCATTAAAATAATCAGCTTCAAATTAGTTCTTAAATGTATAATATGTTATTGAAAAATTTTGAATTAAACAAATAGTTTCACTAAATAGTTAAACAAACAAGTTTCACTTTTACAATTAATAAATTTTTCCCTGTATAGTATTAATGAGAAAAAAATCCAGTATATGTAAACTTACAGCTGTATCATAATTATAAAATCAAAATCATTGAAATTTTTTATAATGAAATTTAAATAATAAAAATGGAAACCCCCTTTATTTTATATAATGTATCAAAATGTGATTTAGTAGTTACTGAAACACTTTGTTTCTAAATAAACTTTTAAACTAACCTGATTAAGGAGCGAATAATTGCTTGAATATTTAGATAAAAATTTTTATGAAATTATTTTAAATTAATAATTATAACTTTTAAAGTATGCTGCTTTCACTTCTTTTGAATTGAAAATTTTTTAAATACTTTCTGAACTAAATAATATTGACTTTATTTGTATATTTAAAGAGAATAAATGTAGTAAGTTCAGAATGCCTAAATAAAATTTAAATTTAATTAAGGTTTTTGTGTTTTCAATGTCAAATGGCATTTTCAAAATATCTATTATAACTTAATCCTTAGAATCACATTATAATGCTTCTAGATGTAATTAATTCTACCCATTATGCTGGAATGCTGTATAATAACGACAAAGAGAAAAACATGTTTTGGATAGCAGTAAATGTGATTTTTATTCAGTTAATCTAATTGTCTTCCCACCATTGGTTGGAAGAACAAATGAAAAGAAAAAAAAATGACAGGAATGCAGTTTTAGTTACTTCAAATCTAAATCCTTATTAATACCATAAAAAAAGATTTTTCTTGATTGCAGCTTCTTATTTTAATTTATGGTGCAAATATATTTGAAATGCATCATTCATTTGCAATTCAAATAATTTAAATGTATGCATGTGTATTTCTGCCTAACCAATTTAAAGATACTTCTAGTTTCATGAATGAAAACACTCAAATGCAGTTGAGATTTTGACTAGAATAAATGTAAGACTTTCATTAACTTGAAATAAATTTGAGGTTCATTCAATGATTCTAAATTGCTTAATTTTATGTGTATAAATAGTAATTTTAAAATAGTAATCAAAATATAGGTCGTATTATTAAAATAGCTTCGTGAAATACCTGTACACTTAATATTAATTAGAATTGAAAATTTATTTTTAGTGGTTAAATCTGATATATAAAATTATTTTGGTCTTAAAATTAATAGAAGATTCCTCAAATTCAGAAGGAAACATTGGGGGAAAAAACATTAGTGAAATTCATTTGTGTCAGTAACTATTAATGACTAAATTCAATAGAAAAAATTATAAATTATCTTAAGTGCAATTTGTGAAAAGTTATTTCCCATTTTAAGCATTTGAACATATAAAAAGCATCTAACATTCTCTTTATCAGTGAAATTTAAATGCGAGTTTTCTGATTTTGTTGAATTATTTAATTTTAAAAAAATTGTGAAAATAGCTTTATATATTTGTATATTGCATCAAGATCTATCCATACCTGCAACTGAATTTCAAGTAACCACATTCAACTACTCATTGTTCAATTTTTTCACTTTGACTTTCAGTTTTTGAAGAAGCTCTTTTTTTTTATCCTTCCCTTCGTCATCTTTTGCTGAAGTACTCAATAAAATACTTGAGCCATCTGCGTGCGATTAGTAAGACCGGATATGTAACGTTGCAGATGGCAGTCTGTTCTCCTTGGCAACCATGCATATCGAATAATTTGCGGGGGTTAAATGTATCATGAAAGGGTATACGGATGCAATAGACATACAAATAAGTCTGCACCAGCCATGCAGCAAAGCAGTAAAAGCGTGATATGATTGACATCAAGGCCGCGACGACAGAGGGATTTTTAAGAATGATTTCACTTTCTGAGTCCATGTCGATACTTTCTCTCTTTAGATCAAATACTCCCGTGAACTTGTGACGTTATGCTAATAAATTTTCCTTTTGGTGCAAATAGTCTCAGAAAATTGCATCGAAGCAATTCTGAAGATGCAGGAATTCGACATCAAACAATAGACGGAAAACACGGAAGTCGATATAAAATTTCGTTTCTTTTCCTTTAAAGCTATAATAAGGATGCTTTCGATTTTTTTACGAAGGTCGAGTTTGCAAAGTTTTAAACAACAATGATTGAAGGGAGTTATTTCAGATTTATTTTGACGTCATTACTAGTTCTGTCAATGAAAGGAAGAAATAGTTGTCATTGAAAACATAGTGACTCATTTATGATATTTAAAATTCAAATTTTAAAGTATTTTCCTGTTAGAACTTGAAGTTCCTTACGAAATATTTACAGAAAAATTATATAAGTTTAAGTTTTTCCCTAAACATTATCCATTCTTACCGGTGTTGCAAAAGAAACCAGTATTGTTCCCATGTTATATAAACTATTCTGTAAAAAATTACAAATTAATTGGAATATATAGATTACATCGTTTATACTTTTGCACATTTTTAATTGATTATTAAAAGATATTCCATTATTGCAATTCAACATTATTCTTAGATATTACAATGGTCTTCTCTTTGAAAAAATCCTCTTATATTAAGTATTTTATTTTATTTACTTGGTTTCAATTGTAATATTTTTGGTGTATGACTACGCGTAAAAAACAATAATAATAAAAATAAATTTTAAAAAATCTATGAAAATAGAAAACTATTCAGCAAATTTAATAAAAAAATTATAACTTGTTAATTAAATAAATTTTATGTCAAATGAAGGACATTTAGCATGTAATTTTCTGAAGACCATAGTGGTTATAAGTGCTATCAGTGAAATTAACCGTTAATTATCCTTCCAAAATTAGTTTACACAAAATATAAAAAAGTTTTATAAAATGTTTTTGACAGTTTGCATGTAAAGGAAAATCACGAGAATACACCATGAATTTTATAGATTAAAAATTGCATGATATAAATTTCTCTTTCCTTAAATGATTCTTGCAGAAAAAAAATATATATTTCACTTCCGTTTTTAGATTTATTTATTTATGTAAAAATGATTTTTAATAATTCCATTTATTATCTATAAAGGGTTCCTTTGCTTTCCAAAATACATGCGAGTTTTATTAAAAAAATTTTAATGTTTAAAGAAAAGCTTTCACATTTCTCTTCCTTTTCTTCCAATGATTCTCACAGTACAACGATCGCATCTCAATAAAAGAAAATTATTGATTCTAAGTTAATATCGCATTGATGCTTCTAGCAAAACGGCTACTTTGCGCCATCGGGAAGGTCCCTCAATGTCAAAAAGAGAGTTCAGCTGGTAAACTAACAAAGATCTTTTGAGAAGTCAAAGACATTCTCGAGTATTTACGCAATCTGGTGGAGATAAATGAATGTATGACAACTCATGTAAGATATTCGCTTCTAATTGGATACCCTTTCATTAATACCACTCATTATATATTCTTGAAAAATATATATTTAGTAATTAAAAAAACATTCCTTTTTTGTGTTTCATATTTCAAATGATATGAGCTATTTCAAATTTCTGATTAGATATGATTATTAGATACATTTATGTGTACGTAATTATTGATAAAAAGAAATATGATACATACGAACGTGTATTACTAATAGCTATTGTTTGTAGTAACAAAAGAAAACTTAATGAGATTTCTTAAGCAAACTTTCAGTTGCAAATTTAATTTATTGCAAATCATATCTCAGGTTACTATGGCAATTATTTTGTAAAAGAAATGATACGCTAGTTGGAATATTTAAAAATTGAGGTAAATTCTTTCTGAAATTATTCGTTTATTGAAAAATACTGTCTTTCTAAAATTAAATGTACAATTAAAAAAGCGCTTTCGACTAAGTTTTTTATCGGATAATACAAAAAAATTAACATGAGTCATTATTTCAGAGAAATAGTACATGTGTATCATATGTAAATTGTTCTCTGATTTTAAAATTATAGAAATTTCCATATAATTTTTAAATAAATTAATTAAAATTAAAATTTATCTAATGTATTAGAAAATCACATTGTTAAAAAAAATAGAATACTTCAGTAAGAATAAAATATCTAACATTTAAAAAACTTGTTAAATATTCTGTCCATCGAATGAACGTACTATTGGAGAGAAGACAGAATTCAAAATTTTCGTATTATTTATTAATAAAATGTTAACTTTCATAACTATTTTACGATAGTAATAAAATAGTAGTTTCTAGTCTTAAGGAATATACTTAAAATAGATTTTTTAATTCGTGAGAAAACTCCCGAAATAATAAATTTTCCTTTAAGTAATAAATTTATATCGTGATTTTTTTTCTTCCAAACACCATTGTCAACTCATCTTTCCTGGGGAAAAAAATTAACACTTTTATGAAGTTTTTTTCTTATTAAGAATCTTACAATTCGCGATCATTTCAGATCGCTTGGATGGGCACTGCCATATGTCAAGCTTTAAAATCCATTTTGTCACTCGTTTCTGTCTTGAAATAACATTCCCGCATTCACACAGGTTTAACTCATTCATGTATTACGGAAACGTTACTATTGAAGTGTAGCAGTGTGCAACGCCACATTCACTTCGAGAACATTCACTTTCTATCCTTCTCTCTGTCCTTAAAGAGAAGGTGATTAGTAGATAAAAACCTAAGACAGAAGGGAATGGTGTATTCCAAGACACGCTCAGACGCACATTTTGTCCCGCAGCATGGCTTCCAGGAAAAATCAGCTTAATTGCACCCAATAGTTGGCTGATGCCTGTAAATATGTTCCGGTACTCGAATCTGAACATTTTCAAGTGATTGTAAAAGTTCCCTCTTGGCATTTTCCCCCTTAAAGTATGGTTACAGTTTGAAACAGTGTATAGTATAATAGACCAATTATAAGTCATATTGCATGTACTTATTTATGTCATTTACAAATATTATATAAAATATCAAATGGTAATGATTTACGAATGATAACAATCATTTATATATTTGCTTGATATTAACTTCAAATAATTTGTATTTGTAAAAGAGTTAACTTAGAAAATTTTATAATCGACTTCTAAAGATGTATAAGTTGAAATTCAAAATTTAATTTTTAAATTGTATAAGTCTTCAATAATCTATTATAGTTTTTAATGATTTATATTGCAAAATATTCGCAAAATAATAAAGAGTTTTAAGTAAAAAAACAATCAAAAGACGTAATAGAAATTGTGGTCTAACTTTAAAATAAATATTTTAGTTCACCACAAAAATAAATATACTTTCATTTTATGGTTGAAAGGTATTTCATACCACACTCAGAGAAGACTTTTTCACACTTCAGAATGCAAATGCATTTATTGTGTACCATTCCAAAACACTTAGCGATTCTTTTTTTATTATTAAAAAAAAGCCCCAAAATCTAGAACTCAAGATTCTTTTGGATTTAAACCTTTTATTTTGTTAAAAACTGCAGTTGAGAAGGACTAATGGATTTTAGGGAAGACACACTGACACTGTGAGTAGCAGCAATCGCTTCTGAAAGATTGAATTTTTCAGGTGAGGTTCTTGACTGAGTCACGCCTAGTTTGCTCGCGAGAAGTCAATATTCTTCGCGAAATTTTGTTCCGACTTCGCATCAACGATCTTAATGATGAACAGAAGAGTGTAAGAGCGCAAACTCTCTTAAGGTCTTTCAAGCGAATCCGAGATTCCACAAAAGCACCATGCTCAGGTTCCTGCCGCAAATTGCACGCCGAAGTTGTGATTGGAACTCATTAGTTGAAATGAGAGAGAAGAAGGGCCTTCGTTGAATACATTCTGCGCAGAAAGGCATCGCTAGCATCACTTAGAAGTTCACTTAAATTATAAAGAGCAAGAATCCTCTGCGGTTCTCATTTGAATACAAAAAATCGTCCGTATCCTAATTATTTTTGCTCAAGCCAATGTGTGTGGTTGAAAATCACCACCGTAACTTAACATTTTTGTATTACTTAAGTGACGAGCTTGTTCCAACTAATGACTAAACCGTGTTTACATAAATAAATGTAGACACAACACCACATTATACTCCAAATATATTTAACCATTAAATTTGTATCTCAGTTTTTCTTCACCATTACATTCGATATCATTACTAAGAAAAACTATACTGTTTCACCACTAAAAATACTAATATTTTGCTCAAATGGGCGATTTATTTATTTATTACTAATACATACTTCTCAAGTGATCCTCAATAAATGTAAGAAAATTAAAATTTGTTGCCAAATTATATTAGTTTAAAAAACTAGTTCTGCTAAATAAAAACAAAAAGTTTTAAAATTTGTAAGGAAAGTAGATATATAAGAATAGAAATTCAGTGAATTTATACATTTATAATGAAGGAAACAAGAAATTAGAAGCACATACATAAATATTTTGTTGCTTTTTCTAAAAGCTTTACACTTCACAATAGATAGATATAATTTTTATAACGTTCATTAAGTTTATTCATAGAATCAGCTATTATATTTATTGTATAGAGTCGTTATTTTATGAAACTAACATTTTTACACACTCTTATTGGGTTTTGATTAAAGTTGTCTCAATTTTCACTCTCGTACTCTTTGTTTAAGTTCACCATTTCAACTGTGCTTTTACAATACACATACAATTGTGCAGGAACTGCTTTACATAATATCTTCCAAAAAAGCTGAAGCTTACGCAGGTTTTGAATTTAAAAATTCAAACTGCGTTTTCTAAGGGAGAGGTAGACGAATATATTTGAAATGATCATAACTCTTTTCCTTTGCCTTATATGTAGGTAAGTGCTCAAGACTATCAATGATTCATGTATGTTAGAAAAATAAAAATCTTTCTCCTAAGACAGGTGAAATACGACTAAAAACGAGAAAGAAAATGTAAGTAAAATAGTCATTGAACAAGTTTACCTAACCAACAATCCTGGCTCGCCTTGAATTTCTCAAAGAACAATGTGTCAAAAAGAAACAGCTGTTTAAGTCAAGGATATCATACTACCGAGACAACTTCTTAGAAATTGTAATTAAAATATGCTACGAATATTTTTCCATATAGATTTATTAAGTGGCATTGATTTCCTAGTTTACGTTAAAATAAATTGTATATAAAGGCAATTTCTAAATTGTATATGAAAAGTTATTCTAGCTATTATATAATATATATATATATATATATATATATATATATATATATATATATATATATATATATATATATATATATATATATATATATATATATATATATATATGTATATTAAAACCGAGAGAAGTAAATGTTTCTATTATTCAGAATAATTTCATTTTTAATAAAAACTGAAGCAAAGAGCTGACTGAACGCAAAATTTTTCTCAATTGAGCATTGCATATATAACAAAGTTGAAAAATAGAAAGAAATTTTAATACAAAAAAAAGCAAAATTGTTTAGCTTTTTTAAACAGATGTGAACAGTATATATTTTGAATCACTTAACGAATGAAGACTTTATATGCTGGATTTCCCGACAACTGATTTGAAAATTAAGGGAAAAGAAATTTGTTAGCTTATTTTATTAGAAGTTTAAATAAATAAGCTTTTATATCATACTGTACTTATTTCCTCCTATTTAAAAATATCTACCCTTGTTTTCAAATATAAGTTATGAATTATTAAACCAGTAAATAATATAAATGCCATAAAATATACAAATTATTATATCAGAATGGTACGATTGGTATACAATTACGTTATATTTCAAATACATTTTCATAGAATAAATTTACACATTAAATTATCAAGCTTAATTATCTGTTAATTAATAATTATCTCATAAAAATTTCATTACACTTTCACAGTGTTATCTCATACAATCTTTCTAAGATATGCAATCATTCGAAAATTTCATTTTTTAGAAAATTAATAAGACGATTACTAAAATCTCCATTTAACATTTGTCACTGTACAAATTACAGATATATTGATTTACCATAATTAATAACAGTTATCTCGATTTGAAGTAGCATTATTACTTACGATTCAGTTGCGGTTATACTAATTTTTGTGCATATACTAAAATTAAATCGAAAATTATTGTTGGTGAAATTCTAGGAATATATTCGCGCAAATTGTTTCTACATTATATTGAACGCAATGAATTCCCGATTAATATCCATACGCTTTTCAACAGAGTTAGGAAATCAAGACTAGCAGATAATGTAGCTAAATGATAACCACGGTATAACATGATACATCATTTCTATCGATTATTAATTGCTGAATCACGATAAATTTTAACATAAAATGATTCGATGTGATTTTATGGAAAATCAAACAATATACAGATGACAGAATTTAACTTGTTGAGGAAAACTGAATGCCACAAAATCAGCATTCTTCTCTTTAATTTGATTAATAAAAATATTTTATATTTTCAACTGTCATCTTCTTTTCTTTTTAACCATTATTCGAATTACCTTCTTTTCGTATCATATACGGAAGATATTTACTTTAATAATACAAAAAAGGATATCAAAATATTTCAGACAACTAATATAAAATTTTTCATCATGCTATAAAGTAATAGATGATTTTCCCGTTGCTTTATATGGGAAGAACGATTATATGCAAATTTATATAATATATTATTTTCCAGTACATATTTCTATTTCAAAGTTTGTCATAAAATTCAAATGAAAAATTCTTTCTTCGTAAAAATCTTTTTATATTTCAAATTTAATAAATTTTATAGCTTTAGATTATTGGTTATATAAAATTGTATTATATAATCATTCGTCAAATAGTACCTTGTGCTAGAACCTCATAAAAGTACCATTACAAAAAAAATGGAGACAACATCATCATTTCATTGAAATAACACCCCACATAGCATATCAAAAATAAAATTTTATTTCACAAACGTATAGTCTTTTATTTTTCCAACTGCAATATCGGAATTGATATTTATTTTCTGTTCTACAAAAAAAAACTTATTTCCGTTCGGTATATGAAAAATCGATTATGTTTGTTATTGTATGTTTAACCTTACTCGTTATGTGAAACCCATGCCATAATTTGAACTCTCAGATTTCGTTTTTTATCGCTATTATTATTATGTTTCCATCAGTTTCTATGTCGATTTTCATTTCTTTTAGCTGATATTTTTCTTTCTTTTTTATTTTTCTTACCTTTTTTTATTCTTACGGTCTCAGAATCCATCGAAGATCTCGCAGTAGTAAAGGTCTATGCCCGGTTGTTGCCCGTAAGTAAAAACATAGATTGGAGAAGAGCAGTAAAAAAAAAACTGGTTTGGTGCTTTCGCAAACTTGTAAACGTTTTATCGCCAACATTGTCGCCAAAAGCAATTCTCTGTTATTTGAAAAACGGGATACTTTTCTAAGATTCGCATTTCCAGATTGACAAAAAATTTTAATATCAGTGAAATACAAAAAATTTTAATATCTAATATAAATAAAAAAATTTTCAAAATTCAAACAGAATCAAGAGAAAACACATTTTCTATATATTTATAAATCTCCACGTGTGAATTCTGAAAGTTGATTTATTGCCTTGTGTAAATACAAATAGAATATTTTTTCAAATATTAAATAAATTTTAAAGTAATGCGGATTTATTTTACAAATTTAAATACTAAAATGAATTTCTGTGCTTAAAATTAATTTTTAAGCCATTTTGCTTTAGAAAAGCAAAAATAATTAGAGAATCGAATACAATTAAGAACAAAATTTTCTCTGGAATTTTCTGCAAACTGATAAACACTAAGATTTCTTGATGATAGAGTGTAAATGATACCAATTTTTTTTAAATATTTATATTTACATTTTAAATAAGTATTATTGCAACTAATAGCTCAAAAATCAAATAAGAAATCACAAGATTCTATTACATACAAATAATAATAACATTTTATGTGACTAAAACCAATCTTGAATTGTGTGATAATAATATCTATATGTTCTTTAAATTAAAGGATCCCATTTTACGATATAAATCAAATGATAATACCAAAATAACTGATATTTAATTTTTCAACATCATACTTATCCTTATAATGTACCTCCGCAAAAATTTATTTCATTAAATGAAGCAAATATTTGCATACTATATAATCAACCTCTTTAAGACAGAAGCTAATATAAAAAATCGTATCTTAAAAATTTATCTTAACAGATTCTACTTCTAATTTTATTAAGCTGATATAAATTTGTAACTTAGTAAAATATACTTATATTGAATTACAATTATTTATTTCTTAAATGATTGTACAGATTTCAAATTGTCTGACTGATATACATTATGCGTTAAAGTAAGTGTAATTCAATAAATCCAGTCACATAAAATTCAACGTTATGTTTAATTTCACTGCTTTAGTATGGTTGGTTTGTTTGTCGCTCAACGGTCATTTTTTGCACACGAGGGCTAATTAGACCGGGACTTACGGCTTAAAGTGGATTCCGAACCACTACAAACATCCATGCCCAAGGTGGGATTCGAACCCACGAACTGTTGAACCGAAGGCAAGAGCGCTAACCATTCGGCTGCCAGCTCGGCTGCTTTAGTATGATATCCAAGAAAAACTCATCAACATTCCCGAAGTTTTCAAGATTCCTTTAAAGAATACTGAAACTTAGGATTTATCTCAGATAAAAATGACCAGGAATTATTTGGAAGCAAATATATATTATTTAAAAAAAATTAATTAAGGCTTATAAATTATGCAAAAATCTCAAATATATAAAAAAAATTACATATTTTTTCAATGTAATTTGACTTTAGTAACATCATTAATATTTATTCCGAAAATCCGATAAATAATTTTTATTCATTTATTTAGAATATAATTACACATACCTGAATGAATATTCTATACCAATAAAAATTATTTTTGTTACTATTAAGAAAATAAATAAAAAGTTTTTTGATAAAATTTACCAACTATTTTTAAGTTGAAATATTTTTGTGAGTAAATTAAATAGACAATGTTATAACTGTTTATGTATTAATACAATTTACAGTATATATTGAAGAAATACATTTTTGTTAAAAACATTCAATAATTTATCTTTCAATTTTGAAATAAATTTGAAAAGAAAAGTGAATATATCAGCTTAATATCAGTTAGTTGCAAGAATATATTTATTTAAATTATGAACTTATATATATATATATATATATATATATATATATATATATATATATATATATATATATATATATATATATATATATATATATATATATATGGTATTTCTTTCGCTGCCTAGCTATGAACAAGTACTTTATTGAGTTACTGAAGAAGTCTTTCAACCGCTATTTCTTAGTGCACAAGGTCTATCATCTCATTGTTAAGTTTTTGCCTTTTTTCATTTATTTTTATTTTCAGTAGTTTGAGGAATCCACTAAAATAAATAATTGTATTTTTATATCTTTTACATTCTTGTTCGTTTCCCCTATGAGAAATTTACGGGGTTGAATCATTCTCGTCCACTTTCACTGATACACCACAATTGTTAAAATCATTGTCTCAGCTGTTATTGTATTACTATGGAGGAGACTTAAGAATAAAAGGCGGACGTTGATTTGTATTGTTAGTATTTTCTGGAAAATTGCATCGAAAAAAATGAGACTTTTGACTTTGGCCTTTCTGCTCATTTACAAGCCAAACAAAGTAGTTTTGTGTGGTGGAGTTTGCTCTAGCATTTTTCTCTATTACACCTTTCTAAAATTTCTCATCTCTACAATTTTTGATGTTCAAGAGTAAAAAATAAGAAATTATACTAATAAGTATATCATAATACTTAATAGTATAATACTTGTACTAATACAACAAATAATAATAGTGAAAGAAACCAAGAATCTAATAAATACATAATATCCATAACTTAATACAAATAATAACAATACTTATTAATAAATAAATATATTTTAGTGTTTATCAAAATCACAAGAGTTTTACCCATCTTATTTTCTTTATAGCTTTTTCTTACTTTTAACTTATTTGCAAAAAAATTTAAAGATAAGAAATTTAATTCTTTTTTGCTTAAAATTTTGAATAATTTATATAGAAATTTATTTTCAAAATGTATAGCGGTTTATTTTATCGTATATTCGGCGGTGGTGCGTAAATTTACATAACTTAATGATGATAATAATAATAAAAAATTTTTCTCGTAGAACAGAAATCTACAAATCATATCTAATTGTAGATAGAAATAATCGAATGATTCTGTTTTCTAACATTCCGTAACTAAAAATTTTTAATCCTAATTATTAATTGAACCATAAAATTTAATATTAATTTGTGTACCATTCTGGTTTATCGAGGCTTCAATGATACTTTTTGGTTTAGAATTCAAAAGAAATTAAAATATAAAAATATAGTTTTCAAACTTCAAATTCAAACCAAAATTCTAAAATGCATAGAATTAAATACTGATATATCCTTTAATTATTTTTCTATTAATTTATTCCTCTCAATGATCTTTTTTTTTTCGGTATCATTCAAATAAATGTCCAAACATCAGTAGACAAATATTCTATTTTTGAAGCATGAAACTTTTAAATAAATTTTTAGAAAGTATTTCGATAGTTTATTTGACATCCGAATCTTGAAACTTTGGATTTTATTACTTTTTTTTACCGCTCACATTTTTATACTTGAATAGTTATCCTATCTCTCTCATAGGAATAGAAATCGAATCAATTCAAACATAATTTCAAATACGCTATCCTAAATTTACGCTTGTCTCAACGGTGTCTTCTGAAGTCTCTGTTGAACCCTTAATCTCTAAAACTAATAACCATAATTCACCAACTCTCAATCTCTTCTTAAATGTTCTAAAGATACAAAGTCAGGTCAAAGAAAGTGAAGAGTTTTAGGTGAAAAAAAATTCATTTCTCAGTTCAAAAGTGATTGCCACCCATTCCCACCTTAAATATCAAAATAAAAGACGCCCCACCCTTCGGTCTCACTGTTAGAGGTCCGTAATTTAGTTTCGTGGCTGGGGGGTGGAGAGAGAATTAAAATGAAAGAAGGTGTGAAGACTGCGCCGATGGGGGGAGGAGGAGAACTTTAAGAAAACTAAACAGTGAAGAAAATGAAGCGCAATAGGACGGAATAATAGAAATTGTGACAGCCGGAGATTCGACTTCGACGAAAGCGAAAATTACAATGTAAGGAGTGTTTTGACCTTTTCGTTCCCTAGGAGGAATCAAGAAGATCCGTCATTCCTTTTATAAATAATTTTTTTTCTGCTTTTGTGGCCAAAATTCGTGACACAGTTGGATTGGATATACTTTTGCAATTTTGCTTAGCATCAAATAAGATGTTTTTATAAACTTGAAATGTCTCAACCCATCCAAGTGATGAGCTGTCAAAATGAGAAAGGAAGATTTTCTTATGCATGCTATGTGTACATAGTATTTCTTATATTCTCTCGGTATTAAACATATGACGCTAATAAAGATGCCAACATTGGTATATTTATCATATTAATGTTTATAAAAAATATCGATATCTTGGATACTTACAAACCACAAATTTGGTACAACATTAGCACCTTTTTCAATGAAGAACTTCAAGAAAAGGCAATGGAATTGGGCTTTTATTATATCAGCACTTCATTACTGACACTAATAGAGACACTAACATTTTATATCATGCCATACTTTTTCAGTTTTTTCGTAAATTAGTTTTCCAGAATTATAAAAAACAATAGTTCATCCTTAAAGGTATAAACATGTCATTAAAAGATAATTTTGAATGTACTTAAACATATAGAAACAGCTTCAGTATTAGCAACATTAACTGTCGCAAATAACTCTTCAAGAGTTAATCATACATTTTAGTCTGTTTAAGAAATGCGCAGTATTTGTTCATTTGGTCTTCAACATATTTTTTTGAGAATAATACGTGTCTTCGGGTGCTGTGAAATGAAACGCTTCAAGGTTTCGTTTTATTTTTATCTTTAAGACGAGTCTTAGGTTAAAACTAAGAAACCAAATATGGAACATAAATTCCACACAGCCAAATTCCACCTGGTTACTTTTCTGGTCACGTGAGATCACTTGAAACCGAAACAACCGGTTGAAATAAAAAGCGCAAAAGGATGAGCCGACAACAGCTTTTGCAAGACTCTTTTAAAGTTTCTCATAATACGAACAGACTGAAAGGTCAGTTCTGATTACACTGTTTGAACCTGACCTGTCTCCTTATAAGCACTTGTCGGTAAACACGCTGCAGACTACGAAATGACGTTGAAGACGACGTAATGAAAGGAGCTTTGCGGCCCCGTTCTCTTTGGCAGAGTTGAGTTGCAAAATTCCTTGTTAACTAATGAGAGTAAAATGTCTGAATTAAAATGTATTTTCTACACAGCGAAAGTAAACATTATTATATTCTGCATTAAAATACTTTTATTCTGCATGAATGATTTTATTTTAATATCTTTTTTTATAGTCTTTACATTTTAATGTTTCTAGTTGCTTTCAGATATTTGATGCAATTATTTTTCTTTCGATTTTGGAAAATGTATATTTAATTGTTTTAATAATTACACATTGAATGGAAGGATAGCAAAAATGAATGCTGTGATAAAAAAAATAAATCAAACTCTTTAAATTATCTATCTCACTGTGAAGAAAATGAATAATTTTTGTAAGTGCATCCGGAAACTTGTATTACGCAATCAGTTTAATGTTAAAAATAATTTAAGCATTTGCAGTAAATGTTTCCATTTAATAAAATACGATCATAATTTTAAAATTTAAGATTTTAAGGTTAATTTTTACTATCCCAAATATAATTTCTTTTTTGAGAATATAAATTTAAAAAAAACTAAGCTTTAGTTTTACTAAATGAATGACATTTTTGCAAACATTAATGATTCCTAAAAATAATTAATCAAAAGAAATGGAAAAGCTTATAGTTTCTTCGCCTTTGATAATTACATTTTTTAAATAATAGAGTAAAATGAAAATAACTCATAAAATATTTTTCAACAGTTTGTAGGCGTTTTTGCCGCAAAAGCTCTCCATTTCATAACTTTACAAAATGTCATTAAAAGGATTTCTCATAATTAAAATATGGTGAGAAATTATTTCAAACTAAGTTATTTTCCTAAAAATTTAAATTATTCAACATAAAATTTGATCATAAATTTTGTCGAATAATAAAATCAGGAAAAAACTATTTTTATATTCACCCTTTCATCTGCATAAATTTTTGCATGTTAGCTTCCAGGATTTGCCTAAACAATTATACTTTTTAAAAGTCTGATGTTTAATTTCCTTTGCGTTTAAAGCAAAAACCGTTTACTAGCAATCATCAGTTTTAACTAATTAAATGTAGACTGATTTTCCGTTAGGGCACATCAGATGGTTTTTATTTAATGAAAATGTCCCATTTTTATGCAAGAAAAAATATTCAACAACAAAAAGAAACTATAGGAGAAATGGATTCGCCTTTTTATTACTTTGTTCTCATTTTCTGAAGGATAGCAACATTTTGAAATATAACGTCACATTTGACACCTTGAAAAATTTTAAGATTGAAAAGTAACACCTCATTTGAATATCCTCCTACGTCTTTTTCTACAGTTGTCAGAATAGAAGATTTCAGTATAATTTCCAAAAGAAATAAGTTAACTTTCTTTTTGATGTATGACATAAACAGAAATTTAAATAATAAAAAATAATAAATTAATTAATTTTTATTACTCTACAATATTATATTATGATTTAATTTTTTTACAAATCTATAAATACCTTTTTATTTCAAAATTAATATTTCATCCAAATTATTCCATTCAATTAATGCATATTTGGCGTCATGACTAAAATAACGTTTTGCAAAACTTAACAAATAGGATACAAAATTATATCATCGATACATTGCTGAGAAACATTTTATGAATCAGAAAAATCTATCTTTAACTTGTTTTTTATCATTATCTTTCTTTTTAAAATATTCTTATTATTTAATTCAGTAAAATTTCTAGTTACACTTTTCAGTTTGAAAGCAATAAAGAATAAATTAGTTTACAGTGCATTAGAATTAAAATTATAGATAACATATTTTATAATTATTGTTTTTGGCAATAACAAATTACTTTTTTCTAAATTTTAATTTTATAAAATGGTACAACGCACTTTTAAAATTTTTAATTTGCATTTTTTATTAAATTCCTAATTTACGTAAATGAAAGAGAAAAAAATAGAATGTTGCTTTGTAAAAACACTCTATTTTTTTCAATTTTTTATAATAATTAAAAAAATATTTAATAATTAAGATCACTGAATAAATAAAATTAACAATTGCAAATAATTTTTGGAATGAATAATTAGAATTTCTATTATTTTGCATGATTTTTTCTATGTTTAATAAAATAGAAATTAATGATCGATAAAATTAATAATGATAATAAAAAAAATTATTTGATTATCATAATCTTAAGTCGTCCTCAACAGAATAATTAAGAATTCATTTAAGAATTACGCAAATGAAACTTACTTTTTAATAAAACAAATTTCAAATTTAATATTTAATAACTTGAATTTATATTAGTTTCTATAAGTTCTTTGGTATTTGATAAAACAAAAATTAATAATTGATTTTTAAAATGAGGAAGTTTTATTACTATATTCTAATAAGAAAGAATTTACAAACTTTCTGCATGTTGTTCTCCTCTTTATTTTACCACAGAATCGGTAGATGAAAAATTTAGATCACTTTAGCATTAGCAGCAAATGATCACAATCTTCTAATAATCCCATCTGTAGAAAAAATTATTTGAAATTTCTTTGTTTTACTAACATGATATTCGTGAAATAAAACATAAAATGGTAAGTTTAACTCCCCAGTATGCCTTACATTTAAATTAAAACTTTTGCATGAAGAAGCAATGAAGACCTCAACGGTGTAAGTGATATAAAATTGCTAACCAACGCGGAACGAAGTATCAATTACTACTTCGCAGTTAATAAATCTTTGGGAGAAAGGAGTCTGTAGAACAACCTGAGAAGTAATTTTGGAGTACAATAAGAAAGTCCTGCTGTGGAACTTCAGAGGTTTGTTGCGACAAGAGGTCGGGGACCTCTAGAGCCGCGTTAAACGACATTCGCTTTGCTGTTGTTGAACAAAAGATACATTTCTCTTGTCGAGGTGGGATGCCTTACGTGCTCACCATATCTATACGGTGAGAACGTCACTTAGGATATGAGCAATGCCACTTCCGTATAAGCCTTGATAGATTGGTTATCCCACGGACACTAATTTGTTTGTGGAGTCGACATGTCAAAATCCGCTCAGGCTATTGAAGCATAACTTTTAGCCGATGATATTCCAGATAAGCAAGCGCATCAGATGATAAGGAAAATAACCCATATTAATTAAGATACTGTACGTAATCACACACAAAATATTTTTGATCTAACAATAGAATAAAAAATTTAAAAATAAAAACGCATTTAACAATTTTGCATGTTTTTCTTTTATGTGGGCTTTTTATGTCTGAAGACATGTATAATAGTTAATTCTTGTGATTTTTAAAATAAAATGATGTTTACTTTAAAATAATAAAAATATATCCTTTTTAAACACTCTATTTTAATAAATTAAAATTTTAACAAAAATTATTTGTTATTGTTAATAAATTAATATTATAATTAATTAATTCGTTACGTATTTCGAATCATAAATGTTATGGAACTTTTAAATAAAATACTCAATGGAAGGTTATTTTTGAAAATCTGCTCAAGAGTATTGAGTTAAATGACAATCACTACTTAATTGTGACATCCTTTTACTGATCCAGTTCCCATAATCAATATTTTTATTACATACTTCTACTCTTTTGTTGATTACAAAACGCATACTAATGCCAATTCTAGGGCTCTAAAACCATGATTTATGAGTTTTTGAGGTACATGATTATCTTAAAAAATTCAGACGATCATTTCTTGAATTTTGAGTGAAATATTATATGTAAATGTTGTCTGACCTAAGACATGATATTGTCATTGTATAACAAAGAATTATTTTCTTATGTGATATAATGTCAATATCCATGTAGTTATATCTATTTACATTACATGTATCCTTTCTAACTTTCATTAGGATATGAATTCTTAAACTGAGTAGTTAATAAGATCATATTATATTATTTTTTGTATATTTTGCTCTTGCTGTTTTAACATTAAAATACATCTTGATATTGATTATAAAACTAATTGATATTTTATTTTACAAAAGGTAACCACTTTTACCCAATTAAACAGTGTATTTAAATTCTTATTTCAAAATTAAAGCATAAATATATATAAAAGGAACAGTACAACATTTTAACGCAGCAATGATTTCCTTGATAACAAATTTAATTTTTGTTGCTCAGCTTTTAAATTTTATTGGTTTTTCCAAATGACAAACTATCAGATAAATATCGCAATAAAATTTCACAGGAATGAATATTTCTATGGGAAAACTGGTAACTGAAATAAATTTAATTTTGTTTAACGTATAACCTTTTGTTTGGTTATATTTCACAAAAATTAAAAATGCTTAGGATTTTAAGGGAAGAATGCAATTCTTTTGAAATCGGTATCATTATTTCTCTGAAAATTTTATTGTGTATATCGATTTTACATACTGCTCATGCATACTTAATATTATAAGTTCATGAAATTATAAAAATCCATATCAAAATAAAAATAAAAATGTCATAATGTTAAGTGACATTATGCTAAAATTTCTTCTATGAGCACTTTGCAAGCGATTCTATTTCTGTACTTTACTACTTTATTAACTTCAAAATAAATGTCTAAGAAGCAGATGTGTACCAGCAATTATTGCATTGGAGATGATGCGAATCAAATAACAAAAGCTGAACCATGTGAATCACTGTACGATAGCTGCATGGAAGATGCTTATTATCAATTTTAATTTCGAGCTGCTGCCATGGGCAGTCAGTCTACTTGCAAATAATCAGAATTGATCTGCCATGACGACCTCGAAACTGTCCCAGATTCGACAACCTCCTTCTTTTCTCTTTTAAGAACACGCCCACGCACTTTGACCTACTTCTGATTCGTCTGGAGAATGGAAGACGTTCTTCAGATGATGTGGATATACAAATTGGTTGGTATTTCCTGACATAAAAAAATTATATTTATCTCAATTAAGTTATTCCTTCCTTTTAATTACCTCCTCACGTGAGAACTGTTTGTAAACAATAAGTTGATAAAGGAAGCAAATTTATTTTAAGTAACTGGTATTACATTGGCCAATTTTTCCATCAAATCTTTCATTTAAGATTTGATAGAATTTGTTTAGATTCAATATTGTTTAGACCAATGCTTGTCTGCTGAAGCACCAGATAATGTTTGTGTTAATTCAACCTGTATTCAGTTAATTCCATGTAATTACATAAATTGACGAAAATTATTAATGCCTGTTTGTTTAAAAAAATCTATTAAATGATAACTATAAGTGTTTGTATTCGTTCTATAGTTTTTAAAGAAATTTAAACTGAAAGAAAAAAGACTTTTATAATCAAAGCACAGATTTTATAGTTTTGCATTCATAATTTGTATAAGATTTACAAAAACAAGTTTCAAAATTTTAGTCAATAATTTCATTAAATCTTAAATTGAAGTTACAAAGTATGATTAGGTCATTTTAATTCTAATAATTTCAAAATTCTTCAGTAATGAGTCTGATGAATATATTTTTTTCTTTTAAGTTTTTTGTATCTGGAAGCTGAAAACCAAATAGAACTATTCCAAAAATAAGTTTGAACTTCATTTTTACACATATTTAATTGCCTACAAATGCAATTATAAAATAATAATGGGGATTTCTAAAAATAGGTATAATGAAAAAATATGAATTGAAACACTCTACTCATGAAATAATTTTTAACTGTTGTCGAAAAAATTGTGAAAAATTCAATGATTCAACCATGGGTTATTTTCTAAGAAAATGAAATGAAATCTTAATCATGTTATACAAAATTTGCATTCGTGGCATAAACTTCAAATCTCGTTTCTACTTTTATTAAAAAAGAGATTTATTGCTGAAGAAAACTCTTAAAATATCATGCAAACCTTAACGACTATATCAGACCATTCATATCGCATATCTACTCAAAAACCTATTTAACATATGCTAAAATACCAATAGCTTTCAATACTTAAGCTATTTTATGGGCGGTGTTTAAAAAACAAAGGACGAATTGAAAAACACGAAGTGTTTCATATCCAGGTCGTTTGATTTAGTTTGTCCACGCCTTTAAAGATAAGACAATAAAGAAACTGCTCACTGTACTCACAAGTTCTTTGTTCGCTTACTGTAACAAAGTTCTACATTCTTTTGAACAACAATTTAAGCATAATGCTTTGTTATCAAAAAGATTTTCCGATAGCGATACCATGTCTTTTGCTTCCATTAATTTCAAAGAAACTGGTAAAAGTTATACCTTTACATGATGACATGACTAAATGAGCATAAATATTTTTAATTTGCATATTGATTTCAAAATTGCTTCCCTTTAATTTTATATCAACATATTTGTTCATGGAATGGAAAAAAAATATCTCTAGTTAGAGTTGTCAGCAGCTTGTTCAAATTGAGAATTCTATCGATATGCTTATTTCCTCACATTAACAATGATATTTCAAGAATATTTTGGAAATTTTTCCTTTTTTCATAACTCATCAAAATTTTGTTTTCATTTAAGTAAGTTTTTTTATTGGTGCTTTAGAACCATTGTTATAACATCAAGTAATAAGAAGTCTAAAATATTCTGCTGAGAAATAGCTTTCATAATAAAAAATATAAGTCTCTTTTTTCTTTTTTTATGAGCATATTTGCGAACTTAGAATTCAGATATGGAAGCTGTTTTTCGCGTTCATCACGTATAACAACGTTAAAAATTTATATAAATAATCATTTAGCTGTTTATATAAATCTTTATATTACCTGTAAATGTTATACAGAATAAGAATCATGCTTAAGTTTTTATTAGTTTAATTTAAGTTTTTGTACTAGAAATCACGTTTACTTTTACCTTACAGAATGTACTCCATTGGTCTTTTATTTACAAATAATATTACTTACATTTTAAAATAACGAACTTAAAAATGAAGAATGATATGCATCAAAAAAATTGTTTACCCTAATTTAACGAAACTAATAAGTTCTTTAAAACAAATTCAAATTTTTAACGCCCATGTGTTGTTAAAATTTACATTCAAATGCAGCCAACCAGAACTAATACAAAGGCATTCTTTTCCGTAGACCATCTTTTTCACTTGATTCCCGTTCTCTTAACGTGGCTTTAAAAAAGAGCCTATTCTGAGGGGTCATGACCGTCCTTGTGCAATCATGTATTCACTCCCTCCCCAGCGGACACCCCCCACACCTTATCAACCACCTCGAAAAACCCTTAATATCATCGATCTTGAAAACAAACAGGTCCAGTAGCAATGTAAATGGATTGAATTTTTTTCTTTGCCTTTTTTATTTATCATCTGGTGAGTGTGGTGGGCGAGATGTAGTCGTCCTTGAGATCCCCTTTGATTCCCCCCCCCTTTTGCGTTCGTTTCACATCCTAATGTTTCTGATGTCGGCCCACTCTTTAACGCAACAAATAACGATTTTAAGGGTGAGAGAAAGGGAAAATTCCATCGTTAAAGATGAAATTCAAGATAAGAGATCAAATGAAAGTGGTGTAAAAAAAATGATCATGTCTACGTTTCTAGTCGATAGCCGCCAATTATTTGCCATATTTTTCCACGAAAAGAAATACCTGCAAATATTGAAGCATCTAGGGGCTTAATATTTTCCGAAGGAAAACAAAATATTTAACACAATTTTACAGTATTTTAATTTAATTATCTTTTTAGAATGATACATGTGTAAGAATATTTTTTAAATCATTCCATTTATTTCACAGAAAATTAGTGTTTCTGTTATAAGTAAAAAAAAAATTATTTTAAAGTTAAATAATTTTAATTTATACATTGAAAAATTGTAACCATTGAGTAAAATGACGTAATGAATTTAATATACTGTTGTGATTTATATTTATTGTGTTATATCGGTTCAATTTTTCAAATTTTTTTCTCATACATTAAAAAGAAGTAAACGATTCATTAGATTCGAATTAGGAGCAATTTTTTTAAAAAATAACATATAACATCATGTAGGCCGCAAATGATAACTAACGATTATGACATTTTTATCCCAAAGCATGTTATAGGCAATATTAAACTCGCTGAAATCGGAAATATTTTCACTTATTTAGTGAAATGGTTAAATTATTAATAAACACATTTTTCAATAATACACGAACTTGTGGATTTGATGAAAAAATTAATAAAATATACATTTTTTATATAAAATTATGAAAATAATATTTATAAATTCATATGAAAGGTGCCATGTTGATCAAGAAAAGCACCAAGAAATTCCATGTGAATAAATTAGAAAATAAAAACGGGTAATTATAGACTTTCAAAACACTTTTATAAGGATGAATATTGTTTTATTTTTGTTTGATAAAACAAATATTGCAAGAATCTCATTCTTTAAAAATGCCTTCGTTTTCAATTGAGTTAGATTTGAGTGCGTCTTCTGTTCTTTCTGTCCAATCAAAATCAAGACTTTTCTTGAGGGTCAGCATTTCATTTGCCGGCTTTTCAGCTCAGATAAACTGTTTCACAATATCTATCCGAGGAGCCTATTTTTATTCATTATTTGAATGTTTTTCTTTCTATCTTCTTATCGACTTAACTGTTTACTGTAAGTATCATTTTAAAGATAAATAAATCTTCAATTTTTTTTTTTTTTTTAAGTTCATCAAGTGAAACGTTTTACTATTCGTTTTTCATTATCGTCTTTTTGAATTTAAAATCATGAATAATAACTATTCCGTGTTATAAATTATTAAAAAAATTTAAATAAAATATTTTGCAGTTACGGAAAGAATTTAACTGTTTCAAGTTATTTAACATTTTGTTAATTTATGAAAACACTTTTTTAAAATCCAAATTATCGACGAAATTTTCAAAGTAGAACGCTTAATTGCTTGTTATTTTGAATTCTAAGACAAAATAGCTTTTAACAAGAGAGGATTTCTACATTACTAATAGTGCGAGTAAATCTAGATATTTTTATTTTATATGAGCATATGTATATATAGAAATCGAAAAAAAAAAACAACTCAGTTCATCTTTTCCCTAGTTTCTTCCTTGTTTGTGTACTCTCGCTTAAGGTCACCGAAACAGAGAAGATTTTTCGTTTAAAAATTGCACCTGCGTGCGCAACTTATAGGATTGTCTACCAGTAAGTAAAATGGTTCGATGACTTAAAAGGAAAAACCTTGCCTGCCGTGTTCCGGTATTCAAATTTATTACTTTATCGGAAATCATTGGATGGTTGGTGTTTCGAAAAGGTCAAATGATTATTACTATTCTTCACCGAATCTTCTATATTTGCATGGCCTTTTACAAGCTTCCAATTGCTTTTTGACGTGACGATTGCAATAAAAAATGTTACACTCTGTGTTTAGATACGATCATCCACTTTGATCTCGTGCGTGTTCTTGACCACAAATATAAAGGATGATATGCAATTATATCATATTTGAAAACAATGTTTGAAGAAATATATGATCACACACACAAATATTTCTTATGCAATGATTGTGTTGAAAGATCATCTAGTTTATTTAGAGTATGATATTTAAAAAATACAAAATGAGAAATATTTTTTGACTTCATATAAATTATTTTTTAGTTTTATTTTAAACAAAAGAGGAAGATAACTATTTAAAATTAAGTTAGATTGTAGCTTATTTAGATAGCACTGACAAAATCATTCAATATTTGTAGAACATTTTCACTTTAAATATTTTGTATACAAAATAAAACAATTTTATACTCCAAAATATTGAATGGCTTTGACGCACATATTTAATCATTCAATTATAAAAAAATCTCTTACAGCAGTAGTAAGAATTCGAAATGATTTTATGATAATTAACAAAATAAAACTATATATATATTTGATTATGACTGATAAATAATTAATAAGATTTAAAAAATTTTTATAGTGAAATTAATTAATGCCTTGAATGAAATTGCTAAATGCCCCTTGAACACTTTAAAATTAAAAACTATCCCTTCAAAACATGATAAATTATATGCAGTTCAAAAAACTATCACTTTAAGTGTAATTAGTGAAAGAATATTTAAGCGGAATGTGTGAAAGTGATATTAAACAAATGTATTACATAAAAATGTTATATTCATAAAAATTTAAAAAAATCAGTATGCAGGTTTTAAAATAAATATGAAATCTGGAAACTCTTTTCTCTGAGAAGCAAGCAAAAAATTACTTTACTAGAATTTTCCAAAAATTTTAATTTTTAGTGAGTTCTTAAAATTAAATACTAATTTTCCTTCATTCTCTTACAATGTGTGGATAAATTTTTAAAATAATTTATAAATTATTTGCTTTATAATAGTTTAAGCCGTCTTCTGTTATGATAAAAGTAATTCATTAATTTAATCAAAATATTTCTTAAATTATATAATATACATATACATAGTTATAAGTTTCGAAAATAGCTTTTGGCATTTTCAACTGATATTCAAAAAAGTATTTTCAGTTTACTTTTATTTTTGGAGACACAATCTTTTTCCATATAAAAAATTAAATCTACATAATTTTCATTCCAAACTGAACAATGAGTTACTTCTGTTCTAAAAGCTTACACACTTTACATCATGAAATATTATCGCATGGAAATAAACCCGTGAAATGACAACTCAACTTTGAAATATCCTATTATGAAGACACAGTTGACAGTCTGTCAAAAGAAGCGACAGTTTTATAATAGTTTATGCATTTCATTTTTCTCACCTTCTGAAAAGGTCAGCTGATAAACATCATAATCCCCGATACTTGTTGACAAGTCCACTTTCATCTGCGGGAAAAAACGTTATGTACCTCGCAGTCACGGATCTTTGTATCATCTTCTTTTTTTATAAATGAACTGCATATCTTTAAAGAGAAATGCCTCCTGTATTGCGTGCATTTTTGCACTATACATCTATTCATAGATAGAAATAGTTCTTGAAATTTCTAAATGAATTGTTAGCTGTAAAATATTAAATAAACTTCCTATATAAATAATCATAAATCCTCAATTTAATGACAATTACATAGTTCTTATAAAATTTCAATTTTTGTCTACAGAAAAAAATACAAGAAACTGTCTGTAATCGGAACAAGTGATTTAAACATTCTAAAACTTTTATACACATTTATTCACATAACAATAACTTAAAGATTGAGTTGTTCAATGTATTTTTATCAAAACTTTCTTCTATCTTTCCGAAAACAAAATATTGCAATTTCTCTGTAGAGGAAATTTATTCGAAATTAAAACCCTCCTTATATATAAAACTCATTTTTTATTTCAATTTCATAGTTACTATGTAAGAAAGGAAATAAATAACTTTTTTCTTTGCCTCAGATGCGCAACAATGTAAAAAAAAAAAATTCATGAATAATATTCACAGCTGAAAAAAAGATAACTACCAAGATTTGAATAAAGCAACTTTCCTTAATTCCAATTACCTGACTAAAGAAGTTCGCTGCGATTGGAAGAAAAGATTTGTAAAAGGCATTTCTGTAATGACTCAATCATGAAATAAAATCCCAAACTTGGACAGAAGGCGCTGCATATCAATGAGGAGTAAACTGCCTCAGAAGAGACAGTAGTAAGAAAGCAGTCAACCGCGCGATCAGATTGGGAAAAGGAAGATGGGTATCGCATAAAATCTTATTGAGAGTAAAGGCCATTTGAAGAAATGCCTCCTTCCATTGTGGAAAGTGATATAAATAAACTAAAGGTGAAAGACAACGAGTTTATTCACTTGCTACCAAAATCAATTGATTGTCTGATCGCAGTGATAAATGAAAGCTTTCGGGTTTATTCATTGTAGTGGCTTTCCTGGAAAAATCAATAAATTCTTTTGATAAAAAGGAACGCATTTATGCAGTTTTAAATAGTAAGTTAGGTTAAGTTCGACTTATTTTAAAATTCAAGTAAAGTGGATTAAACTGCTTTTGAAATATATTTCTTTAGTGGTGTATTTCACTTCAAGTTTAATTCTTTTTTTACATTTTTTGAATGCATTAATCTCCAAGCTTAAAAAAATAATTGTTGAAATTTTAAATTTCAATCATCTTGATATTTGATTTGTACATCTAAAATGTTATTACTTTTTTATTTTATTTTTCATTGGGTATAAATTCAAGGCTCTATTTTCTCTTTCTGCTTCATTCTACTTCATTTTTAACTTATATCAAAGAGTTTTATGTGAGATTTAGAAATTTTTTGAGGAAATTTTTTTTGATATTTAAATCGTAAAAAATATGAAATAATGACAGTAATTATACTCTTTTGAGTCTGCGCTATAATTGATAAAGAGAAGAACTTTTAAATACTAGTAAAAAACCAAAATTCTTCTGTGTTTTTATCAAAGTACCGGTTGAAGAAAATTTATTCAGATTGCAAAAAAGTGTCATAAAAAATTTTAAAACTGATACATTTTTGTTTATACAATTATTTCGAAACATGAATTTCAATTCATTTTTGACAACTGAAATTTTTTTGCTTAAATAATAAAAAAATTTAATTTATTAATTATGAACATTATTAATTTAATTCATTAAGATATTTTTAATGACAATAACTATATATTTTCCAAAATTGTGATGAATTTCAAGCCACCCAATATACCTTGTTGGGAAATTTCTGTAATACTTAATCGTATTAGAATTATAAAAAAATGTAAAATGTTTCAATCAGACATAAACAACGATTGAAGATCTCTAACATCTTTAGTAGTAAAAATATTCAAAACTGATTTTTGTGAAGACAATGAAATATTAATACGTAATTTGATTGTTTGAATAGTTCCAAAAATCAAGCAAATATTTTCGAAATATTACGGAAATTAATAAGATATCATTTTAACTAGATATAACATAAAAATAATTAAAATGGTTTTCTAATAAAAAGCTTTTGGTTTCGATTTTAATTTAAAGCGTTTAAACTTTAATATCTGTATGTCGTCATGTTTGGTTCTAATATGACTGTATAAATCGCTTACATAAATGAAACAAGTTATTGATGAATTCTCTTAAAACAATAAACAATCTTAAGCGATCATTAAGTGAATGGGGGTGGTGGAAATTGTTTGTAGAACAATTCTTTGTTCCGAGCTTCTTTTTTGTTGTTTCCGGTAACACTCTTACTTAGCTATGCTATGAGTTCAGTGATCTTCGATTACGTTATTCAAATCATGTTTCTTATATCCGAAGGGAGAGCCCGAAGTCGACAACCCAATCATCGATGGGATTCGGATGCAGTAGACACGAAACAGCTTGTTGACGTGATACCGGGAGATTAAGCGTTCGCCATTTTGCGTGCACCGTAAGACGCTAATTTCTCATTGTTCAGAACCATTTCGAATTCCGTTGCTGACGTTCCAAAAATTCTTAAACGCTGTTTCGTTATGCTTCCACGACAATAGGACCCCAGCTGGGAAGGGAAGGGTGGTAAGAAAACCTTTCCGGACTTGGTTGACTCTGGCCTTTTAATTACCGTTAGGACTCTTCCACCAGAAGAAAACTATTTCCTAAATGCTTTGCTGAATCTCCATAATCTGCTTTTTGTAGATGCTTTCTGTGCATGAAATTGCTCCAATATGGTAATGGAAAGTTACTGATGCATGTTACGTACATAAGATGCCATACGCCTTGAGCAAAAATCATCTTAAGGGAATACCTTTATCGGCTTTTGAAATCCGATTTACGAAAAAAAATAGAATCTCTCATAAAACGCACTCAGACTTCTCAGTAAAAGTGTTTTTTTTTCCTTTTTATTCAGAAAAATATAACTATAACCAATTGAAGTAAACAATAATTTAGGAAACGAAGATTAGAATTTATAAAATGTAGTAAAAACATATAATGTATATTTAATTCACGAATATTTAGGATTTTTTTTTTTATATCTGCACACACTTACATAGATTAGACACATGATTTCTTATGTTTTACAGGAATAATATAATATAAAAGTATATATTTTACAAACTTTATATTATATTATACATACCATTATTTATAACATATTTCATAGCTTCATTCAAATTTCATTAAATTTATTTTTTATAAATGTGAGTCATAATAACATTAATTTATTTTTAAAATAAATAAAATTATCTATATATATATATATATATATATATATATATATATATATATATATATATATATATATATATATATATATATATATATATATATATATATATATATCTGTGTGTATGTATAATTTATAAAATATATAAAGTATATTTCACAAACACACAGAGTCTTCAAATAAAAAGTGGCTTTAACATAATTTAACATACATCAGTAAAATTTTACTCCAAAATTTTTTCAGTGAATCATTCGGATTACTCATTTATAATGATTATGAGATTAAATTTACAAATCTTTTCAAAAAAGCTACGCTTTGCTTAGAAATAATTTTCTTGGTATTGAATTAAACAAAATTTCTGTATATAATAGATACTTAAATAAATAAAATAAAAATAATTTCGTATAATCAGACACATTTAATATTATAACAATTTCAAAATATAAGTGCTATATTTTTCACCAACTATTGCAACAGAAAGTAAATATTAATGCAATAAAAAAAGTAAATTCACCAAATATTTTAATTAAAGCAATATTTTCTTCAAATATAAATGAAATATCGAAAGAAGGGCTTTTGAGAAGCATAAATTTATATTCTTAATACAAATATATTTTACCAAAATAAATTTTTTCCTTTTAAATCAATATAAAAATTTAAGTCACTTATAAAATTTACGAACGACTTATCGCGCGTTAGGGATTATAGTAATTCTATTTTATTTCATCTGAAAAAATTATTTTGCATGTTTAATACATACAGCATGGGAGGCAAAACCAAAACTTCTTTCACGAACTCAATTGTTTTCGTCTTAAATTGGACATTAATTAATTATAACCAAGGTCATAAAGCAAAATGTCAAATTTGGCCTTGGCCCCCATGAAAGTCAAGATCAAAACACTTATCAACTGTTATTTTCAATAGTTGCATCATAGGTAACTTTAACTTGCTCATTCTAATAATAACATATTTACCCTATACAACAAGTGAAAGTGATTTATTGGACGAAATTAATTTTATAATTTATATTTGTATTTTTTGTTAATTTTTATGAATGACTATATAAATTATTTAATAGCTTCTCAAAAGAATGTATTTCATAGAAAATTTGATTTTACAAAATTATTTATTTAAAAGAAAATTATATGTTTCACAATATAGAATTAATTCGGGAAAGCGGCGTTTACAAGTTCGAATTTTAGCGCCCGCGCATAATTACTTTTTATTCCCTCATTAAATACCAAAGGGAAAAGATTAATTAATAGATATCTAATATCACAGTTAACTAAGAAAAATTAATAATTTTATTTAATACAATTGCAAGTGTGATACTTTAGAAATGCTTTTAAGCTTTTTCTGTGAAAAAATATTTGATAAACATTTAAAACCGCAGAACTTTTCCGTGAAATTCGGAATGATTCGATTTAGGAGTAATTTTTATCTTAAATAATGTTACTTTGTCATTAGTTTTAAAGTTTCAAAACTCTGCTAATTATAAACAGGTACCAGAAAATATAAAAACATTTAGAATTTACTAAAAAAGTTAAATAATTGATTCTAATTATATGACATTATTAATCGCCGTATGCTGCAAATTAATTAAAAACATCCAAAATTTGTACAACAAAGGTTTCTTATGCATTTATTTGATTGCGAGCATTCTAATATTTGCATCTGGCAATAAAAAATTTTTAAAATATAAAAAATGTAATTTTTTTTAAAATTTAAATACAAATTTTCTATTTTCAGCTATGAAAAATGAAGGTTTAATTAACTGACTTATATAAGTGTGTCAATATTTTAAAAGATAGATTTCAAAATGTAAATAAAAATATTACTAATTATTTCAATCATCTTACTTTATTTAAGTTTTATTATTGTTTTATGAAACAAAGCTCTATAATTCCGATATTCTTTAAAACGGAAAAAGAAAGTAGCATACTCTGAAAAAAAAAGTTTCCAATTTCCTGAAATTTTCTTCTATTTTTAACTCATTATAGATATCGGTTTATTTCAGACTCACTTGTGCATTTCAAAAATACGTAAAAATGGCACGAATTGTTGAAAAATTCATTGTTCCAATGATATCACAAATGTGTTCCGGTCTCGTGAGATTGAAAATATATTCACCAACCATTGTTTTCCTTCGACGGTATCGAAGAGTGAAATATATATGCTATGAAGTGTTCTGTCCTGTATAACTGCCGTCTTGGGAACCACTTTCATGATTAAAGAGCATTGTCTTTTTATCGGTTGTCAGATACCATGTTTCGAATATACTTGCAACTTGAATTCTCACTTTCTCCTTTTTTCTTTGAGACAAATTATTTGTTTGATCAAATGTTGAAGATATTCATTCATATTTCTAATTCGCATTTGGTGATATTTCAAATCTATTTGAAATGCTATCGAAGCAAACGAGTTGGATTTTCGAATTAATTAAGCTTTGATATTATCGGAAAACTTTTCTCTTAATTTATAATTTTAAATACGGAAACTGTTTCAATTGAATTTTTGAAATTAAATGAAAATTTGCTTATTTTGTTCAAAATGCTTAAATATTTTATTACTTATATAGAATTTTTTACTTTCATTATATTAATTTTATTTTATTTAGTTTTCACTTTTAAAGAAATAAAATCTTCTGATAAATGATTGTTATGATAATTACTTTGATTTAACATTTAAAAAAATATATGCTTTTCTGTTTGATTTGTTATCGCCCTTCTTGAGCATAAATATGACGTTAATGATTGCAATGAAGTTAATTTTGTTTTCAACTGCATAAAATTGTTTAAATATTTGCAGCATTTAAGATAAAAATGTAATTTTATAAATGCATATTCTCTTTCATATAAAAAAACGAAACTAAATAGCTAATTATTTTCTGGTTTTCAATGCATAGGACACTTTTGTAAACAATTTTGTAAGATTCCAATAATTCAAAATTTTAAATTACTTCATACGATAAAATTGATGGATATCTTTTGGAATCTACAATGGTAAATTGCATCATATTGATTCATCAAAATATCTTTACAGAATATTAAAAGCTGCTTTATATATTATTATAATCATTAATAGCAATAAAGAAAAAGATAAAGTATACTACATACATAATTAACTATAGTATATAATACATATATAATAACTATAATAATTTCTCATATTTAGAAAATTTCCTTGCCTTTTTTCATATCACCAAGCAATATTATCATATTTCTGGTATTTTACAAATGAAAATAAATAGCTGATTAATATCAACAGGAAATTCGTTGTCAACTTAAACCAGAAAATAACTATAACAAAAAATCATAGGGATAATCCTATAAAAAGTCCTCAAAAATATTTTTACTATTCAGTCTACCAGTGATTAATGGAGGAAGCAAATTCCAGATCACCTCAAAGAAAAGTCCCGAATGGAGGTGAAGACTTTACAATTCCATCAGCTTTTTTGATTAATGTTTCATAAATTTGAAAAGGACCAAATGAGAATTTGCCAACTGTGAATTGTTTGCTGCACATAAAGGAAAATAATGACTGCCGTTACTAATTTAAAATACGCTACGGAATTTTTTTTACACAGCTTGAAATAAGTCTAATAGATGAAGGGAAGTGTGTTTTTCTTTTGATGCCAATGTTCTTGTATAATAAGATATCATCTGTCTTTTACCTCTGTTATGGATATTTTCTCGACTACAAAAAATATACATTCTTTGAAAAATATTTTCAATTGCCTCCGGTGTAATCTCATGTCGAGATCCTTTCTAAATCTAAACTCAGCTTTTAATTAATTAATTTATTTTTTGCCCTTTTTGATTTTAAAAACATACTACTTCGATTATCACATAAATAAAAAAAGTATTCTTATAAAATAATTAATATAAGTATTTCATTCAAAAATGATGTTGCTACGCAAACATTCAGAAGCAATTTTTTAAGTGACAATATGATAAATAATCAGATAATTCAGAGTTATAAAAAAACTTTTTTTGTATTTTTATTTGATTTCCGATTGAAAAATTAACAGTATGAATCGACATCTAACGACTTCAAGATAAAATTAATTTAAATCATAAGCTAAAAACCTTCAGCACATTGTGTCAAAAAGCTAATTTTTCTGTGACATGTAGATAATGATTCATTTATGTAGACCTTCAGCGCTGATTATCCTATTGGCATTAATGATTGCAAATTTAATAATTTTTTATAATTATTAACATTGAAAAAGATATATTTCTAAGTCAATAATAATAAAAAATATTAATGCAAAAACTCATTGAAATTTTATTCAACATACTATTTAATAGAATGAAATAGAATTCTGTTTATCAACATTATAACTTTAATGTTGATAAAACTAACGCAGTTCAGGGCAGATAATCAGATTATTGAAAAAAATTACACTATCATTATAAAAGTATTTACAAAATAATAAATAAGAGGGTTATTTCTAATACACAAGCAGAATCATAATTATATAACAAATATGGAAAGTAAATATCTATTTGAAGTACTAATGATGTAATTCAATAAACTCTGCAAAAAGTTAATAATGTTTACATAGTTTCAAACAAAGTGTCTAAACAAGTTATATACAAAATTGTGTACTTAAGTTTAAGCTAAATAAAACATGCCAATAATTTGCAGGATTTAACTATCTTACATTTTATAAATCATTAAGATAAAACACGATAACACCTTTTTTATTGGAATCAATGGCATTTCTGAGAGGTTATTTACATTTGAATGAGATTGTAAAAGTCAATGTGTGTTGACAAAATCGCATTCGAAGAACCTAATTAAAGAAGATTTCTTTATTTTGTTTATCGCCTGGTATAGTTTGCATCTCAAATCGCGCATGAAATACATGGGTCTTTAATTCCAAGCAATGGAAATTTGAATTTATCATCATTACAAACGTTCACCGCACAGTTTCCTGGATAAAAATGAAGAGCCTAAATTTATTCAGAAATTGATACGTTAATTCGACTGATGTCCTTGTATTGTTTGTTATGCATTATTAAGTGACCTTATTGTTGAATTTTAAGCAGCTTTTGTTCGATGACTACCACTCATTGTTTATAGAAGAGACATCTGCTCTGTCTCAGAAAGAGATTTTTAAAAAGAATATGTATGGGATAAAAGACTTACATCTGCTTCAAAATTAGGGAAATTGTAAAATAAATTTTCAATTCTAATTTTAAACTTTTTAAACTTATCAAAGATTACTTAAGTTCCTCGTTATTATCGTTGCTTCTTTATCATATCTAATGTTTTCCGAAACATTAGGGATGAAAGTTAAAATAAATAATCTCCAGACGCCAATAAGGAAAAATAAATAAATAAATGACATTTAAGAAGTTTTTTAGCATTTGTATAAAATGATTTCATCTGCTTTTTATTTTAGAGAAAACTCATTATCTATGAAAAATTTCTCATAGAAATAGAAATGAAGAACAGACTTTTATAAATAATACTCCATTAATTGTATAGCAATTATTTAAGTCAATGTCCTTAAAAAAATTTGTGAAAATAAAAATCGCTAAAAAAAATCAACCTGAGTCTGATCCGGAATTTTATGACTTAAAAGTCATAAAATTGCAAATTATAGCATAGCATTCAAGTTCCTTGGAATACTTTATCACCGAATAAATTGAGGAATGCAAGGTGAGGATGACTAAAAGAATAATGAGTTATCTTGTTTTATCGATTGTAACTTCATTGGAAATAAAAAAAAACGATAAAATGTTTTTTATCTCCTTAAAAAATAAACAGTGGACCAATATGATCTTAACAAGATTATCCAAAACTTCATAGCAATCATAATAACTTGCTTTATAAAAAATGTCTCAAAAGTAATTTCAAGGATTGTTTTTTAAATTTTTAAAAAATTTTTATTTTATTATGAGCGAACTTTAATTATTCTTTACGAAACTGAAACAAATCTTCGAAATTTATATATTAAACTTTTCAATTATTTTTCGCTAACAGGTCAGGGAAACATTTTTTGATACTTTGAACTTTGTTACTAAATAAAGTAAAATTATAACACTTAAAATATACAATATACCATTCACGATAATTCAAATACAAATTTTATTTACTTAATTCATAAAAAAGCCACAGAAAAAAACAACAATTTCCTCCAAAAAACTCAAATTTTCTTAATTTCATATCTCAAATGTATTTTTTTAGAATGATATTTATTAATTGTGGCGCAGCTGCTGTATAATCCAGTTATCCAAATTATGAATTTTTTTGGCGATAAAGAAATGTTGCCAAGATGACGTATTATGACAACTCGCAATGGCATAAATACAAGGGTTGCCAAAATAGAATTTTCTGCTTAGCTCTTATAGGTATCCATCTCTATGACGCAAAAAACAGGTTGCCAGATAAATAAGAAATTCTGTCAAAAAAAATCACCAAACTCAGAATTTGGCGTGTTGTATTATACGGCATCTGTGTTTTAATTGTTATTATTCATAAATATTTCACTCCTCTTGATGTATAATAATAAATAATTTTAATTCTCCTCAAAATTTATTATAATAAAAATGTGATTATAAAACATTTTAATTAAATTAGTGTAATAAATACATTTATTCTACTTTAAAACGACATTTTAAATGTTTGTACTATATATTATGATTTCATAACTACGCTTAAAATATAAATAATTACTTAATAGCTAAGTATACGCATAATATTTATCTTATTCTTTGAATATAATTTTTATTCTTGTTATATAATTGATAATAATATAATAAGAATACAAGAGTAAAAATCATTATTTCTTAAATCATTAGTAAAATACAAATATATTTCAAGCGACATAATGAAAACAAATTAGGAAATATAATTAGTACATTTCTGCTAATCTTCGTCGAAATTATTATGAAGAGTTAAGTATACAAATAACAACTGATCCATTGCTTAAATCATCCCAATTTACCAAGCAATAATTATATATAGATAGATGTTATCAACATAAATATTACCCTCAAACAATAAATCTTTTTTTTTTTAGAATGTCATATTTATGTTCTCGGGAATAATTTCAATTACCAAGCTAGGTACATCAAAAGTTAATGAACATGAAAAAAATATATTCTGGCTTTACAAAAAAAAATCTGATTGTTTTTACTATGTTTTCTCATCTCATACTTCGTTTAAATTGTTTATTAAGAAATTCAGAAGTATTTATTTGCTTGGGAAGATTCTCAATCCAGAAGCCTCAAGCGATTGTGAAGTTTCATCCCGTCTAAATCTCTCCGGTCTGCAAGCGAAGACAAGCTAGAGCTGTTGCTATTCAAGAATAAAAAAAAATATATCTAATGGTTTCATTTACCTTTAGCACTGCTTCGTTTCACACTTCCTTCGAAGTCGGCGATGTGTTTTTACAAGTTGACAATAATTGTTGCCTGTACTTTCAATGCTTTGCAATTTTCTGAGAATGTGGAAAAGCCTCCATTATCTAAACAGAATTGAATTGTTCTTCGTTAGACATGCATGTCTAAAAAAGGCATGACATTTTTAATTTTTTTCATGGTATTGTAAGTTTTAACATGAAAAGGAACAAAGGAAAGGAATCAATTACCAACAATTTTAAATGATTTTGTTCATTGAATAATGTTAACGTTTCGCAGATTGGTAATAACTTCAGCAATATAGTTCTGCATACAGAAATCAATAAAATTATACACAGAAACGAAATAAATTACATTTGATTAAAAAAAGTTTCAAATAAATTTGTATATCTTTCTTTGCAATTCGATATTATCCTTTTATTATCTTCGATCCAATAATTCGTTAAAGTATGAAAATAGAGATTTTTTATTGAAAAAAGTTAAGCTTTGCCAAAACATTATTTAATTTAAAATATGCCTATTTTCAGATTATTGGCTTAAAAATTTTTTAATATTTCCAAATTTTTTAAATTACATCTTTTTTTTGTCTAATTTATAATATCATTTAAAAAGACGTCAATTATTTATAAAAAATACAAATATTCTAGGAAGATTATTTGCAACAATTTAAATACTTGATATTTTAAATATCCTATCTTATATATTCGAAATAAGCAAATGATAGAAGCTTTGTAATTTATTGATATTTCTGTAATATATATATATATATATATATATATATAAGTCAAGGACGAATTGGTGAAATTAAATATAGATATAAACCATTAAACCCAAATATTTTGATTAATGTAAATTGGTTTTAAATTTCCTTTAACTTGTGATTTTGAATGTTGGAGACAAATATTTTCTTTTACAAATCTAATATTTGATCATTTATTACTGAGGGCTTAAAGCAAAATTCTACTGCAATAACAGATATGCATCGTCGGATATATCTGTTTTCAGTTTTGCTTATAATGATTAAAAAAAATATCCGTCCTAATATATTTTTCGGCAATTGTCCTATAGAACACGTATTTATTACATTTTAGAATGCGCGATGACCCAAATCGAAGTCCGCTTACCGTTTGCCGGATCTATACTGCAGTAGATTTCTGAATCTGAGAGTGAAAAGAAACGTTATCCTCAATTGAAAATTCATCATGTGTCTCTACCGCCTCTAACTGAAAGAGGCCACTGGACCATTGGAAATAAATTACAGATATACCTTTATATTGCCCTTTTCACATCCACAGCACAGAGGGGTTTTTAACGTGTACTCCTTTGTATTGTTAACGCATTACGGTTGCACGTGGAACTGGAGACAAATGAATAAAAATCCTCTTAGAAAACACTTAACCTGCGCAGTAATATAACACTTCTGTATTAACTCTGTTACACACAGGATCAATTATTATTTTGAGAAATTCGTTGTCTGTATTATTTCTTTGATTATGAGAAATACATTTTTGTGTGTGTTCCATATCATGTATCGTTGGAGAAAGTCAAATTTTTCAAATTTTTATTTGCATCAAGGGTTTTATAATTTTTGCTATTAAAACGAGTTATTCTAATTCATAAAAATTCCTCATTCAAATTTGAATAAATAACCAAATAAATTAATAATATGAAATACATAAATTATCTTTGTTTGAAATAAAAGTAACAGTATTTTTAATATAATACTGAGAATTTGACAAAAAATATACAAATTAAAAATAAAATTTTAGATTTGAAAATATTTCTCAAGCATACAATAAATATTTCAATTAAAGATCATTGCTATTATAATTTGAAAAAAAAAATTCATTTTTTACAAAGTCATTAAAAACGTTTCATAAATTTTATATTAAACTTATCTAAGCATATTATACACTCATTATAAGCTTAATTGCTTGAACCCTATCATTTAAAGAAAATTATAATTTATAATCTAAATTTATAAATTATCACTATATTAAAAAGAGAGAGAGTTACATGTTTAATATTATAAATATTATTAAAGAGAAAAAATATAAAGTAGGAATCTAAAATATAATTATTATTAATATAACATACATTAAATTCTTCTTAATTACTATTTTTTACATTGATAAACACTTTCTTTTAAAATATTTACCTAAACAGTATGTGTATCTCATTGAAATATTATATTACATGCATCAAACATTTCACGCACGTTAATTTCAGGTATTATTGAATATATGATTTTCAAAATCAGTGAACCCTTAGGAAAATTGTTTATTTTATATTAAAAATGTAACTGTGTTGGAATTAAACTGTATTTATTTTAAATAATAAGAATTTATATTGCATTACTAATTGATTTTTATTTTTATTCTATAGCTTTGACGGAGATGCTACTAGGAGCTTTTATATGGTTAAGTTTATCAACAGTAGTAAGTATTATTTCCATTTAATATATATTTCCATATTCAAAATTATCATTTTGTTATATAGAAAGGCTTGATTAAGTATGAATGAATATACGGATGAAACATTCATTTTCACAATAAATTCAACAGAAAATAACATATACATTTTATTAAATTAGCAGTTTTAAAATAAGTTTAATGCGAACTTCCAAAATAAGTTTTTATAGATTTCAATTCTTGAAACACTACAATACCTATAAAAACATTGCATTCAATATTCAGAAACAGTGATTGTAAAATTATAGAAAATTAAAAGATTGTTTCCGAAAATTTGTATTTTATAATAAGAATCTGAACAATTCAGTACACAGAAATTTGTCACCAAAAATATCTATATTAAATAATAAATTAAAGCATAATTTATTGTAGAAACTTCAAATATTTGATCATTTCCAGTATATTTTTTAACTATCTGAAAATAACAGATTTGATTTGTTTGATGAATTTGCATAAATTTGTAAGATAACTGTCTTTTTTTTTTTTGAATTTCGATTTGTTTTAAAATTATGTTGATGTGATAAAAAAAATTACAGTTTTTTGAAGCATAATGAAACAATTACCTTCATTATATTTCGTTTTAGAAACTGAGTTTTCTTTATGTTTTCAAATAAATTGTTGTCATTTTACTGTATAAAATTAAGTAAAATTAAAAGAAAATAAAAAGTTTAATTCATTTTTCTAAGTTTATAATTTCGAACTGTAAATACCTATCCAGATCATTTAATAAGTGTAGTTATTTTAAAGGAATATTATCCTGACTTTTGCAAATCCTGAAGAATGATGACTTTTGCAAAGCTTCATTTTAATTTTGAATGCAAATTAAAATATTTTGATTTTAATAAAACAGATAATATGTACATGAATAGGGAATTATAATCTACCACTATAAAATGCAATGATAAGAAATAATTGAAAAGTTCATGTATCTTTCGGTTATTATTTATAGAATACCAGATCTATGATTCAAGTCGAGAACTTGTCTTGCGAATGCAACATTTGCGCCACATATACTTTGTATTCCAAAACCACGATCGACATGCCCTGAAGGTTCTTCGCACGAAGTTCAAAATTCCTGGTTTCGTCAACTCAAGAGCCCACTCTCTCTGCCCACATCCTTTTTTTTCTCCCTGGGACCAGCCCACTTGCCGATCCCACGCTAAATTTATTTTACTGTTGAAACCTTCCTCTGATGACAAACTTCAATGGGCGTTGCCAACAGCTACAGGAGGCCCTAAACCAGGAAGTCAATGACGTGTCAGGTCTCAGACCCACAGTTGTGTTACGTTTACCAATGGGTGGTATTTACTTCATGAAGGATATATTTGCTTACCTTTACTCTTTTTCTTGTTCAGGCTAGTTAAATTAGTGCTAAGTGCGTAACGAATTCAAATTTTACTGAGCATTGATGATTCTTTCAACTATATAATACAATGTGCAGGTTAATTTAATTTCATTCCACCCTCCTTCCTTAAATTGGAGTAGTTTTGACAGAAAAATGTAAATTTTAGGAATTTTTAAACTTTTTCCTCTTTATTCTTATAATTAATATAAGTTAAACAAAGAAAAGAATGGCAGAGAGTTCTGAAGAAGGCCAAGGCCCACAAAGGGCTCTCGTGCCAATGCTGATGATGATGAAGCAAAGAAAATGTCTCATTTCAAGAAATTAAAATTTAACGATTGCAAGCTAAGAAAAATCATCAGGCAAACTTTTACAGATTGTCAAAGTTAATATTAAATCAAAAAATAAATAAAAATTATTAACTTTCGAGGTATTTTTTCTAAAATTCCGTGCAGAGATATATTTTAAAAGAAAATTGTAATTTTTTTTCTTTAGAAGTTTTATGGAGTGATTAAAAATTTAAAGAAAAAATAGGTATCAACATCCACACCAGTAAATAATAAAACCCTTTTGTCGGCAATATTCACATATTTCTATTACGGAATGATATTCACAACCTCATCTTGCAATAATTTCTGCCACGTCTTCGTCAATTGTTGTGAAAATTTCCTGACGCCTAAAAAGTGTAGCTTGATGTATCCCCTTCATATTCGAATATCGAAATATTTTGTGTTTTTTTCCGGCCACATAAGAGACTCAATGGCATTAGGATAATTATACACATATAATGCTATTTTTTAAATATAGTCTTGGGCTAGTGAGTCACGAAAACATCTCAATTTGGAAATCATCGTCATACTATTAAACTATTTAAAATTTTCAGAAGACCTGCTGTCTTTTCCAATTTATAACCAAATTTTTATTTCTTAAATAAATGTCGCGATGGAGGCGCCCTCAAAGACCTCATGGAGATGTGAGGAGGGGGTACTAGGTGTTGAGGAGACAGCACACATTAACCTTAAGACAGTCTGGGGTCTCCATACATACACAGTACCTTACACTGTCATACTTGGCGCAATAGTTAGACAGCTTGCTGAACTTTGGCGCAATAGTTAGACAGCTTGCTGCAAATTCGATAGCATGCTCCAATATTGAACACAGAAGCGAGGAAAGCTATAACCTGTATTTATGATACAGATATTAAATTATTTTATAATATTCAACTGATATCGTGGAATCAAAAGCAACTTAAAAAACTTTTATTGAATAATTTCATCTCAGCCAAATGCCGTAGTTCTGAAAGCTTGCTTTTTGAATGGCAAGCAATGATATTATAGAACTAGTTTGAGTTTCGGGCATGATCATAATCTGGGCCTCTCATATTCATTCTGTTACAAAAAAACTGGTGTTATTCATGTTTTTTGTCTAATCTCTCAGCATAGCTCAGATAGAAGTTTCTTTATCTGTATGACCAGATAATTTTATGAATCGCGATATAAAACAATGTTCAAATTTTAATCGGTTATAATGCCATTATTATTGAACGTGTTTGCGAAAAGCTGCCATATCGACAACAAGAAGATACATAGTGACAGCAAATATCAATAGTTTAATGCAATTGTTGAAATGCTATCGGATGACTGAAATTACCATTCACGTGTTCTAAATGTAATCACTAGCAAATGACTTTTCGTTGTTATAGGGTAAGTTTGTAAGCGCAACTTATTTTTGGTCACATTTGCTCTTCGTTTAAAAGAATACATTCTTTGAGAATCAACTAATAAAATTTGGTATTCGATTAATTAAATTAAAACTAATTTTAATTGATATATATTTATTCATAATTCTTCAGCACTAAATTAAATGAGCCATGAGAGGAACTTCAATTAAAACTTCGATGAAAATGTTCTAATAAAAAAGCATTTAAAAAATTATAGTTTTTACACCAAATATCATTAATTATATTCTTCAATTTCAGAAATTTAGTAACCTATGTTAAATATAGAATAAATATAGTTTCTTTTCAATATTGTAAGAAAATTTAAGAAAACTGAAATATTACAAAAGCTTAAAAAGATATTTTTGTAAAATATAATGGAAAGGAGAATAAATATGATATGAGCTAAACACAATTTATATGCTTTTGATTAAAAAAATAAACATTCATAATTATAAAATTTATCATAGTAAAACACGATAAACAATAAAAGAATCAAATATCACACATTGATGTTAGTTTTTCGATTGATTCGATTTTTAAACGGGAAAAAAATTGAATCTTATTAAAGTATTCTTTGAGAATAAAAATCAAAAAATAATTTTTTCCAATCTAAAATGTTCAAATTTACTGATACATTCAAAATTTGCTAGTACCTTGGCAAAATAGAATTCCCTTGAATAATAGAATGTAAAATAATTTTCATGTAAAGTCATTTCGAATAACAACTTGTATCACCAAATGAAATTCATTAAAATAAATAAGATAATCACTTAAAATATTTTTAATTCAGTTCAGTCAATACCGTGACTTGTATGCTGTGGAATAGTTCATCACTTTTATTTAAAATTTTAAAAGTTATTTTTTAAACAATCTAAATCATTTTAAAGTGAAAAGAAACCAAAAAAAAATGTGGGAGAAAGTAATTCCGTTTACAAAAAGCTTTAGAAAAAGTTCAAATTTAATAATTCAAAGCTGTAATTCCAAACAAGCAAAAATAAATTAAAGGTGTTTAAAATTTAATTTGCGATGAAAAATAAGACATTATTTTTGCATTCAAATGATAACTTGGAATTAATATTTCTTTATTGATGTTAGAGCTTGTAAAATAAGCAAAAAAAATAAATTTAATAAAACATAGACATTTTTTACTATTTTCGTTTCACTATTTTGTAAATGGGTTTTTTTAAATTATATTGTACAAAAAATATTTATTTAAAAACTTCACTACTTTAATCATTCGGAAAATAAAAATTGTAGTATTTCTTTTTCTGTATTTTTTCACAAACTGGATATAAAATAATTTAATGGTTATACGATAAATGTAATAGTAACTGTTATCTTGTTTACCAGACGAAGCACAAAGATGTCTTACATTAAACAATAATCTCTTTTAAAAAATTCAGCTAAAATAAGTACCAATATAAAGAAAAACAATATAAAGATACCTTATACAGTTACTTACGCTATACAGTAATTCTTTATTCTATAATCCCTTTTAAAAACATTACTAAAGGGAAAAAAATCATTCCTTTTACAATACTTTCTTGGTAATCAGTGAACCTTATAGATGTATCCTGTAGAATGAAAAGTTAAGAAAAACAGCTTGTTGATTTTTTTGAACCCCCATGGATACAGTTAAGCTCTTTAGAGGAAAATAGCTTAGTCCCATAGAAAGGATTACATTGAAATTTAAAAAAAAAAATGAATGGCTCATAGTATTTTCGATTGTTAGCATAATTCTGGGTACATTAACAAATAAATAAGATCTATTTTCGTTTTATGTGTTAAATAACATCAATAACAAAAATAAACATCAAGATCAGATAAAATACTTCAAATTCTATTATAGGAGCTAAAGCAAACCACAGATTTGATATATTTTTAATCAAAATATTCTAAATTAGGACATCTTGACTTTTTTGTATTTTAAATTCTCAACATTAAAGATTCAAACAACAAATATTATTTTTTATGAAAACATTTTGTCACTTATTATACCATAATTTTTCTACATCATTATTGATATGTTTGCTTTAAGTAAATTCCATTTTTTTAACTGAAGAAAAAGCTCATATTTATCCCTTTTATATTTTTATAAAATATTTTCGATCATTTAGTAGAAACAAATTTATATGTATAGCAAATAATAGAAAAATAATATAATAAATAATAAAAAAATAAATTCTAAAGTTTCTCGATTTCAATAAAAAAAATTTCTGTGTTTTGGAAATAAGGAATTAAAATTATTATTCAACATATTAATGTTAATGTTCTTATAGTTTATTTTACGGTATTTGTCATCATACTATCGAGACGCAAATTTGAATTCAGTAGTACAATTTTAGCAATTATTTGGTAATCTTAAATAATTTTATGCAATAAAAAAATGAGCTGCCTAATAACTATAGTATTTTTAACTCATTGAAACAAATCTTTTTTTAAACAAAAACAGAAAAAAATTAGTCTATTAAGGTATTTAAAAAGTTTTCACATTTTGAATACGATTAAATTCTATATAAAGATAATAAAGAAATTTTTTATTAAATTAAGCTGTTAAATATTTTTACAGGAACATTTAAGATTTCTAGTAATAATTATTTAATCTAGAATAATTTTTAGTTATGAAATAATATATTTAATCATGGTTCGCTGTAAATAAAAATGTTTTTCTTTAAAAGTTTCTAATTTGAATTTTTAAGACTAGCTAAGCTCTTGTAAAATAGATTAAATCCTGAATTTTTTATTGTGTTGAAAATGATCCTGTATAGAACACTCATTGAGACACGAATTCATTTCATATTCTCTATATCTCAGTGAGTATCTATAGAGTTGAAAGAGATCAAACTCTATAGAAGATAAGGAAATTTTTATTAGAAATTAAATATTTTATTACAATATTAATAACAATTAAATATTCAAACAAAGTTTTTAAATAATTTTGAAAGTGATAATTAATAGTAATTTTGTTGGCTCAAAAAGAAATGAAAATAATAAATAAAATATGTTTGTTAAAGGAGAATATCTGTCAAGTTATAAATATGATATCTATTTGTTTTCATGAAAGTTGCATGAATTGTTATAATACTAAGCAATTTGACTCGAGTCAAAAAATGACGATGATGATTAAACCTTGAGTATTCAGATATCGATATTGAGCGGATCATTACATCTTTCGATTTGAGAAGATCACGCTAGAGTGGACTGCAGTTATGGACAAATGCTTCAAGGCGTCAGCATCTCTTCTTAAAAGTCAAGGATGGCCAACGTACCGTGAATGAAAGATAAAAAAAGCTACTTTTGCTTTTGACAGGAAACGACTTAAGAGATGATGTTAAAACTCTTAAGAACCTACAATTTTCTTTAAAATCTCGCAGTTAAATTTTGAAGATTTGAAATTTAGTTACATTTTAGTGTGTTTGGTCTTATTGGCTTCTCCTTAAATTGTTGCTATCTATAGATTTTTTTAAACATTTGTTCAAAATCTTTTAAATTTTATGTTCTTATTTGTAACTTCTGTGAATATTTTAATATTAATAATATCCTTACACATATTCACTTCTTCAATTAATATTAAACTATGATGTGAAACATTAGTCATTTGAAAACTGCAACAGGCATTTATTGAAATGTAATTATTTTTCTAAGGTGGTAAATATGGATAAATTTTACAATGAGTTTAAATGGAATATATTAATGATATTTGTAATAATAAGTCTTTCACTTTCATTTTTCCTTTGAAGGAAAAATGAAAAAAAATTGTTTTGTCACTGTACAAATTTATTTCAACATTTGTTTTTATACTATTTGTATTGTAGAATACTCATTAATACAGCCATTTCTTAAAATTATAATGTCTGCTGTATAACATTATTAAAAGTTCTGTATAACAAAGTTAAACAATATGTTCTCATATAATTTAATATGATTCAACCAATTATTTAACTATTTTTTAAGCAAATAATATTAATGGACATGAAAAAGTTGCTCATTGATGCTGAATATATTATTATTATTATCAATGCTGAGAGAAATATGCTTATTTATCAAACTCCGTGATTATTAAAATTGCATTTAAAATATAAATGTACAATAAAATTTAATTTTAGAACTATTTTTCAGGATGAAAGTTTTTCATGATTTTAAACTACATTTCAAAAACTATAATTTTCATATTATTGCATTAATTTAAAAATAAAAAATGAAAAAGAACATTTTTGATCATCATTACATCTTAAAAAAAGTCATAACAATCTTAATATTTGATTACATTAAAAAAATGTTTTTCACCTAAATTTATAGTAAATATATCTAAAGTTTCTTGAATAAATGAGAATATTTCTGATTAATGTTTTAGTACAAATTTCGACACTAATTTCTTACATAGGATTTACCAAGTTCGTAATCAAAAAATTTCATGGAAATTAATATTAAAAGATCTGCTGATTATATTTAATTAAGCCTAAGTTACAAATATTTTTAATTCAGAATTTGCACAATATTAAAATCTCAGTTAATATTAAAAATCAAGAAATATGAGAAGATTCCATAAGAAATACAATCCATTGAATGTAAATTTGGAAAAAAATGAAACAGGATTTTAACAACAGGTTTCCAAATAAGAAAAAAATAATATTTCAGAAGAAAAAAAAACCATAATAACTCTATTCTCGAATCAAAATTCAAAAAAAAAATAATCCTTTTGCCTGCTCTAGAATTATTACGATGAAAGTTATACTTATTGTCGAGTGAAAATTTCTTGATATTAGATACGCTTTAAAGAGCTCATTACTAGTAAAAAAAATCTTTCTCATCAATTCATTGCGCCATTACTATCGATGCAAAATTAGGGAAAAAAGAAAAAGAGGAGGGAGGTTCCGAAAAAACTAATGCTTATAATCTTTTCAACATAACATTTCAAGTCATTAACACCCGGAATACAGTGAATTTTTAAGTGGTAAAGGAACTTTCCTTCAAGAAGAAGGGTGCATCGATGCATATCATCATTAAGATGAATCCATTTCCGACAGATGACTCTGTTTATCGGATATTTAATAACAAGACAAGAGACCGAATTCTTTTAGTAACACTAAAAATAAGGGATTTGGTATTAAAATAAAACTATCAAAACTTGCTTCGCATATCATCAACTAAGTCTTCCATAATCATAAGAACGCAGTTTTACTTCCAGATTTTAGATAAATACTTATACTTGTTTTAATTACAAACAATTGTGAACAAAATATTCTTCTCTTGAATTTATAAAAAAAAACTTCAAAAGAAATTTTTGATAATGAAAATAATCGAAATAGTATTTTATTTCCATTTTTTAAAAATTTGGTTTATGTTCTTTTGGTTCAGAGTAATTAATTATTATTACACATTATAGACACATTAAATGTCAATGAAATTTATGGAATTGTTGATCAATTTTAGTACGTTTATTTAAATAAATAAAAAGTAATTTTTAAAATTATTAAAATTTAGTTTAGCATATTTTTTCCTGAACAATTATATTAAAAATGCTAAACTTTACCAAGCGCACTTAATTGAGCAATCAAATGTTAATTTTAAAGTTTAATTCTTTACAACTAAAATAGATGAGAATAAAATGCGATGTTAATTTTATAGCTTTCTTAATGACTCAAGATGTTAAAAACTTGTAATCCGTTAACATAGTAATTACAGTGATTATCTATTTATGGCAATAACATAAACTTATTAAAACAAATTATACTAAATTAATTTCTCAGCATATCCGCTTCGTGACTCTGCCGTCAAATCTGAATATCACGGATGATCTTTTAATTCACTATATCGCCATTTCTGAGAGGATAACTATAACCGTACCATAATTTTATACGCGTAACTTATTTTAATTTAAAAACAAAAGTTAAATGAATTTGTTTAATATTAAAAGTATCTTAAGCATATTTAACATGCAACTGCTTATTTTTTATCATAAAAATAACATTCTATTTTATGTATCTGTTGTTAGCGAAATAAAGTTTGCAGATTTTATTTAACTGATTATTGGTTTTTATGATATTCTTTTACATAAATATGTATGCAAAATGATCCTCTTTAATACGTAATCTGAATTAGTTTTAAGAAAAATATTAAAATTTGAATAGTTGAGTGAAGTATTTTTTTAAGTGGTCAAAAAAGATTTTAGTATACTAATAAATGAACCATTGTATTTAAAAAAGCTAGTAGATTATTATTAAAATAACACTGAAGAGTTTTAAATGTGGAATTTTGTTTGTGGTATTTTTATAAGAAACAAATAATAAAAACATTAAAAATTATACTTGAACATTTAAAATCGTTTGGGACTAAAATACAACTTTATAAGGAATAAAATGGCGAACTAAATATCACCAAAATGCTAATCACATTAAAAACTGTTCCGTTGCCATCGTCATTGATATAAGTAAATTTTTAAAAACTGTTTCGTTGCCACCGTCATTGATATAAGTAAATTTTTAAAAATAAACGTTGTTCAAATATCACTATCTTTCTAATAAGTCATCTGTAGCAAAAGAGTATGCTGGATTTGCCTTTAACCCCAGAGCCAAATCCTGCTTTCTAGAGTTCTTTTTATAACTTTGAAACCATGAAACATATAACGCTTAGTTAAATCATTATAAATTATTTTATAAATACGCGAATGTAAATATATATTTCCTGAATAATTCGTACAAAACGCATATTTGGAACTTCTCATTCAATAAAAGAAACACCAATATTTAAATACAAGAAATTATTCTAAAATTTGTTCACACAACAGAAAAATTGTAATGTGAAAATAATGCAAAAGTGAAGAAAATATAAAATATGTAGCATTCAGATGACTTCTCAAATTTTTCATAAATGTGAGAACATATTCATAGAAATTAACGGGGAGTCCTTATCAGTCGTGGAAAAGGGATATATAGGTAAGGATGTAGAAGTGGCAGATATGAGCACTCTATAAATAAGAATGTTTTTTACTCAAAATACTCTAAATGATGTCAGTGGGAACAAGAAAAACGAGCAACCAATAATTATGGACCATAAAAGCGTCCATTATTTAACAAAAATCCTTTTTTTCCTGGAACGAACTTTTTTGAATGCATTATGGTGAAATGGAGGAAAATGATTGTATTGTTTGAAAATACTTAAATTGTTAAAGCAGATAATGTTTATAAATTCAATGCAATCACTGTTTCCGAAAAAATAGATCTTATTTATTATTTATATTTATTTAATTATTATTATTTGATTTATTATTTATATTATCAACAAGTTATGCAATAAGCAAACATCTAAACGTCTATCTGCACAAGCAGATTGATATCTAATCACACTGAGCTAAAATTTCACACAAATCAATCATATTAATTTTTTTACAATCTTATATTAAACTGGATCACTCCTGTATTTAACCGGTTCATATTAAAAATTTTCATCATATGATACAAAATATTTTTCCCTTTTTGTCTGAAAATAAATGTATTTATAATTTTAATACTAAGAATGATTACTCAAAAATGTTTTTTAATATTTTAATTCTTCTTTCCTTCTTGTAGATTAGCGCTCAGTACAGACCTAATTGGCCAAGTCCATACGTCCAACGTGAAATTTTTGTACTTAATTTGGAGGATGGGTTCTTCGGATGCCAGGTCAATGAATCTGTGGACATCTTGCAGCTCTTCGAGCTTTCGAAGCTCTGCGATGGCGTTCCACAATGCTTCCTCGGCTCAGACGAGGTAGCCAGTGAACTCAAATGTACAGACAGAAGTGAGTCTTTGTTTACAGTCATCTATTAAGCCTTAAAAGCCATTGTGCGATCCTTGCTACTGATATCAAATTCTCCTCTTTGTCAAGCTTGCAGCTGCTGATAAAAGCACACATCGAATGAATTACTAAACGAGATCATTGCTCATCATTCATTCGTATTGTTTGAGGAAGAATGGCAGCAATTAAAATTCCTGGCGTTCGTTGATTGCAACCTTAATATGCACCCGTTTGGCAGGCGTTTCTACCAGCAACTTTTTGCATAATTACTATCTGTCATTTTTTTCGTTTATGTTCTTCTTAAGGCTGTCGTAAAAAAAGCTGGCAAATCGAATCTCTCTTCTTGGATAATTTATCTTGAGAGTTAAAAATCTATTCATAAAAGATGAGTTTTTGCAAATTTTGACTTCGTAATTAACTTATTAACTTTTTACTCATTTTAATTTGATTTAATTAATTAACTTTTTACTAAAAACTTTAATTCTGAAATAATCATAATTCCTAATAAACTTCATTATTAATTAATTTATAGCATTATTAATTTCAATTATCTTTTCATCATATTAATTTATGGAATTAATTAAAGATACATATTTTCCTTAGAATATAAAAATTACAAATCTTTAAATCTGGAACATTCCTTTTATTTCAATGGAAATATTGAATGCCATATTTATAATTACATAGTAAACTTGAGTAATAATGCCAAATATTACGTACATTTGTTTCAAATTCCCCATAGTGTTTCTTATTTCTGACTAATTTAAAATGGCTATTTTACTAATTGCTTTACTATTAATCCGAAATTAAGAAATTTGCTTCCATATATATTTAATATTTTTAATAATCTCTCAAAATTAAATGCTTCAACTTAATGATGTTATATTCATTTTTTTACAGCTTTATTTGTGACAAAAATATCCTTAATATTAGAAAATATATTTAAAATCGCTTATGGATTGCGCATTTATAAAATTGTCTTCATAATATTCTAGCAATATAGTACAAAGAGACATTCTTAAAATCATCCACCTTTATATACAAAAATAATTCCCAAAATAAATTTATGTTTGGAATTGTATGGCTGTTGATAATTAAAAAGTTATATAAGTAGAAATTCTCAAGTGGCGAACATTCTAAAATGGTCACAGTATTCATTTGAGAGAGAGAGACTACCAATCTCAAAAAAAGTACAAAATATCGAAATCTAATATTCTCATGTTATGTATCCGTGTAAAAGCTATTTAGATGCATAACTGATAAGCAATAATGTACTTATTATGAGTCCACAGAGTGTTCAAATAAAGTTGAAGGTTACAGAATACATTCAAATAATAGTTCTTAAGGACATATCTAACACGTTGCAATGCAGTAAGGTACTCATTAAAATTGTTTGAATAGGCCTTGTGATTGGCAACAATAGCGTGTGGAAACCGATCTGCATCAAAGCTCTTGGCGTCTAACATTGATCCGAGAAGCCAGTCAGTCGCACATGGGGTATCCCCAGCAAGTCGTGATTTTCCATCCCTTTGCCCAACTCTAATCACTACGCCTATTGGCGGTTAACTCTTTACTACACTGCAAAATGTGTTCCAACAGGGTGGAACAAAGACGAGAAATAGATGCTGCTGAAAAAGACGTAATAAAAAATGTGTTTTTTAAAAAAATAAAAGTACATTTTTATATTACTAGTTTCTTGACTTCGTGCTGTACTTAATTATGCCCTACGAAAATCACCGCATCATGGTCCTTTTGTGCTGGAATTTCATAATGAAAAAGAATCGTCACTGGTAGACGGCCCTATATGCATCAAATGGTCATTGAGTAATTGTTCTGTTTTATTGCAGTGAGTATGAGACAGGCTAGACATCTTAACTGTCCACTTTTTTCTACTGTGACATCACGCGATCCTTTTTTTTTAAACTAGAATAACAGGGTGGTCAAAAGGATGCGTTCCTTATGGCAACAAAGTATAGCGGGATTGTCGATGCCGTTCATTTTCAACAGTCTTCATTGTTACAAAGGAAGAACTATTATTTATTTTTTTAAGATCCAATGTGGGTGGCCAGTCTTTCACTTTATTATTATTTTTCCCCCTTTTTTCATATAATTACTGTTCAGAGAAACAGTGGAGTGAACACCAGTAGCTCGAGATAAAGAGAAGAAAGAGTTAAAAAAAATATTTTCACTTTCTTTTTATAAACCTTTATTCTGGGGCTATGAACTTTGTTTATCTATTGTTAATTTATTCTGCTGTTGTTTCTTTTATTCTGAAATTAGCATGAAATTTTCTGCTGTGTGAATTTAATCATGTTAATACACACGGAAATTTTCAAAAAAATTTTTTTCTTCTTACTGAACCATTAAAAAGAATTTTAAACTTTTTCAACATTAAATAAACATTTATAAATGTCACTAATAAAAACTGTATTTGGCTTATTTTAATGACTTATATCTTATGTTGGGAAAGCAAATAAAAGCTGCATAAATGAAATGGATTTATATTAAAATAACTGTTTTCTTTAGATTTTTGCCATCCGAAGATGCCGCGTTGTATAAATGGAGTTTGCCTGGACAATCTCTGCTATTGTAACGACGGTTTTGGAGGAAAAGGTTGCGAAATGCCAGGTAAGTTTGTGATTTAAGTAAAAAGATTTATAATTTAATAGATTACTATTTCACTTTAACCTTGAATAAAAGATTTCGAATTTAAATTCCATGAGTTGTTTTTTTTTATATTACTGACATTTTTGAAAATATTTTTCTTCACTTTTTGCATTTTTCCTCGCCTGAACAATGTCTCCTGTTTTCCTTCCAGACGAAAACGAATGCAAATATAGACCTTGCGATGTATTTTCTCATTGCACGAACACGATGGGCAGTTTCTACTGTTCCTGCTTTCCAGGATACGAAGGCGACGGATTCGAATGCCACGGTAAGTTAAAAATTCTAATGTTTTTTTTTAAATAACTGATTTTTGATTAAATTAAATGCATGAATTCACCATGGAAACCATGAAATTTTAAAACTATAAATAAAGGCAAAAGTTGAACAATGATAACGATCATGAATTTTTTATTATTTGGAAATAGTACTTGAATCCTCTTAATTTTCACAATCTCATGTTTTATTTAAGAGAGTCACCTTCTTGACATTACGAGTAAGTTGAGTTACTAAGTTAAACTATATATATATATATATATATATATATATATATATATATATATATATATATATATATTTACATACATACATATTTCAGCTTGAGTTCATATTCCACATAATTTTGCAAAACCTAATCGATGTATTTTTCATGGAACTTCATAGAGAATTAAATTGATTGATTTTTGTGATCTCTCAAAATTGGTGCAATAATTCTAAATTTAATTTAAAAAAAAAAAAAAACTTATTTTTTTATTTTCAACAATCTGAAAGTCTTAAGAAAAATTTTTATTTTTATTTTTTTTAATTAAAAAATTTTATTCTAATATTCTAGTAACATCAAAAGTGACTAAAATTTTATTTCTGTATTTGAATTAAGAAATGATGTACTCTTTTGGTGTGTTATGCGATAAAGACAGCCTTTTCAAAACTTTTATTTTTGAAGCATCTTTTGAAAGAGCTTCTAAATTACGATTCTCTCTATAAATTGACCATCCTCGCATATCAATTATTGTTTTCTTGTGTATCATATATATAAATGCCAGGATAGTTTAACAATTGTATAAAAGTTCTCATTTTTCTCTACATCAATTAAATTAGATATAATAAATTTCAATACAGTAAAATTCTTGTGTATACAGGAAAATAATTTTCATCCGGAAAATCATATTAATTATTTTTAAATCTCTATATATTTTCTAACAATATACGCTAGCAGATTAATTTATTGCGTCAAGCTCTAAATGTACTTCCTAAAATAAATAACCGTTGCAGAATCTTCGAATCTTCTTTTTAAATCCACTTCCTTGCTCATAAATATGAGAATAAGGAACGAAAACCTGTTAAAGATGCATCCTTCGAGTGCAATTGAATAGCGCTTTTGTTAGGTTAAATTACCACGCTTAACTTCGTCACATTCACACCTTTTGAGGTAAGCAGGTACCCTTACATCGGTAGGAAAAGAAATCCTCTGTATATGACCTCTTTGGCAGCAGGACCTTGGTCTACATGCAGGTAAACTGGTTGGAAATGGAATGGTAACGTGTGGGCATTTATTTCTATAGCTATATATCGCTTTAGTTGGAAAAGAATTAATTAGAAGTTTGTTGTGCAATCTGCTTTTATTACTCTTTATTTGTCATTCAGAAATTTTCTTTCTTTCCCTTCAATTGTTTTATCAAGTGATAAAAAATTTTCAACATTTTCACTCAATTTCTTATATTTGATTAACGTTTTTAATAATAATAAATTTAGAATTGAAAATTTGTTGATATCGGAAAAAATGTATGAGTATTAATAACCCATTTTAAGTTATGTTTCAATCTATTATTAATATTTTTAAATAATTGAACATTTAATTTATTATTTTTAATATATATCATTACATATGTTCTCTAATTAGAGATAATTTGTAAATATCTGTTTTCAGTATCATCCAAAATTAAACTATAAGCATATTAATTAGAAATGTAAATATAAAATTTAAATAATTTAGGTATATTTTTGAAAAATAAGGAAAATTTTAAATATATAAATAAGCAATAAATTTAACTTAAATGAATAATTGTTTTATTCAAATATAAAAAGAAAATTTTATTTCCTGAATTTTTTTTAATTTACATAATTAACTGCACATAGTTATATGAATTATTATTTTTATTTTTCAATAACTGAAAATCATAACTATATTTATTCTTTTTTCATTTCGAAAATTTAAACATATTTACAATACCTAAATAACTTCATACAATTGTGTAATAAAAAATAATGTTAAATGTATAAATAAACAATACATCAATGTTTAATTAATCTTGAATTTTCAAATATAGAATCGAAATATTTTTTATAATATTAAACCTTTTTATAGAAATTAGTTTTTTTTTATTTTGAACTATTAAAAATATATTTATAGTAAATTAATTTATTTACTTTACCTTCAAAGTATGCAATAGTTTTGAAAATATTACTAACATGCTTGCTATGTGTTCATTTATGCATACATTGTTAAACAATTAATCTTATTTTTAAGCAATCATCTAATTGATTTTAAACAACTGATCTTTTTCGAAACTATTGCTTAAATACAAGAAACCAAAATAACTTTGAGAAATTTGAAAATCTTAAGTTGAAAACCATAGAATGAGATAATTTCTGAGTTCATTAACTTATTTTAGGGATCAAGCGCACAGATTTTATTGTTTTAATAACCCAAATTAATTGGCATTCAAGTCGCCTAAAAAAAAGGAATATAAGACTTACAAACAAGAGAAAGGATATAAAGATGACGCATTCCTAAGGGAAAATATTATCGTAATGTCGAACAATCCGGTTTCGCTATCAGAGAACCAGTTAAAAACAGCACGATGTATAGTTGATATTCCTTTTAAGGCATGCAGAGTTTCCCTTAGGGAGTATTTAAGCTGTTTTTCGAATCATTTTCCTTCCAGGGATTTGGGGAAAGTACTTTCTATAGAATATTTAATACCCTGAAGTTTTCACTTGCAAGTATAATACAATATGACTAAAGGGCAAAAGCATTTTTTTTTTATCTTCATTAATTTTCTTCCCTACTTTTATGTCGTAAATCATCGATCTCCATTGCTGATGATGCTTACCTTCAGTATTATTATTTGACTCATTGCTTATTAGAATCTGTTATAGACTTTTTTATTATTATTATCCTGAAATTCTTATCTTTAGTTGATTTGCGATTCTGCCAAAAAATTCACTTCTAAATTAGAATTTTGCGTTGAAAGTGGATAACAATATTTCTCAATAATAACCAGTTATTTACTAATGAATCATACTATTTTCTATTAAATTTTGCTTAAAATAAATCTTTCCGATATTTGGCTGTAAAAAAGAAAAACATAATAGAAAAATTTTCTATGTGTTCAATTTTTGTTATGCATTTGTACATGCTTGGATACATGTGTGAGTCAAGATAAATTATATGAAGTTTATGCAAACTAAATTTAGTTAGTTTTCCTCACAATAGTATAACTACTGAATTCTTATTTTTTTATTGAACTTGTTTTTGAAAAATGAATAGCAATAAAAATGTGATTTATTTTAGAGTAATTAAGAATTCTTAGAAAAGAAACATATAATATTGTATAATGAATTAAATCTGATCGAGATTTAAATAAACCGCCAAATTTGTTCAATACTTTGAAGCACTGTTAAAAGATTGGCACATTAATTATTCTTTCCAGCCTGCCTAACACGATATAGAGTTCAAAGAGATTATTTAAACTTCATTAAGATTAGGTCGATTAAAATATGATGACCAGGTTTTCCTCAAGAAAGGGAATATTGTATATGATAATGAAAGATCTAAAATGACATTTCGAGTTTTTCTACTTTTTACTCTCATGTGATCTAGAATTAATTAAATATAATTCATTCTGTACCATTGATTTGATTTTATATGTGCGCGTACATTTTTATTGAGCCTTACGTTTTCCCCTTGAGCATAACACTTCAATTTTTAGATAGATCGTTTATTTTTAACAAACTGATTTTAGTTTAATCCTCCCTTCGATTTTTGTAAATAAAATTTGCTAAAATAAAACAATATAAGCTTTTTTACACCCACATACTATATTTTCTATTTTTTTTTTTCCTGTGGTGACTAATTTACTACCTCACTCTTTATTAATATTTTTCACTAGACAAATTAATTTTTATGATATACTAAATCGAATAACAGTTTTTTGTTCAATGTAATAACAATCAATGTAAAATTCTAAGAATCCTCTTTTACCAAATGTTTTCATTTAAAGTATCATATTAAAAATTTTTTTTAATTGTGAATTATTTTTAGTTCATAATTGCTAAGTGGTTTCACATAAAATCGCTTATGTATCTATGAAATTATGTTGTTATTAAATATAATCATTCGCCTGCTTTCAAATTCATAATTCTTTTAACCCAAGTAAATAAACTATTTATAACCACAAGAAACAATTCCTTTTAAGACGCATTACTGATTTCGTTTCAAAAATATATAACAAAAATATTTTATCTTAATTGAACGTTAATGTAGGAGAAAAATTAATGCTTCTAAACAAAACTTAATTTTAAAGTTAAAAATAATCTTAGAAATTTTAAAAATTTCTGTAAGACAATTTGTAAAAAGAAATATATTAAATACCAAAAAAAAATGAATTTCTAATTAATTTAAATTTTTAATGCTATTATTTCTTTTTATTGTTACAAAATATGTATATATATATCCTTATTTAATCAAAAATACTTTATTTATTTCAGATATTAACGAATGTGAAATTCCATCCCTTGCTGCAATTTGTGTTGAAAATGCCGAGTGTTGCAACTTACCTGGGCATTATGTATGCAAATGTGGCCCCGGATATACAGGAAATGCTACTGTTTCTTGTGTTGGTGAGTTAAACTCATGTGTGGTTATATGCCCATAACTGTCATAAAGTGCTTATAAATTTTCGAAGACTATTTGTTAAACCATGCCAATTTAAGCATTAACAAAATTTTGATTTCCGTTTGTTATAGTCTTTCTTTAATTTGGAGATTATAACATACAATAACCTCATTTATTTTATTCCTAGATATTGATGAGTGTCTGGATCCAAATGCTTGTGGTCAAGGAGCACAATGTGAAAACATACCTGGAAGTTATAAATGCTATTGTCCATTGGGATATGATGGTGATCCATTCAGAGAATGCTATGGTAAGTTCGATAAGTATTAAATAAGTGAAAGAATTTATAACTTTCTCATGATATATAAAAATTTTCAAAATTTATTTCTTATATAAATTTTTATTCAAATCATCGAGGAAACACATTTGTAATCCCCAAGGAATTTATAAGCTTATTTAAAATTACTTACATCAATGGGGCCTTCATATAATCATATCACATTCAGAAGATATAAGATAAATTAAATCCTTGATTTTTTTATCCTTCATGCCGCAATCTTTACAGGAAAATACAACAGAGACAGCATAAAATGTTTTTGATTATAATGCGAAATAAAAAATTTTAAATAATGCGAACTCTATTTTTAAATGTAATTTTTTTAATAAAAAATTACTATTTTTTAGTAAATAATTAACAAATATCTACAAAAGTATATTTATTCCAAAAATTTTAAATTTTAATCAATCATATTTTTATTAAAATATATTTTGAAATAAATAATTAACAAAACATTTGAAAAAATGTATATTAACTTTGTTATATACATTTGTATTCAAGTAACATTTTGTTTTTATAAAAACTTATTGAATCTATTAACGCCTGAAATCAAATTTATTTTCTATTATATTATCTTTAAACAGAAATTAATGATATAAAAAGGGAATGTCAATTTATATTTTATAATGCATATAGAAATTTAATGTTACTTTTATGAGTCCAATAGGAAGGTATGTTCGTTGAAATTGTTGCATAAAAATAATTTACTAAATTGAGATTAAATTTTAAAATACGAATTATTAATTTTTATTTGCCTCAACATCATGAATACCTATTTAACAGATTTAGACGAATGTCGACGAAATCCATGTGGATCAGGAGCTCAGTGTACTAATACTAAAGGTGGCTACACATGCAGTTGCCCAAGAGGATATCAAGGCAATCCAACACCAGAAGCGGGCTGTGTAGATGTAGATGAATGCTGGGGACCAAAACCACCATGTGGAAAAGGTGCTCAGTGTGTTAATACAGTTGGAGGTTATTACTGTCAATGTCCAGAAGGTTACACCGGAAACCCAACATCCGGTTGTGTTGGTAAGCAGTTAAACACACAACTTATATATTATGTTAAACATTCTCCAAAAGTTTTTTTTTCAGATAGTTTTTGTTTCTAATCAAAACTATTACTGTAGCGTATTTTCTTGAGACCCTTACTAAAAAGAATAACATTTTTCAAAAGTGATTCTTGCTTACAATTTAACTTCATGTATAAAGAAGTGGAAAACACAATATTAATAGCTCTATATCATTTAGAATACAGTGCGTAATTTTTTTCCGTAAAATATTTACAAATAAGTGGAAGGTTTCTTTCACTTAGAGGGGAAACTTTCTCCCTCAAAACAAAAGCTTGATTCGTGATAACCAAGAGGAGACATGTGTCTCTCAAATCCAAGAGAATGCCAGTTATCCGGCACAATTTGAAAAAATCTTGTTGAAAAGACTTGTGAGTGCTAAAAATTCCGTTGGATCCAATGATCTTTCGCTAGTGTTACATGACGTTTAAAGGATGATGTTAGCTCACATGTTGCCCACATCACTTGATCATAGTTCAAAATTTCATGTCGGTTGGCTATTGGTCAAATCCGCTGAAATAGACAGTCGGAAACATCGCGAAAACGAACAATTCGTTCCGCGTAATTTGGAATTAATTAGTTTCGTTTTTATTTTATTTTTTATATTTATCTGCTATAAAAATAATAAATTAAATTTTTTTATTACTTTAAAATATAATCGTCTTTACCTTAGCAATTCTGTACTTTTTAGAATTAATTTGTAAGAAAAAAGTAAAATAATAAACAAATTTTTCATTCATTTAAAATTGATTCATTAATTTTTTTAGTTTGAAGGTAAGAAAATTTTAGGGATCACTTTTTTTTTAAATAATATTTATAACAAATATTAAATTAAATTTTATTATCGTTATCTTTAAGTTTTAAACAATATGAACTTAATACTTAAAGTCTAAAGATGATTTCTTACTCCTTAAATTTGATTAATTTTTAGATATCAATGAATGTCCTCATGCATGCAGTGTCAATGCTGAATGTACTAACACGCCAGGAAGTTATACTTGTAGGTGTAAAGTAGGACATACTGGTGATCCATATCTTTCTGCTGGTTGTCATGGTTCGTACTCGTTGTTACTATAAATATAACATAATTTATCTTAAATTGCTTGATTTAGTAAATCATTCTGATTTATTTTAAATGGTAAATGTAATCGTTTATTATTACTGGAGCATTCTTAAATTTTATATACTTTAAAGTAAAATTTACTTGTATTTTTATGTAAAATTTGGCATTGAGAAAACTTTACTTTTTAAATTCAGATGAAGATGAGTGCTTACGCCCTGGAGCGTGTGGAAGAAATGCACAATGTTTTAACAATATTGGATCTTATACTTGTAGTTGTCTTGAAGGTTATACTGGAAATCCTATTCAAGGTTGCTCTGGTATGTAAACTGTTCAATGATTATAATTTTATATTCAATTTTAGATTATTTCATTGCAAATTGTTATTAAATACATGATAAAGTTACATTTCCCTTACATCAATGGCCCTTTGTATTTTTATTTTTAATCCATATATTTTAACTCAACTGTAATAAAAATTTTATTTCCTAATTAGCAATTTGGTATCATTCATGATTAGAACTCCAACTTTTAAAGAACTTTTTTAATTCTTAAATAAATGATCAAAACTGCTTATATACTTTAATTAGTAAAAAGATAAAAATAAAATAAGAAAATAATTTTTTGTTGATTTTCTTTTATAATAAAAATATTTTCAATTTTAATTATGTTAAATTATATGTGTATTCATTAATAATTTATATATATTTTTTTAATCTAGTCAATGTGTACTATACTCTTTTTAAAAATTAAAGGAGCTAATGGTTTCAACAAAATTGCACAAATATTACTACCATTGATTGCTGATCAAGTAAAACACTATTCATTTAAAAGCAGAAAGAGAAGATTTCAAATCACTGGTCTTGATATCAAAAACTAGAAAAGGAATACAAGTGTAGACACCCTAATTGCACAGAGGTTTTTTTGTTTTTCACTGCTGCAATTTAAGATTTAGTTGTCAAGTTTTTTTTTTCTTCTCTTAAAATAATAATAAGGGACTTGAAAAAGTCCATGCAATCTGATATATCTAAATCTAGCTTATCATATTAAAAGATTTTAATCTAGTCAAATTTAAAAATAGATAGCAAAATATAATATAATGCAAGAAGTGTCCTTCTATAGCTCTGAATTTTCTTCTAAGAAACAGGAATATTATACATCAATCAGAAGCAGATAGCTGATAGGCTACCACCGCAAATGATTATCACATCCTTTAATAACTTTTGCAACAAAATCGGCAATGTTTTTCACTTGCATAATTTAATTTTGTATAAGCTTCATCAGGGTGATCTCTGCACATTTCTCAATAGTATGTATTTTCAGTTGCATAAAGACCAACAAAAATCGGCTGCTGAATATTTAGATTAGATAAAATAAATGATTGGAGTCAAATGATGTTATAGCAAGTTCTAATTCAGTTTAAACTGTGTTTGTTAACAAAATATCCCCACTTTCATTTAGGAAAATCACATTACAAACAGAAATGCTGATTTATGCTGGTAATCAATATATAAATTTACATGTCATTTGAAATGACACTTTGTCCGTTCCAAAACATGCAGACAAAATAAAGTCTTGCCTAATGACAGTTTATCTTGACTAAGGTAACAACTGTAACTTATACCTCACACTGTACCAATTTGTAATTCTTCTCTTTCAATACATAATAATCAGGTGTTTTCTTCAATTTATAGCAATATGCAACAGAACTTTAGTACTTTTCTGCTTGCTTCTTATATATATATACATATATATTGAATAATGTATGTATATTATAAAATACGGAGAGTATATTTCATTAATTAAATATACTTATTCATTTCATTTAAATAAAGTTTTAATAGTTCAATTTATTCTCTAATTTTTGCAATTTAATATAAATTAATTATAAGCTGAAAAGAATTAAATTAAAAAATTTCTTAGTGAAAAATTGAATAATAAGATTAAAATATGTCATCAATCAAAAGTTTCCGGGCAGTCAGTTTTAATTTTGTATATCTGAAAATACTATTGTAGACTTAACATAATGTTTTAAAAGTTATTTTATTTATTAATTTTTGTTATATTAGATATTGATGAATGTCTCGAAAGTCCATGTGCAATTAATGCTGAGTGTCGAAATTTACCTGGAACTTTTGAATGTCAGTGCCTTGATGGATATGATGGAAATGCTCGTGAAGACTGTTCTAGAGGTATTTAGATTCTTTTCATTATGTTATGATAAAAAATTTTCTTTGTAGGCCATTTGAATATTTAACATCTGAGAAAACGTTAATGAATAGTAATATTTGTGAATCATCTTTTTATAATTTTACTTTTATAAATCATAATGTTTACTGATCAATTTTATTTTAACATATAAAAAAAAGTTTTAAAATTATTTTGTATAAATATTTTTTTGGGTATTTTTTTCATTAGTTTATTAAAAACAAAATACAAATTCATAATATCAATTATTGATAGAATATGATTAACTAATTAATAAAAATGACTGAAAATTCAGTATGACCGAAAAGTATAATTTTAAACATAAAATGAAACAAACCATGTTAACTCAACATTATTTATGGTTTATTTGTGAAAAAAATATCAATTACTCTAATTAACAAAAAAAATATCTTCAAATATTATTATATGTATTTTCCTTATATGATATACAATGAAATATTTTTTTTCCAGTTAAAGTTGATGTCCATTGTCAAGGAAATTATGATTGTACTGATAACGCCCAATGTCTTAGAAATAGATGTCAGTGTAAACCTGGATTTCAAGTTTCAGGAAGTGAATGTGTTGGTATGTATGTTTTTCAATAAACCTTGAATTTGTAAAAGACTACTCTGATTTAATATTTTCTTAAATTTAACATTATACTAAATTATTTGGAAATTATTATAATTAATAATTTTAGATTTTATTTCTTTTTTAAATATTTTTTTCTTTTTAATAATTTATAAAAAACATAAAATAAGCATTTTGACTATAGGAAATTTCCTTACATTTAATCACAATGTATCATAAAGTCAAACTGGACCAATATATATATATATATATATATATATATATATATATATATATATATATATATATATATATATATTGATTTTCTTTTCAATGGATATTTTAAACACATTTTCAGAAATATTTAGCAAACTAATGAATATTTATGTAATTTAATTTCTTTAAAAAATAAAGGATTGTGGAAAACCTGAAATTTTTTTCTTTTTATTTATAGATATTAATGAATGCCGTACTCCAAATATTTGTGGTCGTAATGCTGTTTGTAAAAACATCATTGGCAGTTACAAGTGCGAATGCAAACAAGGTTATGAAAAAATATCTTCAGCATCTGAAAGCCACTGTAGAGGTATGATTGAACTTTATGATATTAATATTTGATAAATTGTGCATGTATTTATAATTCTAAGAGGAAATTTATTCTTGTAAGTTTATGCACCAAATAAAGGACTTTGTGTTAATTTGTTTTTCAGATATCAATGAATGTTTGTTTGGCAGATTCCCTTGTGGTACAAATGCCAAATGTATTAACAGTGATGGAAGTTATCAGTGTGTTTGCCCTGATAACTTAATAGGTGATGCAAAGGTAGCTTGCAAATGTAAGTATTATGAAATGAGAAAAATATTTTTCAATATTTTAATCATGCTTTAGTTTGAAAATATAAATAATTATATGTGAAAAAATTATATTAAATTTTATAATGATAAATATGTTTTTAATAAAATCAAAATTATCTTTTATTAGCTCCTTGCTCAGATGTAGATTGTGGAGAACATGCTACATGTCAAGTCAGTGGTAAAGAAGCTGCATGTATCTGTAATTTAGGCTATACATTTGATCCTCAAAACATAGCTGCTGGCTGCCAAGGTAAGAATTTTTAAAATTAAAATTATGTTGATTTTAAAAAAACGCTTGCAAAGATTATGTAAAAATGTATCTTTAATTTAGATACTAAAATTAGTTTTTTGTGAAAAATCAATATAAAATTATATCAAAATCAAAATATTGTTGTACAGGAAATAAATGATTAGAACATGAAATTTTACAATCATTCCTGATAAAATTTAGGATTTAATGTGAAATTATATTTTTTTGGTCTCTATTTTTTTATCTATTTTTTATTCATCAAACTGATATATGTTTAATTAAAACAAATTATTATAAAATTCAAAGTTTATTTTTTTCAACAAAAGTACACAAAAGGTGTATATTTTTTAAAATATATTATTTTAAAATATGCAGATTTAAGTTACCTAAAATAAAAAATTTTTGTGCTATACTTCAGTCTTGTTAAGAAATGAATTTTATAATATTTTTATTGTATTTAATGTTTGGTTTTCTGTGCAGATATTAATGAATGTGATAATGCTCATGGTCCATCGGGTTTGTGTGGTCAAGGCGCTATTTGTGGAAACGTGCCAGGAAGTTATCACTGCTACTGTCCACCTGGTTTTACGGGTGATCCATTTAGATATTGTGAAGGTATGGTTTTTTGGTGCTATAATTATATTCAATTTTGTTTTTTATAATTTTTATTAGTATTGATAATATTCTATTACTTTTTATGAATTTAAATATTTTGAAGTTACTTATTATTTTGAAACTTATAATAAATTACTTTTGTTCATACACAGATATTAATGAATGTGATAGGCGTTTTGGTCCTAGTGGACAGTGTGGAGAAGGAGCTTCTTGTTCAAATACATTAGGTAGCTTTACTTGCACTTGTCCTTCAGGCTTCTCTGGAAATGGAAGAGTAAAATGTCAAGGTGAATACATTTAACATACTATATGTATGACAAATAATGCATCTAAAATACTATGTATACTTCATGTACTATATATAAGAAGAAAACATTATATAAAATTGGTGATTATATTGTTAAATTTTAATTTATTTCATTTTTTTAAATAGACATCAATGAATGTTCTCAAGCATTTGGTCCAAATGGAAAATGTGGAATATCAGCAATTTGTACAAACAGACCAGGAAGCTTTGAATGTCGTTGCCCACCAGGAACATCTGGAGATCCTTTTGTGCGATGTATGTAACAAAAATATTTTTTTTATTTCTTTACATTTATAGTACTTAAATAAATTGTTTTCTTGATCCTCATAAATAATTTTATAATATTATATGATACATATAATATTATTTTGTGGTACATGTAAAAATATATTGGGGTGAGATAAGAATCACATTTAAGATCAATAACAAGTTTCACAATTTTTAATTTTTTACAACAATAGTTATTTTAATAAACATTAATTTAAATATACATTTCATGTGAATTAAAAAATTACAAATTTTTCATTTAATGTTTAAAACAAGTTTCAGAAATGCAAATTATTTATAATTCAAATTACATTTACCTTTTATTTTATCATAATATCATATAATGTATTATGTGATATCTTTTTTAAGATTCATTTGAATAAATTAAAAAATTTAATGCATCATTTCGATGCTGCAGTTGGACAGCCTACTCGCGAAGCGAGTGTGAGGCTATTAATGTCCTCTGTGTGCTTAATGCATCATTTGTGTAAAATATTTACTTTTGTTTGTAGGCACTGCAGTTGTACAATGTAGAGAAGATAGCTCATGCAGAGGCAACTCGGTTTGCAGCCGAAATCAATGTCACTGTCCAGAACCTTATTTTGGAGAAGATTGCAAGCGTATGTATTTTATTTAATTACACAATTAGCCATTTTGAAAAGATTTTTCAAACTTTGTTTTAACTTGTATATCACTGTAATCAAAACATTAGTAATATGAAGGATAATTCAATAAATAGCATTTCATGGTTTGCATGAAACATGGATAAATTAATCATAATTCATAACATAAAAATATATTTTAGATTTCATTCTTTATTATTTTTCAAATTAATTTTTATCAAATACTAGGAAATATAATTATTGTGTTTTTAATATATATTGCATGCTTACTTTTTATAAAATTTATTTTACATTCTACCTAGATCCATGTGATGATATTTTCTGTGGTGACCATGCAACATGCCAGTTAGATTTAAATAAAGAACCTGTATGTGTTTGTTCACCAGGTTATACTGGACGAAGTAATAGCTTACCTGGTTGCATTGGTAAATATCTTTTTCCTGCTTAAAATTTTTATACAGGTCTTATTTATGTTATATTTTTTTATAATTTTTGATTTTATGTATATAAATAAATGAGTGCTACAAGAATAATGTTATGATTATTTACTCTTAAAAGATATTGATGAATGTGGAAGTGGAGCTCGTGTCTGTGGTGTTGATGCTGTTTGCAGGAACAGTCCTGGATCTTATGAATGTGTTTGTCCTCATGGTTATAGTGGAGATCCTTATAGAGGATGCATTAAAATTGGTATGTTTGTGTAGACTCTTAATGTTGAATTTTTGATTATGCTTTCTTAATTTATAATTTAAGAATTGCTTACAATAGTTGTGTTTCTTTCTTAATATTGTTTCTCTTTACATTATTCTTATTTTAATTTAGCAAAAAAAAATTAATTCTTAATTTAGCAAAAAAAATGTTAAAATGTTTAAAATTCTCTTTAAGAATAATATGCATATAATATTACTAGTTAATTTTAATATCTTGAAATCTTTAATTGAAAATAATAAATGTATGTACACTCTTCAAAATTGTTTTTTTACATTTTATTTTTCTTTCAATTTCAATAAAGACTAATTTTATTCTTTTCAAAATTTTCTTTCATACCAATTAATATTTTTATTTGGAAATATGTTTTACTAACCATAATTTTAGGTTGATTGTACAAAATGTTACATTACAGTAAAACAAAAAAATTTATATTTATGTTATAATGGAAATTTAAATCCATTCACTATAGAATGTGTGAAGTCTTATTTTTAAAACTGAATATTTTTTAGAACCTAAGACGATTGTGTGCTCAGAAACAAGACCATGTCAACCGAAAGAAGAGTGTGTTGGCATTGGAACATCACCACAATGTGTGTGCAAAAGAGGTTATACTAGAGATCCTAGTTCTGGAAAATGTAGAGGTATGGAAAATGTTATGATCAGACATATTTAAAAAAGAAATACTTTTATGAAAGTTTATCAAAATATTTTTTAAAAAATGAGAATATTTTGTTGTTATTAAAATTAATTTTGCATATTCTTTTTTTAATAGTGAGAAGGGACTCAGCTTTATTTATAAATTTATATTTGATATTGATGAGTTTTATGATCAACAATTTCTCAATTTTGACATTTTCCATTGGTAGATGTCAACGAATGTGCTGAAATACGTGATAAGTCACCATGTGGTAAACATGCTTTCTGCTTAAACATGGAAGGAAGTTATATTTGCCGTTGTCCACCAGGCCATATTGGAAATCCGTATAGTGTATGCTACCCAGAGAGTAAGGACCGTATTTAAGTTTCTATAAAATCTTGTTTAAAAACTTATTTTAATCTCAATTCTTGTAAAATAATCTGTTCTAATAATTTTAGTTAAATGTCTATAATAAGAAAAATGTAATTACTACATAAAGAAAATTTGTCTTCATACAAAATTTACAAGTGCATTACATATTTAATTTTTTTCATTTTTTTTAGTGATTCAATGTAAACGTGATAATGAATGCCCAGGAAACACAATTTGCTTAGACGATGGTAGTCAAGGCAGCCATTGTGGATGTCGTGCACCATTTGTGCAAGATGGAGAATATTGTATATGTAAGTTTTTATGAAAGTAATTTTTTTAATTGTGATGTAATCATTAAAAAATAATTTAAAAAATACTTTTAAGAATAAAATATCATATTCCAAATATTAAAAATAACTTTTTTAGCACATGAAATAATTTATTTAAATATCTGTTCTAAAAATTATATTTTAAAATATGTTTGTAGTTCATATTTTACTATATTTTAAGTACACATTCAAAAATTCAAAATGATTTTAAATCATAGATATAAATTTGATATATAATATTATAACTTTACATTTTGTGATAACATTCATTATGATTTATTATTATTTAATATATTTGAAAGAAAAGTTGCTTTTTATTTAAACTTATTTTTTAAACAGTTGCATTAGTAATCTAAGTATGTATGAAAATATATTTTTTATAAATTCATAAAATGTACTAAAAAGATTTTACTTTATATATTTCATGATTAAATTCTTTATTGCAGTGGTAAGCAGAAATTGTTCCACAACTAATCCTTGTCCAGAAAACCAAGAATGTGTTTATACAGGAAATGGATATGGATTTTGTATTTGCCCAAGAGGCTATACAATGGATGCCACTGGATTCTGCAGAGGTAATAAATGTTTTTAAAATTTAATATTTTATTTCATTTTCATATTTATTGACAGTAAATATTCAAAATTTGTGTTAGATATTTAAGTAAACTACAACACATCTTGATTACATTTTTTTCGTATATAGTAATTATTGAATATATTACTTTAATCTGATTGAAATCAAGCTTTACTTGTGATTTATATTTATCAAATTGCCTTCCACATTTTTGCAACTTTCTTGAATTTTGATTCCCACCTCAATCATGGATGATTGTAATAGTTTAAAATCCTTTTTAAACTATTACTGTTTGTCTAATGAATTCTTATGTGCTAAACATGATCATAATGGGTCAAACAAACTAAACCAACCATCTTGTTAATTATAAATGAAATTTAAAGAATTATATATATATATATATATATATATATATATATATATATATATATATATATATATATATATATAACTAAAAATAATTTTATTCTATTTAAAAATCATGATTTTCAAATTTTAATATTTATATTCTTTACATATTCCTCATTCCATGTATTAATTCACTATTCTTATTTAGACATTGATGAATGTACAGAAATCAAAGATTGGTCTCTGTGTGGAGCATATGCAGAATGTGTCAATTTGCCTGGTGCTTATCAATGCCTCTGTTTATCAGGATACACTGGTAATCCCAGACAGGGATGTGAAAGAATTGGTAAGTTTACTTGTATGAATTAGCTTAATAGTATTAAAAAAAAATTCTTATAAATGATATTCCTTAGTTTTATAGAAATGAATTAGTTTAATATTATTTAAAAAAATTCTTATAAGTAAATAATATTCTTTAATTTAATACAAATACAATAAAAATTTTAACATGTAAATAAAATTATCTCTATATTCCACAGACATTGAATGTCGAGGAGCAAATAGCTGCCCACAGAATATGAAATGTGTCAATCGCCAGTGCCAATGCTTGGCTCCTTATATACTTGATGGACAACAGTGCAAACGTAAGACAAGTTAAACTCTTAACCTATATAAGTTTTGCATTAGTTTAATTTGCAGAAAAATAATCAAATTTATGTTAAAGCTTTTAAAAGAAATTAATAAGCTTAATTATGGGGGAGAAATTTTTATGACAATAAATGTTTTGTATTTATAGCTTATTTACTCAATAAATCTGGAGCATGATAAAGATACTTTAAAATTTTTTTTTAATTTTTTACAATTTATCGATCCTATTAGTATTATTTTCAAAAACTTTTAATTTATTTTTTAAAAGTTATATTGAAAGTAACTTATTTGCATACACTTATATTTTGTTGTTATTTAAGCATTTTATAAGATTCTCTACCTTTTTTCAATTTCTCTAATCATATTCCTGTTATAATCGTTGAATTTTTAAGTTAATGTTGAAAAATGAATTAAAAAATGCTATGTTTAAACATAAATTACCTTATCTTTTTGGTAATTTTCTATATATAGTTCTATTATTTTCTATTATTTATTCATTGTAGTTATCAATATCAAGTATAATTAAAAATATTAAATGAAATTTCTTAGATCCTTGTGAATGGTACTCATGTGGGCAGTATGCAACTTGTGAACTTTCTCCTAAAGGTCCAAAATGTGTGTGTATTCCAGGCTGTACTGGTAATCCAAATAATGCTTGTCAAGGTATGACTTTTCATGCATTAGTAAATTTATGTAATTACTTTATTTGGTTTAAATTATATGGAGTGTGCCTAATAAAATACACTTATGATCAATTAAATATATTTCTTTGTAGATATTAATGAGTGCACAGCAGATCTCCCACTTGATCCGAATGGTCCATGCTCTGTTGGAGCTACATGTATCAATATTATTGGTGGTTATCAATGTGAATGTCCTCCTGGAACAACTGGAGATGCTTATAAAGGAGGATGTAAGGGAAATTATAAATTTTTTATCTTTACTATATCATTCTATTTTCTTTTCATATAGACTGTAACTATTATTTTAAATATGAAAAATGATTTTTCTGCAGTTAATTAATTTTTTATAGATTTGTGTCAAATAATATTTAATAGTCTTGATAAATATTTTATAGATTTCTCATAAAAAAAATTTAATTGTTAATAAATTAAAGTTTGATCTAAATGTAAAATTATAAATATGTATATACTAAGATATCTAATTGGTTTATTTATTTTTGTTATATCAAATATTTTCAAAATTTTTTTTAATTTCATTTTTATTATGTTTATTTTTGTAATATGTTTTTAATCCTTACTTTAGTTATTTTATTCCTTGTATAGCAAATTTTCTTTGAAGTTCAGTCTTACTTCATTTTTTAAATTTTGTTAGGTCGTGGAGCTACTGGCTGTTCTTCTGATAGGCAATGTCCTCGAAATGCTGTTTGTGATGCTCGCGGCGGGGCTTGTGTAGGTATGTGTTCATTAAGTATATTTATGTTTTGATCTTGATATATACATTTTTATCAAAATTAGTTAGTATGAAACTAACATTTATATTTTATTTTTCAATTATGGTAAATGTCTAGTAATACTTAAGTAATTATATCATTCAATATATTCTTAATTTACTGTATTTATTCTAGTTATCATATGTAAAGATAAAGTAAGATATTATAAATAATTACTTTTTTTGCTTCGGAATGGATTTATATATTGATTAAATTTACTGTTTTAAAATTGAAAAATAACTTTTATTTATAAATTCTAGGGACTTAAGTATAATATTTTTTCCTATTCCATACATTTTAAACTTATATACATTCCTTGTTGTACTTGAATAAACTATCATTATATTTATTTTACTGAAATTAGTGAGGAAAATTCTAATTTTTTATGACTTTAATCTGTTAGATCCTTGTTCAACGGCTTGGTGTGGTCCAAATGCAGATTGTTTTGGAGATGATCACAAAGCAGTTTGCAAGTGTAGACCTGGGTATTCTGGCAATCCAAATGATTTAGAAAGAGGATGTGTATCGCGTAAGTTTATCATTTTATATCTTATATTTTAATAATGAAATTACTAACTTTTTCTAAAATATGCAAATATATCGCATGGTTTATTGCAAAAATTAAGCCAAATTTTCTGTAATTTGTAATACAATTTATAGGAAAATAAATTATTTAATTTAATAAAAAAGATTAATTTATATATTTTATGTATAAAAATTTATATAAAGAACAATTTATATATTTAGATATTAATGTAAAATTGAATGAATGTATTCAATTTTAAATTTAAACCTGTGTTGCCATTTGTAAAAATTTAATATAAGTATTATTATACTTTTTTAAAATAAGTAAGCTTTTATTAAATTGTTTGACATAAATGTTATTTTATAACCTTAAAATATAGCAAATATGTATCATTGCATATGCTTAAACTGTTCCATATTTTAAATTTTAGATATATATTAAACATGATTTATTTTCACCTGTTAAATTTATATTTTAAAACTTTAGTCAATTATAAACTTTATAAATAAAAATTATTCTATTTTTAACTTTGATTGCCATCACTTAAGATGCACTTAAAATTAAATATTTTTGGTTGCTCTCTTAAATTTGTTTTCTAATGAACAAAAACTTTTGATAGATATCTATATATTAATTTTTTGTCTTTATAAAATTACAGCATGTGCTGGAGTATGGTGTGGAGTTAATGCACATTGTATTGTTAACTCAAACAACCAAGGTGTTTGCCATTGCTTACAAGGATTTTCTGGAAATCCATGGGCTGGTGGTGGTTGCCAACCAGGTAATAAAAACTTTATATTTTTCATAATAGTAAAAATTTTTACCTAAATTTTAAAGTAAATAATTTATGATTAATTTAAAAATTGTATCAAAAGTTCTCTTTTCCTCTATAAGTTTCAGAAACTTTTTGCCGATATATACATTTATAGAGATTTTAAAAAAATTTTAAAGTTATATCTACTATTATCTATTTGAGTTTGTAGTAAATTGAATACGCTTATTTATTATACATTTTATATCACTATTATTATCCTTATTAAAGATTATTGACTGATTAATCCATTATTGTTCTCTATAAAGTTGATAATTCTGCCTTTTTTACAATAACTCTGTTTTTCAAATACATTCTTTTTATTTTATTTCAGATAGTAGAGGTTGCTCCACTAGCAGACCTTGTGGATCTTCCCAAGTGTGCATGAACAATGCTTGTGTTGGTAAGTTGCAGTCAATTTTTTTATTACTTTCTACTTTCCTTACTAATTTTTTATAGTTGCTTGAAATATGATTATCAATTGCTTGTAATTTCAGAACGATGCCAGGGTGTGAACTGTGGTGTTGGATCTAGGTGTGATGAAAATACTGGAAATTGTGTGTGCTTGCCATATTTTATAGGAAATCCATCATTTTTATGTGTACCACGTAAGTTTGTTAATTTTTTATTATATTCATTAGATAAAATATATTTCATAACTTTTTTGAATAATTTATGTCTGAAAATCAGATTTTTAGCGGATTTGTTTCTTGTTTTAGCGGATTGATTAAAATCTAGTTTTATTATTTATTTTGATATTTTTATTATTTTGGTGTTCTTTACTTTTTACTAATAATATTATTCATTGGTTTGTTTTATTTCTAATACAAATATAAATAATTTATTTAAAAGAACTGCATATTTTTTTCTGTATAATATGTATTCTAAACACTTATTCAGAATTTATTTTATTATTATCATATATTAACTTTATTAAAAGTTTTCATACTTAATCAACTATATACATAAAAAAATCATGTGATGCACATTTGCTTGCATTTAGGTAACAAATGATTAAAAACTTTCTTTTAATTACTTAATTATAATTCCTTATCATTTTTAAATTTTACAGCAATATTACCACCACTGTGTGTGCCAGGATGTGGAGTTAATGCTCACTGTACATATGGTGTTCCAAATCAATGTGCATGTAATCCAGGATTTACTGGAAATCCTTACTCAGTTTGTGGTAAGTTGTTTGAATGCATTCTTTTGTATTTGATTTTTTTTAAATTATTTGATTTCATAATGAATTAATTATCTATGACTAGAAAAAAAATTTCATTTAATTTTATTATAACATAGGTACAAGTCAGAGATGTGAAGAAACTCGTTGTGGTACAAATGCAAATTGTATTGAAGGTCCTAATAGAGTTGATTGTGTATGCCCAGCTGGTTTGCAAGGAAATCCATTCCTTGGATGTCAAGGTAAGAATTTTTAATATTTTATTTGTTTGAAAATATTTGATGAATTCATTTTTTTATAATTTTTTTATAATATCAAATATTTTTCTGCCAGATGTTAATGAGTGTTTGGGAAGCAATCCTTGTGGAGGTGGTGCCAGCTGTATTAATAGTGTTGGTAGTTTCTTATGTGCATGTCCATCTGGAACAACTGGAAATCCACTATTTTCATGTAGTAAGTTATCCCTTATATTTATTACATTACTTTCTAATGTAAACATTATTTTAATTTTTTCTTAATTTAATTAATGTTTTATTTCCTTTCAAACTAAAAATGTGGGGTTATATTTAATTAAAATTCATTTTTATCTCTCATTTAATTAGTTACTTTATTCAATATTTTATTTATCTTCAGCTCCAGCTGGAGTCCCTTGTGAACCTGGTCAGGCTTGTGCTTGTTCATCAGATTCTGGTTGTGCAGGTGGAGAGATTTGTGGAGCTGGTGGATCTTGCCAAGGTAAGAGCAATTTGTAATGTAAACCCTTAGTTTAAAAATATTTGAGGTATATTCCATTATTTTATAAATTTTTCATAATATATCTTTATGCTACATATTTTCATTTTATATTTTTTGTTAAAAAAAACTACAGATCCATGTCAAGATGTTGTGTGTGGACCTAATGCTAATTGTGTAAGAGGAGCATGCTTATGTCCTCAAGGAATGACAGGTCAACCAAATAATGTTGGAGTTGGATGTAGTCGTAAGTTTTTGTTTTATTTTAAGTGTTTAATATGAAGCAATTACTTAAAATGAAAAGATATGCTTTCCTATTTGTATGGTATTAAGAGAGACATTTTTTCAGCATCAACCGAAGCACCTCAGCTTAACCCGAATGAATGTGAAGATAATCTTGGTTGTGGCAGTGGATCATTTTGCCAACCTAATTCTGAAGGTGTCAGACAATGTATAGGTAAATAAAATATTTTTTATGGTTTAGTAGCATAATTTTCAGTTATAAAATATATTAAATATATAAAACATATTAGATAAACTTTAATAATTTAAATTTAAGTTTAATTTTTAAATTATGATAATCTGTACAAATTTTCTCAACTCTCAAAATCTCTATTACTTATATCCTATGTTGGCAAAGTTGTTAATGTACTTAAAGTTAAACTTAATCAATTTCACACATTATGAATTTAAATTTGAATTGATTTTTTTAGATGTATGTGATCCACAATTTGTTGTTTGTGGAAGAAATGCCATTTGTACTAGCCAAAACCATCAAGCAGTTTGTGAATGTCCAGCAGACATGGTTGGTGATCCAAACGATCTTATACAAGGATGTCATCGTGAGTATTTAGTGCTACATTTTCAATAAAAAATATTTATTAGTTGAGTTACTAATATGTTGAAATAAATGCATTTCTTCTTAACTTGTAAAATATTTAGATAGTCTTAAATATAAAGAACATTATTAATAAGTTAATGAAATTGTAATTATTTTATTTTTAAATTAAACATGAGTTTATGATTATCTAATATAGTAAATTCAGCATGTACTCTTTTTTGTCACCTTTTTTAATTTTTTTGAAATGTTATTACTTAATATTTAATTTTTAGCACCTCAGTTTAACCCGAAATTACTTTTAAATTCTTCTTTTAAATTAAAATACTTTTAAATTCTAAGTAATTTACTTTCAATTATTGACTTACATGTGTCAAAAATTACAACTTTTTTAATATTTGTATTTCAGATGTAAGCCCACATGAATGTGAAGTAAGTGCCAATTGCCCAGACTCACATATATGTAAAATGGGAAGTGAAGGTGTTCGCATTTGTGAAAGTAAGTTACTTATATCTATTAGCTTATTATCTATTTAATGAAAATATTAAAATTCAAAACTGTCTCACTAAAATATTAATAATATATTAAAAGTTTTCTGTAAAAATAATTTAATTGTCGTGTTGGAGAACATTATTTCACAAATTTATTTCAAATAATATATATATGTAACTATTATATTTTATTTGATCCACTAAAATAAATAAATGAAAATCATGATTTTTATTTATTGTTTGTCTTTTTGTTATTGTTTTGATACATAATTGTTTCATAAATATATTTCTATTCATTGTTTTGATTCATAATTGCTTCCCAAATTCATAACCTTCTGATCATTTAGATTGCAACAAGAAATATTTATAAGATTTCTATTTTAAATTGTTTGATGAAATTCGGGAAATAGTTACTTTTAATGTTCGTTGATGTCTCTAAGAATTTTTTCTTTTGATTTAATGCATGTGTCTAAATGTTTATTGTGATATGTTTTCAAAACATTGTATATTGCTTTAGATGTTTGTCAAGAACAAACTTGTGGTACTAATGCTGCTTGTCAGGGACGTGGTCATCGTCCTGTATGTGAATGTCCACAAGGTTTTATGGGGGATCCCTTAACTAACTGTCATCGTAAGTATTTAAACTTTTGACTGAAATATTAGTTTTCTGTTCAAATTTTGTTGTAGTATTGGGTATATAATTTTTACTTCTAAATAATTTTGCATTTTATTAAAAACTTTTTAATATAACTTTGAAATTGTAATATTGTTTTCGTAAGTTATTTTAACCAAAAGAAAAGAAATTAATTTTATTTGGTTATAATTTTCAAGGAAAATAATGTAATATTAAAATATCTGCTGTAATGGATGTAATAGAATATTAATATTTTAGCTCATACTGATGATCGTTGTGCAAATGATGATGAGTGTAGAGGAGATGAAATTTGCAAACTTCTTACAACTACAGGAATTAGAGATTGTGTTGGTGAGTTAACAATTATTCATTTTCTCTTTTTGAGAAAATTGTAATAATTAGAATTTCTCCATCTTGGTAAATTGCTGCAACTTATTTTTTAATTTATAAGTTTCTCTTTGAAAAAATTATATTTATTATCCTCTCAAAAAACATTAATCTTTGGCACTAAATAAAAAAGTTTCATAAATGCTTTTATATAATTCATTTCCAACAATTTTTTTTGAAATGAAGTTTAAAATATTACTGAATTTTTAATTTGCTTAAACATTAATCTGAAATTTTACTTTTTAATCAACTTTTTATGTAACTTCTTTTAATATTTTTTAATTTATTAACTTTTATCATTCTATTAAGTATCACATTTTGTATCATCACATAAAATCATCAGTATGACATCCCAAAAATGATCAGTATCACATAAAATAAATTTTGAAGTTAATATATATAATAAATTCATTCTATTGAATAAAGTTAGAAAGTAAAACTACTTTTCAATACAATGAATTCTTTAACTTTTATATTCAAATTATTATATTTCAGTGGGAGAAAGTTTAAAAAAATCTTAAAACACTTATTTCCTTTCAGTTGTTTGTGAGGGTGTGCAATGTGGACCCAATGCATTATGTGAAGGTAGACGTCATGTTGCGGTTTGTGAATGTCGTCAAGGTTTTACTGGTGATGCTTATGATATTCAACGAGGATGCCAACGTAAGTATTACTATTTATTGCATGGATATACGTTTTGGTATGAAATGCTTTATAGCTTGAAAATTTTTCTACTTACTCATATATGTTATCATTTTTTTAATAGCTCCTCCATTGGATCTGTGTCAAGACAGTTCATCTTGTGCAGATAACCAGATATGCAGAAATGGTGACAATGGATATCGAGAATGTTTTGGTAAATAATATTTTGAATTATTTTACTTAAACTATATTCACAGTCACAATTTTAACCTTTTAAACTTTTTAAATGTTTAAATTTTCCATATAATTATTGAAATTATGTTCATTGATGGAGAGTTTTTTTATTTAGAGTTTTACTTAAGGTCAGTTAATTAATACTCAAATTGTCACTAAACTGAATCAGGCATGGTTAAGTTATGTTAATTGCATATATTAAAATATCAATAATTTTTGCTTTAAAAAATTGTTTCAGTATTTGTTAAAAATAAATTTGATTTTTTATTAAAAGTAGTCTTATTAATTTTATATATTAAATAAAATATATAAAATTTTATAAATATCATTCTAAAAACAGTAAAATATTATTTTTCATGTATTATATCTTTCCGAGAAAATATTATTTATGTGTCACATTTCCTTTTTAATGATAACAACTAAAATATCCTTAAATTCAAAAATTTTGATCATTTTGTCTTAAGTTGACTATAAAATAATTATGCTTAATAAATTTCAAAAATATTAGATTTTATTTTAAAATTAACTAATTTCAGATGTTTGTGAGACAACGCAATGTGGATTGAATGCTTTATGTCGTGGAAAAGACCATCAAGCTACTTGTGAATGTAGACCAGGATTTTCAGGAAATCCAATTGATTTTGGTATTGGATGTCAACGTGAGTAACTTTTTTTTTACAAAAATATACTAAAGACATGAGATTAGAAAATTTACTTGTTATACTGAGAACTTAATTATTAATATTGAAATTATTATCTAAAAATTTTATTCATTATTTTTATAAGAATTGCTATTCTTCAATTTATAAGCTTTTTTTTCTTTAAATTTTTTAATGTCTTACATTTTCTTTATTTAGCTGTTCCTAAAGATAAATGTAAAAGCAACAGCAATTGTCCACCAGACAGAGTATGCCGACCAACACCATCAGGAATTAGAGATTGCGTTGGTAAGACTGAACTTTGTTCAATAATATTTTTAATCATAATGATTTTAGAAAAGATATGCAAAACTTATTTGATATTCTATTATAATTATTAAAAAGACATTTTACTAAATCTTATCCATTTTTAAAATAAATTATTAAATAATACTGACTTTAGTTTTTGTTACATCACATTATGATTTCAATATTATAAAGAGATTTGAAATAATTTTTGCAGATGTCTGTCAGACAAAACGATGTGGTGTTAATGCTGTTTGTGTAGCCCAAAATCATAGAGCTCAATGTGCTTGCCCAGATGGTTTCTCTGGTGATCCAAACAGACAATGCCAAGGTATTTTTTATAACAGTTTATAATTATTATTTAAAATTAATTTGATTGTTGAAATGAATAAATTAATATTTGTTTGATTACTTAAGTAAGAAGAACACTTTCTTAAATTGAAAATCCAAAGAATTAGTCCCTTGAAGTAAAAATCAGTTTTATAATTGTAATAATAAATAATGCCTTTTTTATTTTTATCTATTTGATATATGTACAGCAAATCATAAATTATTTTAAAGTATTAATATGTATATATTAAACATTTTTCAATGCTGTGCATTCTTAAAATATTGTAAATAAGGAATCATCTTGTGAATTTTGAATATTTTCACTTTTAGCTGATCATTGTAGCCTTGATAGAGATTGTCCTGACAGTAGAATATGTCAGCTTACTAGAGATGGAATTAAAGATTGCTTAAGTAAGTTTCAATTTCATAATCTATGAGCTATATAGTTGAGTAATAATCTTTAAAGTAAATAAAGGATACCATTGCTTAGTAAAACTATTTGGATTCTTAAATAATGTTAACTGGTTTTTAGCATCAGGAATGATATGAAATCTGGGTTGCATTTAAATGTTTATATTAAAGTTTAAATTGATTTTATCTGATTCACTGTATTATATATTTTACTCTGGATCATAAATATTTATTATTTATTTTTGTATTGTACAAAAATTTCATTTTCTGTATTATATTATTAGATCCATGTGAGGGACATAGATGTGGACCAAACGCTCAATGTGTGGCAACTGGACATTCAGCATTCTGTGAATGTAGAGATGGATTTGTTGGCAATGGGGATGATATGCAGAGAGGCTGCAGACGTTAGTTTTCTTTTATTTCTTAATAACATTTGTTTGCATAAGATATTTAATCAGGATTAAGTTTACTTACTTTTAATATTTTATTATATTAATTATTATTTTTAATATTTTATTTTTAAATAGAGGGACTGACATTTTTTTAAATTCTTAATTCTAAACTAATAATTTTTTTACAGCTCGTGATAAATGTAAAACTGATAGTGATTGCAGTGACCGAGAAATATGTCGCTTAAATGTTGAAGGTGTCAAAGATTGTGTTGGTAAGTTGTTTGATTTTATTTGCATGCAAATATTCTGTATACAATAATCTTTCTTATAATGATGTACATACATATTTTGAGCTCTATTATAAAAAAATTGTAACCACACACACACATATTTCTGTTGCTGAAACATTCTCCTTTTTAATGTTTTTTTTTCACCTTCTTAATAAATTTATATATAAGAGCTATAATTAAAAGAAAATTGTAAAATAAATATTGATTTGTAATTATTTTAAATGTTCTTTTACACTTGATTATGTTTGCAATAATATTAGACTGGAATAGTATATTTAAACTTCAATGTTTTTAGATGGCTGTTCTGATGCTCTGTGTGGACGAAATGCACTGTGTTCAGTCTCCTCTCACATAGTAGTATGCAATTGTCCATCAGATTTTATTGGTGATCCATATGATAGAAATGTGGGCTGTGAACCTAGGCGTAAGTGTATTTTACATATTAATTCTTTTTTATTCCTATCTATTAATATAATGCAATTCATAAAAGTTTCAACATAATTTTTTTCCTTTAACATTCACTAAAGGAAATCAGGTACTTTTAAAAATACTTTATTTTTACAAAAAAATGTTATATTAACATTGTTTTATAAAAATTATTAACAAAGAAAATACATGCATAAATATGCATACTTCTTTTAAATACTGTAATGAGATAATTTTGTTAAAAATGTTAAACTTTCATTGCAGCACCTGATCTTTGTAATAGTGATTCACAGTGTCCATCAAATGCTGTATGTCGACCTGATATTACTGGTTTAAGAAACTGTTTTGGTAAGCCTTTCTAAACCAGTATTTTACATTTACCGATGTCTAAGAATCGGCAGTTTTATTTATAAATAAAATTTTTATTAAATTAATTTGTTAATTTTATTTATAGATGCATGTGAAGATATACGATGTGGTCCACATGCTACTTGTATATCCAAAAATCATGTTGCTCAATGTGAATGCTTGCCAAACTATGAAGGAAATCCATATGATGAAGTAAAAGGATGTCAGTGTAAGTTATTTGAAAGTTTCACTGAACTTATTTTATTATCATTATGAAACAAATAGCAAATAATATTAGTGTTAATTATAGTTAACTTTTATATTACTAACTATAGAAAATTATATTATTAAACATATGAAATACTCTTGTTGAAATAAATATATAGGGAATTCTTCATAAAAAATATACAATAAATGAAAAGTTGAGTATTTATTATTATTTCTTATATTATGTTTCCTTTTTATTAATTAATACATTTTTACTTTATATTTCTTACAATATAGTGCCACATGATTGCAACATAGATCAAGACTGCAAGACTGATGAAGTATGTCGCAAGCACACTGATTCAGTTAGAAAATGTGTCCGTAAGTGATTCATAAAATTTTCAATTTTTTGATATATTTTTAGCATTAATATATTATTTAAAGAAAGTAAAGTATACTTTAAAAAATCTAATTTCTAAATATACTTTTCTGAATAATTTTAATGCAATTTTAAATATTATGTATTTTACTTGAATTTATTAAATATTCTATATATCAATTGTACATGTTTTAATATTCCAAATGAAATGAATAGTTTGGTAAATATTGTATCTCATATGTTAGTTATGGGCTGCAAAAATTTCTTTCAGTTGAAACTATTTGAATAAATTTGAATTTGTAAGGGAAGTTTTTTATATAACAATCACAGCATTATTATTTTAACTAAGTATTTGAATGCATAGTTGCGGAGATAATTTTTCATAAAATTGTGTTTTTAATAATTAGTTTCCATATTCAGAAAATAATGATAATTTATTTTAGATGTATGCTTATTCGATCGATGTGGACCAAATGCTGAATGCTTTGGAGAAAATCATTTGGCTGTATGTAGATGCCCAGCTGGTTATGAAGGCAACCCCATTGATCCACATGTGGGATGCATTCGTATGTTTATATTCTAACATTTTATTTTAAAGATACAATAAAAATTTTATTTATTGCATATTTTGCTCTCTTGAATTTTTTCTTATAATTTAATCATCTTTGAACAAATATTTTGCTGTTTGATTAATGATAAATTCATTGCATTTTGCAGCTCGAAGTCCAAACGTTTGTGAGGAAGATCGGGATTGTGGTTCACAGCAAATATGTCAACCAGTGAATGAAGGCTATTTAGATTGTAGAGGTAAAAAAATGCCTATCTGTATATTATTTAATTAAAGATGTTAATATGAAAGTTCAGAATTTCATTCTAAATTTAAAAAAATAATACATATAATAATGATTTTTGATTACCAATAAGAAATAATTATGCTAAATGATTTTAATTAAAAATATTTTGTTCATATTTAAAATAATAATACAAAATCTTATGAAAAATGTATAATAGAAAAATTTTTTAAGCATGATGAATATGAATTTTTCTGCCTTTATTCAATAAAATCTTCAATGCATTAATTATAAACTGTTCCTAACCAACAAGCTGGTCTTGAAAATGTTCCAAAATTCTAAATTTTTCTTCAGTATTTGTCATCAATCAGTCTATATTTAATGGTTATATTTCATAAGATCTTAATTTCCTTTAGACTAGTAATATTTTTAGTCTTGGCATTTACCAAACTATATGATATGAGAGCATTTTATTTATTAAAATAAATTTTAAAGTAAATTCATGAATTGCTACTTTAATTTTTAATTTATTACTTTTATTTTTGTTGTCTGTAAATTTTAAAAATATATTTTCATTTTTATCTTCAGAACTAGGTCTTATATCAATGGTTATTTTGACAATAAATAATTTCAATATCTTTTAAAATTTGTTTAATTCTCATTAATATTGAAGTTGAAAATATTGCATCTATATGATATATGTTTCATTGGTTATAGTGTATATAACAATATCTGTGAAAATTATTAGAAAAATTAAAAGTAAATTTTAAAAAGTGTTTTTTATTATTTCACATTTCTTTCAATCATTATGGAACTGTATATCTCAAGCTCTACAGATCCACAAATATGCTAACATATTTTATTTGTTCCATTTGAAATTTGGTTTTGAAATTAGGACTTTTTAAAAATGCTGACTCAATAGATGTTTATTATTGAAACATTATCCATTCATTATCCAATATTGCAGTCAAATGTATGATTTTATATAAAAATTAGTTTAATTTCCTTCTTCATTTGTTTATTTTTTTAAGAAATATATATTTTTTATTTTATTTGCATTTTTTTAAATTAATTATTCTACAATGTTCTTTTCAAATTTAACATTTTTAATTTTTAGATGCATGTGAATATGTGCAGTGTGGTCCTAATGCTGTTTGTTCAGCAAGAAATCATCAGACCAGATGTGAATGTTTACCTAATCACACTGGTGATCCTTATAACCTTGTCAATGGATGCAAACGTAAATAAAATGATTTATTATATTAAACATTTGTTTATTAAAGTTATTTTCTGTTTACTATTACACAACAGAAACATGGAGATTAATTGCTTAAGAATTATTATTTCTATATTAATTGCTTGAGAATTATCATTTCATTATTTATGTTTTCTAATCATAATTCTTAAACCCAACTTTGATATGATTGATTTGTTTGCTTATATAAATATTGTAATGTATGTTTTAATAAATAAGCAGTCAAATAAGCTTACTTTCCTTTAAGATTCTGTGCTTCTGTCTAAAAACAAGCCTTAATTAAAATCACAAAATGAATTTTTTTTTATTGATCTCTTGTGAAACAGTTAAGAAAATAATAGTGAAAATGTGTATTATTAATTTTAATATTGCCTAAAATTTTTGAAATATTTTCAAGATTATCATTAAAAAATATATTTTTCCATAAAAATAAGAGTTAATATTAAACTATATTTAACACTTTTAATTTTTTGTTTTTAACTTTTTACAAATACTTTTTAATGCATTTTTAATTTCCTGAGTTTATTAAAAATGTTTAAATTATTTTTCTTTTCAAAATCCCTAAAATAAATTTAAATAGTGAGATATAACTGTAAATAAGATCATATTAAACATTTTACTTCCATTTTTTAATTGATTATTAATTGTACACGCAAACTTTCATTGAATTTGATATTTGAAATCTATAGTAAAATCGGTCAAATTAATTAAACTGGTCGTAATCATATCCTCTGTATTATTGTAATTCTATGTTATAGATTAAATTAAAAATATTTGCACATAATCAATTCATACATTTATTAATTTTTTGCTGTTTTGTAGCACCTGCACTTGATGAATGCCAAGTTGATTGGGACTGTAAAAGAAATACAGATGTTTGTAAACCAGACAATTCTGGTGTAAAACATTGCATAGGTATGATTATTTATGTCATCCATTTTAATTGCCCATTGCTTTTAATAAGTTTTGACTATTATTTCCAGTAAAACTGTGCATTTATTATGAATTATTTTAAAAATCTATTCTATGCTATATTAATTTGCATTTTTACATCTTAATGATGATCATATTATTTATTTTATTTAAATTATATGTGGGATAATATTTAATTAGTAGAAATTTTAATTTTTAGATCCATGCACTTTTAATCCTTGTGGTTTGAATTCCGAATGTTATGCCAAAAATCATCAATATGAATGTGTTTGCAAAGAAGGCTTTATTAGAGATCCAAATAGTGATTCAGCTTGCATGCGTAAGTATTATAATGTCATTTATGTTTATATACATTTGGCTATGCCATACTTATTCAGATGATTTGTTTTGATACTTTGTTGATTTTTAAATACAAATCTTTTAAGTTTTTATGTTTTTCTTAAAAATTATTTTCTCGATCACAAGTGAACGTTTATAGGATTAAATATTTATTCCATAAGTGCTTTATTTAAAAAAATAAATAGCAAATAGTCTGCATCTGGTATTTCTTTATGGCGATTTCTGTTTAAAAATTGTTAAGAATAGATAATTTGCATTGTATGCAAGAGATTAGATAATTATTATATTTGTATCTATTGATCGATGTTAATATTTTCTTCATTAGCTTTATTTTATAAATTACAAAAAAGTTTTTGAAAAAAAAGTATTATGCAGGAAATATGTTAATCTCTTATTTTGTTAGAGAATAAAAATTTAGCTTTTTTGATTTACCAGTTATAAACATTTTCATTCCAATGCAATTATTTGCTTGATTGTAGTTTCAATTACATAATCTTTTACAAAGCATTTTTAATGAAAAAGATTATGCTTGCATACTTGATAAGTGAATTATTGTTTGATTTGTTTTATACATTGCATTTTTACATTTTTTACATAGCATCATTATACATTTTTAGAATTGATATTGCATCATATAAAAATACAAAGCTTGTAAATATTGTTTCATAGGAATACAAATGTTCATATTTTAAATAAATTTTAACTTTTAGCTCGTGAGCCTGATGAATGTAAGGAAGATGTACAATGTCCATCATTTGGAACTTGCAGGCCTAATGACTTGGGAATTCTTAAGTGTGCTGGTAAGTTTTAAATTTCTAAAAATCAATATATGTTAAATTATTATATTATGTGCATCCTTAAATACAGTATTTCAAATAAATTATTATTTATAATAGTTATATTAATTTAATAGCTCTGGTTATTAATTATAATAAATTTCTACTTATTTGAACAACTAAAATTATAATTATTTATTGTTTCAATAATTTAAATTTCTGAATTACTTACCAAAATAAAAAGCAATAAGAGTTTCAGCATTTGAAAGGAAATTTTATGTTTTAATAATATTTTTTGATGAATATATTCATCATATATATTTATATGTGAAAATATATTTGGTGAATATTTTCATGTATACTGAAAAGTAGTTGAAACTTTGAGGTAATTCATTACTTGCTGGAAAAAAATGGAATTTGAGTAACAAAAGTATTTCATCAACAAATTTATTTTCTTGACATTTAAATATGCCTGCTTATTTACAGATTTTTTTGGTTTAAAATGCTAGTCACTTACTCAAAAGTCATGTGCTTTTTTGAATGAAATAAATTCTAATAATTTAAATACTATGTTTAAAGAATTTATTTAGCATTTGTCAGCTTTACTTAGTTGATATAAAAATTCAGCAATTAATCTGAATCTATTTCGGTATAAAAATTGAAAAAGCAAAAAAAAATTTACTGGCGAATTTATATAGAAATTTTTAAGTCAACTTTTGTTACACAAAAAACAAAATTGCTTAATAAATTCATGTTGACCTTCACTTAATGTAATAAATAATAGTCCTTAAATTAAGCATAATATTGTAAATTATTTATTAATTTATATCAAAGCAAATATGTTGATAAATCTCATTCACAATAAATGTTTGCAACAACATAGTTTTAATACCTATTTTTTCTTTTATAGAAATATGTTTGGATTTCTCTTGCTCACCAAATGCAGATTGTGTCGCAATCAACCACAAGGGACAGTGTACTTGTGAGGAAGGTTTTACTGGGGATCCCAACAAAAGAGGAGGTTGCATACGTAAGTTTTATTATTTTTAAATTTGAAAATTATAATGCTTGATTTGAATATCATTCTTAAAATAAATGCTTTAATGTACAATTGTTTATGGCACTTAGATATATTATTGATATTTATGTAATGAAATCTGTTCTTTATACTTATAGCAATTGATAGAGATGAATGCAAAGCCAGTGATCATTGCTCTTCAGCATCAGAATGTCGGTCAGATTTAGATGGAACTTTGAAATGTTTTGGTAGGTTAAAGTTATGTTTTATTTAATGAAAAGTTATAATATTTTATTAAATAGACATTAATTTTTAAAATAATTACCAATTACTTTTATTTATAAAATATTTTTTTTCCATTTTAACATATATACTTCTTCAAAATTGAAAAAAATGATCCTGAATTATAAATCTGTTTAGAATGCAGAAAATTATATTTTAAAATCTATAATAATTGCATTATTAAAATTATTTAAATTTCAGTTATCTATCTTTATCCATCTAGTTTTTGTATTTATTTCATCAAAACTAATTTTTAACGACATTAATTTTAAACAAATTTGCTCTTTTGTTATTTTTCGCTTTTAAGTATTGAGTTGATTTATATTGAATTTTTATTTTAGATTTAAAGTTTGAATTTCATTTTGCATAAGCATTTCTTTTGACTACATAATATTCATTCTTTCATTGATTACTTTTTTCAGATGTTTGCTCACATATACAATGCGGACCAAATGCTGTTTGCATTGCTATCAATCATGTTGCTCAATGTCAATGTCCTCAAGGGCTTTATGTTGGCGATCCTTATGATTTGACTAGAGGCTGCAAACAAGGTATTTATTCAATCTGATTGAATAAATATTTACTTTTATTTTTCCTATTGTTATAAAGTGCAAAAGAATTAATTTGTCTTTTAGAAATTTAACTCTTTTAAATATAGATATGATGTATAAAAAGTGTGAATTTCAATTGATTGGAATAATTAATTATAAGCCGATGAGAAAAAATGAAATTATAAATTTACCAATATTTAAGACTTAAATTTTTATTTACTGTTTAATAAAATTTTTTAGATAATTTACATTGATAAAGTGATCAGAACATCTTTTTCCTTGTATTATATTTATATATCACTATAACATATATGACCTCTAAAAACCTTATGACCTCTAAAAATTATTTATCTCAACTAATTATGAATTTTGCTTTAATTATTTGTATTGAATTGGAAAAACTTATTTGAATTTTATTCTTTTATTAGTTGAATGTATAACAGATGAAGATTGCCCACTCGATAAAAGCTGTGCACCTGAGAATTATTGCTTGAGTAAGTATTGTAATATGCGTGTTAAAATTTCTTTTATCAATGTGTAAAATTATTACTAAGCTTTATCTACATAAAGTAATTTTTTATGTGGATAATATATTTTATCATGCAAATATTTTTATTATATATCATACATATTTATATAGAAATATTTTTTATATTTGTTGAATATTTATGTAAACAGAAATATTTAATCTAAAAGCAAGTTTATAATCACGAATTAATAAAGTTTTTTTGATGGTTCTTTTACATATGAATTTTCTGTACACATCTTCTTAAAATTAATATTTTGCATGAATAACCTCATTTTGTAAATGTTTATGTTTGGGTACATAAAAATTCGCTTTTGGAAGTGACAAATGCTTAGATAATATATTTACAAAAAATTATCTAAATTGTTAGAACAAATTAAGCTGTTAACTGTAACATTTATAAATTTAAAATAGCATACAAGGAAGAAATTAAAAAATAGGAAACCACTACCTTATTTGTTTTTTAATTATTTAATCTTTTGTATAGATCCTTGTATTAATGGATGTGGTAAGAACGCTATTTGTGTTGCTGAAAACCATCATCGTACCTGTCAGTGTCCAGCAGGAATGACTGGAGATGCATATGGAAGAGGATGTAAAGCAATTCGATTCTGTGAAAGTCACCCATGCCATCCAACAGCTAAATGTGTTGACACTAAGGGAAGCTACAAATGTCAATGTCCGCTTGATTACATTGGTGATCCTTATCGTGAAGGATGTCGCCATCCTAATTCTTGTCCTTCTGGAGACCAGGACTGTCGTCCAGATGCAGCTTGTTTGCCAGATATTAGTGGAGAAAATATGTGTAAAAATCCTTGTGAATCATTCAACTGTGGACCAAATGCTCATTGTGAAGTTGTAAACCATCGTCCTAGATGTACTTGTCCATCAGGTTTCCGAGGAGATCCTGATCCAGACAGTGCTTGCTTACGAATCTCAGTTTTCTGCCAGGATGCTAAAGACTGCAGAGATAATCAAGTGTGTGTTGATGGACAGTGTAGGCTATTTTGTAGTTATGACAATGAGTGTGCACTTGGAGAGAAATGTATTAATAAGCGATGTGTGCTACCATGTTTTGCACATTCAGGGTGTCCTGCAAAAGAAGCTTGTGTTTCTAGTGGCTATTGTCAAGTTGGTTGTCGAGATAACAATGACTGCTTATATAAAGAAGCTTGTATTCAAAACCGTTGCCAGAATCCATGTGAAATCAAAGGAGTTTGTGGTCCAAATGCTGTATGCAGTGTTGTTGATCACAAAGCGACTTGTGAATGCCCTCCAGGATTTGAAGGTTCACCATCAGCTGTTTTAGAATGTAAGAGAGTTTATCAGAAATGTTCGCCAAGTATATTCTGTCCACCTGGGTTAAATTGCATTGGAGATCGATGCCGTGCACCATGTAGCAATTGTGTAGATGGAGAAGTGTGTGTAAATGGTGTTTGTATGGGTAAGTAATGTTGTTAATATGCTTGTAATATATTAATTAATGGAGATAATTCTTCATCTTATTTTTTATATTAAAAGATACCAATTACAATGATAAAATTTCAAATTGTAATATCTGATAATTATTGTTGGTTGATAAAATTAAATGATTTTAAAATTTAAGTCTGGAATTTACTATTTAGACTAGATGTCAAATTTTAGAATAGATTTAAATGAGCCCTTGTACTTTAAAACTTAGAGTGATTTCTTACTATTACTTTTTAATTTCATTATTAAAATCAGTTTTCTTAATGGTTCTTCATTTGTTTCTCATTCTTCCTTAATATTCTTCTTTTTATAAACACATATCATTAGTGACACTATTTATTTCTAACTTATTTTCTAGACCAATATAATATACTAAATCAAAAGAAGAGGCAATATGAAATTTGGAATACGAAAAGCAATTCAGATACTGAAAATTTCAGTAAATATTTGAATGAGCTGAATTGGAAAATTTTCTTAATATTAGAAAAATTTTTGATTTGAAAGAAACAACTCAAACAAATGCAGGGAATACCATTAATTGGAAGCATATTTTGTAATTTATGGAATTCTTTATAATTATTATGCATATATTCCCTGTAATTGAATAACATATTTTGAAAATCAGTGTAGAAAAATAAATAAAAATCCTTTACTAAGAATACTTTAAGAATACTTAAATTTTTATGAAGTGTGGAATGCAGAAAGTAAATGAATTTTATGACTTTTATTCAATTGATTTAAAAGTTCTTATGAATTGCTTAGAATCATTTTTAATTAATTTTGTAAATAGTTATTGCACTATAAAAGTGTGAAATTCCTTATAATAAATCGGTATTGTATGTATATAGTTGAAATTGGATTAAAAATAGTTTATTTTAACCAATTTTTATTCTGTTCGCTTATTTAGTAAAATGTTGTAATACAAGAGTGGTTGAAATTTTATTAACCTAAGTAGTTAAGATTTTGTTAATATTATTTATCTGGAAACAGTATTCAAGAAGTATTTTATTTATTCATTTTCATGATTGAATTTTTAAATTTAAAAACTTTTTACTATATACTCTCATTTTTTTCTAATATTGTTTATTAATAAAATATTTTAATGAAATTAGTTTATATTTTTGTGCAATATCCCCAAACTTTGAATTTAGAAATTTAATTGCTTACTTGCAGTTTTAAGAAAAAAATTAGCATGTACAAAAAGTGACCATAGAAAAATAAAACAAATAAAAACAAATCAAGAAATTTTAAATTATACAATATCATAGCTCTATAAAAATTTAAAGAAATCTCATATATTTAAAGAGATTTTTTCATCGTCCTAATTCTGAATTTTTTCCTGGATAACTGTTATTTGGAAGTATTATGAATACATTTATTTCTGATTTTGTGTACTTTTTTTCTTACAGTTATTTGCTCTACAGATAATAACTGCCCTGTGAGTGAAATCTGTATTAATCAGTATTGTCAAGGTATTTTTTTCAACTATTCATCATTTAAATTTTATTATCCTCAAAAGCTTTTATAAATGTTCTCATCTTTTAAAAATTATATTTTTAAATCTAAATATAAATAAATGATTTAAATATTTTATTTTGATTGAGTTCTTATTATAAATTAAAAATAATATTTTTTATAAAAAAAAACTAATTTGCTGGAAATTTATTTTTAAATAGTAATTCAATAAATGTTTTACAATGAACATTAAAATTCAAGTTACATCTCAATTTTAATTTTTGTTTAATTTATAAAGTACTTGATTCACATTTAATTCAAATTGTTATTACTTCTTTCATTTTAAATGATTAAATTATTATAGTTTATTTACACTATTACTTCAAGTAAAATCACTTTTTATTCCAAGTATAAAATACTCTATTATTATTGTTATATTCCTTTTATGAATTTAAATTTCTTTTTCTTAGTTGGATGTAGAGCAGATGGAGATTGTCGGCTTAACGAAGTTTGTGGTGCCAACAGATGTACTTGCAGACCTGGCTTTAACCCAACACCATCTGGTTGCGAAGGTAAATTTATAAAATTTAGTTATAGAGTTTGTTTTATGTTAACCTAAATATTATAGACCTTTTATGTTATGTAAGCCAAATATAAAATGTTTATATGTGTCAAACTAAGTACATTTTATTTTTATTTCAGATAATAATGAATGTTTATCTAATCCTTGCCATCCTACCGCATTATGTGTAAATTCAGCTGGTAGTTATTATTGTCAGTGCAGGGAAGGGGACATTGGAGATGGATATACAGGATGTAAGTTTTAAAAATCAATCTTGTTTGACTTTTAATTATTTTTCTTATAACCATAATTTCAAATTAAATTAAATCTCAATTGGCTAAAATATTTTGAAAGGAAGTCAAGCATAAATCAAGTATTAATTTATCATCTTAAAAAATCAGTAAATAATCCAATAAAAATCCACTTCTATAATATGAACTTCTTTGGCATAGGACTACTTTTTGCACATGTGTTTAACACGTGTTTTTCAGAATTCAACATTAAAGCCACTGGAATTTAAAGTATAAAATTAATATTATTATTATTATTAAGATTATATTTCTCACAGTTTTACAAATTTTGGAGAGATTGATTTGATAATATTCATAAAATTCCATACTCTTCATGTCATTATTGGATTACTCAAGCTGGTTATTCTTCAAAAGCATTTTCAATAGGCATTCAATGAAATATTAGATTCAATGGATATTTAATAAGTGTTAATCCATTAAATAACTGTAGACAAATATGCATAAAAAATTTTTCTGATTCCAAAAGCAGCGTGGTCTTTTTGATATGTAACAAATACAATTCCATGGTGATTTAATTTAAAAATAATAACAATATTTTTAGGGATATATTTACCATTCAAAACAGTGTGTTGTCAAAATTTTATTAAGGAATTTTGTCTTAGTTAATTCTGTAGTTTTGATACAATGTGATAAACTATAAAATATCGGCTTTTTATCCCTTCAGGGTATTTTGCCAGATTATTGAGACAATTGTGCTATATAAAATGCATGCTCTATTAATAAATCCTATGAAATAGAAAGGTTTGTACTATATTTATGTTATTGAAATAATTTTTTAAAAGTAGTTGTTACTTTTCAAGTACAATTATTATTCTGATTATATAAATAGTTTAAATTTAATTAAATTCATTGTTTTAAAACCACTTGACTTCAGCAGGTAATTTTATAAATTAAACATGTCTGTAAATGAAATGCTGATATAGGGAACTTTTATTTCAGGTCGACCTCAAGGAGAATGTCCTAATGGTGATCGAGATTGTCCACAAACAGCTGCTTGTGGAATTGATGAACAAGGAATTCCAAAATGCATTAGTAAGTTCACAATCAACATTTTTAAATGCAATTTATATATGTTTACACAACTTGTATCTGCATTTCCTGTATATAGTTTTCATCTAAATATCTGATATTTGAATATGTTATTGAAATAAACGTCTAAAAGATCATCTAAAATATCTGATATTTGAATATGTATTGAATTTTTCCAGATCCTTGTGAGAGTAAACCATGTGGGCCAAATGCTGAATGCAGTGTATCAAATCATATTCCTCAATGTTTCTGTCCAAAGACTGGATTATTTACAGGTGATCCTTATGAAGCATCGAGAGGCTGTGTCCAAGGTACTGTTACTCTCCTATTAAACAAATTCTTGATGTCTTTAATTAAAATTTATTTTGGAAATAATAGTTATATTTTATACTGATGAAATTTTGTCTTCTCTATTTAGTTGACTGCTTACAAGATAGTGATTGCAATTTCGATCGTCAGTGTATAAACTTTGTTTGTGAAAGTATGTATTTTGCTTAGAAGAAGTTGTACATGTTGAAGTAATCATATTTAATGAAAAAATTTTAACATATCTTTTTTTGTCTTCAAGGTCCTTGTGTGCAAGTCAACTGTGGACCGTATGGTACATGTGTTGTACGAAATCGGCAAGCATCATGTCGCTGTGAACCAGGTTATGAAAATAATGGAAGATTAACTTGTGTTGGTAAGTTATCAAATTAAACATTTTTCTATCAATTTGTTCCGTTATTCATTTTCCCATGATTCATGAGTTTATTTATAAATTGCAAAATTTTGAACTAATTTAAAAAATTGTAGTTTGAATTAAAATCTAATGAAAATTCAATTTAAAAATTTTTTGAAAATTAAAAATTGATTTATGTCAAATCAATTAATTTAGTAAAATTCATAATTTTTAATTAAAATTAATAAATTTAAGTTAAAAATCAGATAAAGTCAACAATAAACCTTTTCACTTCTTGATTATTAAGTTTGAAACTCTTACTGTTAACTTAATTATAACCAACTGTAGATTTTTTTTAAAAAAGATAAGTTATTCTTTATTGTCATTAATTTATATGCAAAAATAAGGTTTATATTAAAAGATTATAAACATTATTGTTTTCTTCCAAATATTTTCACTTATTTGAAAGACTGATATTGAATGCCATGTAAAATGTATAATAAAAGAAGCAAAAATGTACTAAGGAAACATGTTATTAGAAATAGTTCTAAAAATAGTGCTAAATTTTAAACTGCACAATTGTTAGTTTTATTATTGCATAATTCTTCTTTTGAGTTTTATTAAGCATCATTCTTGTCTTCCAGATGTTGATGAATGCAGACAACATCCTTGCCATGCTTCAGCAGTATGTGAAAACACACCAGGAAGCTTCTCTTGTCGCTGTCCTACAGGCTTAACTGGAAATCCTTTAATTCATCCTGGATGTATGTTTTTTTAATTGTTATTTTACTTTTCAAAATTTGCATATTCTCTGGTTTTCAAAATTAATTAAGTAAATTGTAAAACTTATAAATGTAGAATTAAAGTAATCTTCCCTATTTTTCTTCTTTAGAAACTCTAATGCTATAACTATCTTTGGCTTACTATTAATAATTAAACACTCTTGAAGTTATTATCATGACAAAATCAGTAATGATAAAATATGACAAATCATAGTTATTTAAGTTGTATATTATTATATTATTGTATATTATAAAATGTAAATTTATAACTGTAGCATATATCAGTAATTCAGTGCTTATTTTAAGATTGGTCATAATTCAAAATATTTTATTTTAGAAATTAAAAATTTATTTAAAATTCTTATCATAAATTATCTTATACCATCCTAAAATTTTAGATTTTATCTATTGGAAATTTATAAGCTTTGGCCTTTAGATTTAAAACTTGAGTTAAAAATTACTATAAGGAAATGATCTTAAAATGTATGATTTATTACTTAAAGGGTATTTGTGATTTTTGTTATAATTTAGCTCAAATGACTAAAAATGTTTTTGATAATTCTTTATTGTAAAAGACTATATAAATTATTGTTTTCTTCCAAATATTTTCACTTCTTTGAAAAACTAATATTGAATGTCATGCAAAATGTACTATAAAAGAAGCAAAAATGTACCAAGGAAACATTTATTAACAGAAATAGTTCTAAAAATAGTGCTAAATTTTAAACTGCACAAAATTATAGTTAATATTTGGATACATATAAAAATATAGATTCTAATATTTTACTTTATCATATATATGTCTCAAGTAATAAGTCATCATTTTTTTAGTTTTGAAAAAATAATTATGACAAAATAATACAGCCCTTATTTTTATTTTAAAAACTATATCTATTATGTATTTATTCTTATTTTAAAAACTAAATCTTTTAATACAATACTATTATTTGATTAACATTTTTTTCCTTCAGGCCATGATCCAAATATGTGTTTCAATGGAGATTCGGATTGCGCTGATTCTGCAGCTTGTGTACGAGTAAAAGGAGATCCTTTCTGCAGAGGTTGGTTTAGTTACTTATTTTACAAACTTTTATACAATGTTTTTAATAATGCTTCTCATTACAACATATATTCATTCATATGTAAATTATAAATGATGTATTATTTACATTTTACATCTATTGTCATATATTAAATTATTTTTTTTAATCTTTATATTTTTTCTATTTTTATCATACCAAAAATATCTATTTGGAATTTAATTTCATTCCTATGAAATTAAAATAACCAAATTTATTTTGAACAATTATTTTTATTCATAATTTCAGATCCTTGTGAATCACCAACAGCATGTGGTATTAATGCAGATTGTCGAACAATTAATCACCAAGTCCAGTGCACATGTCCTCCAGGATATACTGGGGATGCAACATATAGGTGCACAAAAGGTGTGTTAATTATTTCTACAAAATTATTATGCTAATAGGGTATCATGTTTCACAATTTTAATTTTAAAAATAAAATTATTCTCTGTTGTATACTCCTTTAAACATAATTATTTTCTACTAATACTTTCCTAAAAAAGTTATTGGAAAACACAAAAATCAATTTAATTTATAAATGATGAATTTTTATGCATGTATTATCAAAACATATACGAAAGTCTTATATTAATCTATTAGATTGTTTAACATAATTGTAAAAATTTATTTTTAATCGAATTAATAAAACTTAATATGTTATTTTTAAAATGGGAAACATTTTAACTTTATATGAATACAATATTGACTATTTTTATATTACATTAAATTTTAAAATGGAGGACTTTCTGCTATGACCTAAGAAAAAATTAATGATTAAAAATTTTTTTTATTTATATTTCATTTTAAATAAATGGAATAATATTAGTTGTCATATAATCTTAGTTCACTAAATTATTATTTTGAAATTCAATTTATCTCTTGTTTTTATATAATTTACTTTGATTATAATATCGATATTTGTTCTAATTATTTTGTGTCTTGTTTTTTTTTGTTCATAATATAAACTGATTTTCATACTTAATACATAACCTGCTTTTTCCAGTTGAATGTGTTGTCAATGATGAATGCAAAGATAATCAAGTGTGTGAAAAAAATAATTGCATTGGTAAGTTGCTCTCTTATTATTCTCCTTTTAAATTCCAAAATAAAATTTCATATTTCATTTCTTTTGTCATTTTTTCTTATATGAACTTTCATTATTTAATTAGATGCTTGTTCAAGCCAAGCCAATTGTGGTCAAAATACTGTATGTCAAGCAAGGAATCATGGAGCAATTTGTCGATGTAGAGATGGATTCTATGGAGATCCAATTGCTGGATGCAGAAGTATGTAAATGTGTTCTTAATTTAAATCGATTATATATCATATAATAAAAAGATGTGTTTTTGTTATACTTATTATATTTATTTTCATTTTAGAAATTATACCTTGTGATACTGATATTAATTGCCCTGCTGGAGAATTGTGTCAGAAAGGAGTATGCAATGGTATGTAATCAATGAGCATTAAAAAATTAAAAAATGCGATTCTTGATTAATTATTTTTCATGAAAAGTTTCCAAGATGAATAATTTCCGCTAAGAGTATCCAGAATTTTACATTTTTAATGATCTTACTTAGCTCAGAAAATATAGTTTTATTATTATTGACTTTAAGTGAAACTATGGAATTATGTGTGTGTTGTAGAATCTATTTTATTTGACAAATAGAACTTTTCATGATTAAAATTTATTTTTATCCAATTATCTCATGCAGATATTAAGTTTTTGGCAAATTTAATTCATTTGATCTTGAAGTGTTTAAAGTTTATTTATTTTATTAAAAATATTAAACATTTGTTTGAAAATCATCAAATTATTTAAGTACTCTCATTTTTTATTTTGAAATTTCTTCGTTTCATTTAAAAATAATTGTATATAATTTGCATCATTATGTCTTTACTTATGGTTTTGTTATTATCTTTTTCAAAATTTTGTGAATCATGAATTGTAGAACTAGGAAATAATAATTGTAATCATTATATGTGTTTAAATTACTTTAAAATTAAAATAGCAGTTTTGAATTAACATGCATTATACTGATATTATAATTCTACTCCTTAAATACATCTGTATTCTATTTCTTTATATTTTAATTTATTTATTTTTGCAATATTACTTTAAATAAACATTTTTTCTAGTTCCATGCAATAGAGACCGAGATTGTGGTACTAAAGAACGATGTGAATTGGGTAGATGTGTGTGTAAGTATTTGATTTTTTAATTTAAAATTATTTTTTAATTAATATTTGTATTTAAAAAGAATTTTAGCAAACATTGTTATATTTAATCTCCTTACATTTGAATTTAATTATATAATTGATTCTTTCAGCAATATGTTTATCTGAAAGCGATTGTCCTGAACATCAAGTTTGTAATGCTGGAAAATGCATAACTGGTAAGTGAAAATTTTACCAACTGCAATTCTTTCACATGTCAGTTATTTTTGCAATGTTTGAATTGATATTTTTTCTGATAATTCATGTAGGTAAATAGTTGTTAAATATTATTGACTTAAATGGTTTATTTATTTTCATATATCTTAGTGCAGCATTCATAAAATAAAAATACTCAACTAAATCAGAATATAGAATTCTTATAAGTGAAAATGTAACAAAATATTTCTTTCTTTTTGTCTTGCTTTAAAAAAGTTTCATTTTCATTGATTATTAATTTAATTACTAGATTCCACAGTAAAACATTGAATAAAAGTTGCTAAATAATTTGTATCAAATAAATACTTTTCTCTAGATCACAGGTGCAATCGGGATAATGAATGTAGTGACAATCATGTTTGTAGAGCAAGCATCAAGGGATATAATGATTGTGTTGGTAAGTATTTTATTACATATTAATAAAAAATTTTCTTTATTCATACAATTAAAAAACAACTTAATGAATGCAATACTACACTTAATAATCCATCATAATTTTTCATTTACTCACTTTTATGATTTTAAATAACTCTTATTAAATTTGTCAATGCAAATAACAGTGAAATTAAATATCTTTGTAGCATATATTTCATGCTTATGCTCATTACAGATCCATGTGAATTAGCACTATGTGCACCACATGCATATTGCCATTCAAGAGGTCATTCTGCTGTATGCAGATGTGAAGAAGGCTACATTGGTGACCCAGTAGACCGAGGCTGTGAACCAGGTATATAAAATAAGTTACATAAAAATTTGTATATATGAATATATATCTATGTTCAGTGTATCTGTTATATTGTACATTTGTGAAACTTTTAATTGCACTAAAATTTTACTTATTCTACATAGTTGAATGCTTGCGCAATGAAGATTGTCCAAATTCAGAAGTATGTGAGAAACATGAATGTGTTGGTAAGTTTAGTTTTATTTTCATTAGATTTTTATACTTAAAATATATCTTAGTATTTTTAAATTACTTATATATTTTAAATTCTTTCCATCAGATCCTTGCAAGTTACAAAATATCTGTGGTTCAAATGCCTTCTGTGAATCTAGAAATCATGCACCTATCTGCAGATGTTATGAAGGATATGATGGGGATCCTATTATTGGCTGCCGACCAACTGATTACTGTGCTAGTAGACCATGCCACCACACTTCTATCTGTAAAAACAAGTTTGGAGGGTATGAATGTTTCTGTCCCCCAGAAAGAAATATTGGAAATCCATATGCAGATCCAGGATGTAAGTTAATTTTTTTTACTATTATCTCTTAATTTTTCTAAATGAATTTTTTTTATAATGAACTGTATGTTTATAAAGCTAAATTATCTGTGCTTATAAAACTAAACTCCTTGGCACAATAGCCCCATGTGGGCCAAGGCCTACAGTGCCCATAACTGTTTTCATGACCGAGGGCCCTGGGGTGCGAAGCATATGTCCCAGTTAGGTGGTCAGCCTAACGTAAGTCCCCCAGTGTTTAGTTCCCAAGCATGCTTGGTGCTCAGTTAGTCGACCTGAAGGGATGAAAGGCTGAGTCAACCTTCCCCAGCCCGAGGATCGAACCTTGGACCTGTGTCATGGTAGTGAGAAACGCTGCCACTAAGCCACTGGGCTTCATCTGTGCTTATACCTGTATAAATATAAAAAGGAAAATTAAAATACTTACAATTTTAATTTTCCTTATTTATACTTGAACTAATGTATAAAAGTTAAAATATATTGTTCACTTTTAATTTTTAATTACTTTATTTTTGAATTATAAAATATGCAAATTTGTTATATAAAATATGCAAAAAGTATGTTTTATTAATTTTAGGCATTCAAATTCCCTTTAAATTTTCTGTTAAATATAAATCTACATTTAAATATCTATTGTTTTTCTTATCTGTTATTTATTATTTTAACTATTGATGCATTTTTTTAATATTCATAAAAGTTTTATTAATCATTGTCTTTATTTTTAAATTTTAATCTAGGTCGTGGGGAAAATGAATGTCCACAAGGAGATAGTGATTGTCCATTCACAGCTTATTGTGATCGTACAACTATACCACCAATGTGTAAAAGTGAGTATAATTATTTTCTCTATTTCATTAATTTAATTTTTAACTTTATAATAGCTAAAATCTTGTCCTAAATTTATTTAATTCTAAGTAAATGGTTATTTATTTTCTCTCTGAAATAATACATTACGAAACTATTACTGAATAAATTTTATAACAATGTTATATAAAGTAATATTATGATAAATATTGTGATAATTCTTTTTTAATTAATATTTATATTATATTGTGATAATTCTTCTTTTAGATCCATGTCAAGCTCCTGGAGTCTGTGGAGTAAATGCACTATGTCGTGTTGAAAATCACAGAGCTGCATGTTATTGTTTACCAGGGTTTTCTGGAAATCCTAAAGATTCTGTTCGAGGCTGTACAAGAGGTAAAATATATATTATTATGTGAAGATTAAAAGATAATGATGCAGGAACCTTGAAGTTCAGTTTTCTTGATTAAGTATTTTTGATATTTATTTCTGTTAGAATAAGAATTTCTTGATTTTTTCTCATATTCTTCAGTGCATAACTGTGGAAGATAATATTTTATATTCATTATATGCGAAATGAGTGTAATTAAATTTAATATTACCCATTAAATCTGACTCCAAGTTTTTGTTGTCTGAATGATGTAACTCAATTTTTATAACTATAAATATACAAAAGGTAATTTAAGATGAACCTGTTATCATAATCAGACTAATTGTAAAAAATTGTATCTTAGCTTAGAAATTTGTATAAAATACCAACTATAAATTTATATATAATTTCAGTTACTGTGGATTGCTCTACTGACCATGAATGTACTTCTGGCTACATGTGTGTCAATAAACGTTGCAAGCGTAAGTGTATACTTAATCCTTTATTGAAAAATTTTTTAAGAGTATTTTATTTTGTGTTTAATGCATTGTCACCATACTGAGTAGCTTATAAATCTTTTTAAAGGTTACATGACTTTGAATATTTAAAACTTTTCTTTTTTATTATTTGAACTTAGTTTCAAATTTTAAAGATTTTTTTAAATTTATTTATATATAAAAACATTTTAAAGAAATTATTTTCAGTTATATATGATACAAGTACTTAATATTTGATACAAATTCTTATCTGTTATATTATTATTTTCACTGTTGAAATAATGATACAATTATTTTAATAGCAAAAATAATCAATTTAACTATAACTAAACTGTTTTAGAATTCTTCTTAAAAATTTTGAGTTGCAAAGTAAATTGAAGTGATAAAATAAATTTTAAAATTTTATAATATTATCAGAAATTTTGTATAAATATTTCAAAAATATTTTCTTAGTTCGTTGCCGTGCTGATGATGATTGTGCATCTCGTGAATTTTGTCATCAGGGTCAATGTGTTTTGGGTTGCAGAGAAGACCAAGAATGTCTCTCTAGAGAGATTTGTGCTGCAAATAAATGCATTGGTAAATAAATTATTGTGATTATTATATTAATAGCATATACTTGTTTTTGTTGCACTGTATATATTTTAAATTAATTACAAATTTTACTGTCACTTATTTTTTTAATTATTTCCAAAATGGTTACAATTAATATTTTCTTTTTTCATTTTCTTTGCTCAATAGTTGGATGTAGAATTGATAGTGACTGTTCACCATTAGAAGCCTGCATTTTGAATATATGTACTAGTAAGTAATTTTTTCTGCTTATTTTTATTAATTGAATGTCATTCATACTTGTTAATATAAACTACAATAGAACTTTTAAAATTAATTATTAATCTTCAAATGTTTGAATATTTCACTTGAATGCGATAAAAAAGTATAAATAGTAGAAATGCCATTTATAAAAGATAACAAAGAATGTATACTTGCTTTAAATATTAATATGAAATGATAACAAGTGAATAACATATTTAAAGTCAAAAAAGCGTCAGATAAAAATTTTATTTTTTCATTTAAAATTATATGTGATTACTTTATAATTTATAGATCCATGTGAAAGTTCAACCGCTTGTGGTACCAACACATTATGTAAAATTCAGCAACATCGACAACAGTGCTCATGTGCTCCTGGTTTTACAGGAAATCCAAACATTGCTTGTCAACGAAGTAAGATAATTTTCATTTCATCCTTATTGTATGAATTGTTTTGAGGATTCACAATTCATTTTAAATTTGTATCTTCATTTCAATTCAAATAAATATTCTGAAGAAATGATTGTAAAAATTTCTTTTTAATATAAAAAGAGATTTAAAATGTTATTTGATTTTTCTTTTCATAAAAAAGATTAAAAGAAAAATTGAAAATATTCAAATTTTTTGCTTTTTTTAAGCAATTAAAATTTATTAAAATGTAATTAGTTTTAGTATTTCTTTTATTTCTTACGCTAAAAATATAATGATGAATTTTCTATTTAATTTATCAGTTTTACCATCTTGTGTTTCGGAAGCAGACTGCCCATTGAATCATTATTGTTTGGATGGAAAATGCAGAGGTAAATTTTTAACAAAATTATATACAAATATATTTACTTTACCTTAGAGTCTCTACATATTCTGTAATATTAATGCTCCATTAAATATGAAAAAATATAATATTGTAATCTAGATAATGTTTTTAATATGAAATATATCTTTTACCTTCAGTGGAATGTAGCACAGACACAGATTGTAGTACTGGTGAAAAATGTGTTAACAACCATTGCTTAGGTATGGTGTTTACATTTCAAATGTTATTATAATATCTTATTAACTAACTTAAAATTATGAAACAAATATTAATTTCTTATGTTGCTCAAAATTTTATTCCTATTTTAGTGTTATGCCGCCGTGACCAAGATTGTCAAAATGGTGAAATATGTATTCGAAATCACTGCCAAGGTAAGCCACATTTATATAATATTAAATTGTGTGTACATATGAATAAAATATTTTTTCGAATTTACTTTCCAGTAAAATCAAAGCCTCCATAAGTTGCTGTTCATTATTTAAATTTAATAATTATGAAATGGGATTAAAATGTTGACTATAAAAAAATCATAGTTATTCTAATTTAAAACTATAAAGTTGTTACATATTAATTAAAAATATATTTTGTGTGAACACTTTTGTAATTTGTAATTTTGCAAAAATAATTAGAATGTTATGTTTAAATGCTATGCTAAAATATTTCCAAAATCAATATGAAATATAATTTAGGTTTAACAAAGCGAACTGATTTATTATTTTTTGTAGCAATTTAGAAACAATATTTTAATGTTTTCATGTAAAGGCAAATTAGATGCTTATTATATAAATTCATTTTTGAATCATTTTACCTGAATGATTTTACTTAATCATTATTATCTTTCAGTTGGTTGTCGAACAAATGATCAGTGCCCTGAACATCTTGCTTGTGTTAGCAACCAATGTAGAGGTGAGATAAATTCTCTTTATACATAATTTTAATTAAATTTATGTTAAATTTCTTTTATTTATTGTCAGAATATTATAAGAGATTAGTTTTATATAAAGATACAATTATATTTTTTATTAAAATTTTATTAAAAACTTATTTTTAAAATAAGTTTTTAATAAAATTTTAATAAAAAATGTACATTTTCATCTTTTATAATGAATTGATTTTTTTAAAATCTAGACCCATGTGAAGGAAGTGCAACTTGTGGACCAAATGCTGAATGTCGTGTTAGCGATCATCGTTCAGTTTGTAGCTGTAGAGAAGGATTTGTTGGGCGACCTAATGCCAATGTTGGATGTATAAGACCTCAGATTGTTTGCATAAATGAGCCATGTCCACCTGGCTTGACCTGTCATAATGGACAATGCAGAAGTATGATAGATTCTTATTACATGTTTTATTTATTTTAAGTATATTATGATTAATAGTCAAATACAGAATTGAAATATGTATTTAATTTAGTTTAGATAAAAGAATTGTGATATATTAAGTATTGGAATGTATTAAATTTACTTCTTAAGATATCTTAGGATATTTTATTAATAGTATTTTTATAAAATTAACTAATACAGTAACATGTTTCCATGGAAATTTTATTTAATTACTGCTAGAAAAATCGATTATATAATCCTTTCTACCATTAAAAACATATAGTTTTAAATTGATTTACTTGTTAAATAATTTATTTTTCCTTTGAATGTGGAAATTTGATAATTTATGTTTTTAGTATTCTCCAAATATTATTTTCTGTTAGCCTTTTGTCATTTGATTTTATTTACTTATTTTTTATTGTGGTCTTTTGCAGTGCCTTGTAGCAGTGTAAGAGATTGTGCTGTGAATGAAAAATGCATTGATAATCGTTGTCATGTGCAATGTTTGAGGGATAGGGATTGTTATTCTGGAGAAATATGTGAACAAAACTTTTGCAGAGGTTTGTAATAAAAAATTTTGCAAATTTATGTTCTTAGCATAATATTCTCTCAAGAAGTTTGTTTGAGTTTTTGTATGTTTAGTTTTAGAAACAATAAGTATTATCTTATGTTATTTGTAAAAATATTAGTATTAACTAAAATAGGAATAATTATTCAGTAAAAATAAATTGAATAACTTATTAATATGATATTTTATATTATTTATGCTATTTTAGAGAAACAATGATTCACATTTTAGAATATTCACCTTACAAGCTCTCTTTTCATTTTAGTTGGATGTCGGGCAGATTCAGATTGTGCTTTCCATGAAGCTTGCATTAATAATCAATGCATAGGTAATTATTTGCTATTTGATATTTGTGAACTATAATTTATGTTTATATTTAATTAATTAAATCTTAATTTTCACATTTGCTTTTCTAGATCCTTGTGACAGTCCAACAGCATGTGGAACAAATGCCAATTGTGATGTCATTAACCATTCCATCCATTGCACTTGCCCTCAAGGTTTGGATGGGGATGCCTACACTAAATGTGATCGAAAAGTTGAAAGGTGTGAAGCTGATGATCGATGTGGACTTGGCAGGTACTGTGAAGACACAATATGTCGTGTCACTTGCAGTAGTGACAATGAGTGCTTGGACAATGAAAAATGTGTAGAAAGGAGATGTAGTGTCTTCTGTACTAATGATAAAAGCTGCCCTACTGGATTTATATGTGAATATGGTCAATGTATTTCTGGATGTCGAAGAGATGCAGAGTGTCCTCTTTCTGAAGCTTGTATCAATAACCAATGTTTGAATCCATGTGCCAGCCCTACAGCGTGTGGCACAAAAGCCCAGTGCCAGTCTGTCAATCACAGACCCTTATGTTCTTGTCTTCCTGAACACACAGGTGACCCAAGGGTTGAATGCTCAAGAGTGGAATGTATTATTGATTTTGATTGTGGAAATGGGAAGATTTGTCAGAATTACCGTTGCTTGGGTAAGTTATCCATTGGAAAGTAACTGAAATTTTTAATTGGCTGAATTTGCAAGGTTATAAAAATTCCTTTTTAATCTTTTCCTGATATTTTTATAAATTATTTTTTGTAAAATAGAGAAACTTTTTTAAACTTTTAATTTTATATAAAGAATTGAAAATTTTATTCTTCAATATAATTTTTGTGAATAGTTTCAAGATTGATTTAAGAATTGAATACTCTGTGTATTCTTACCTTCAGTGTGTAATAGTTTATCCATAAAATCTAATTAAATTAATCCTCCATATGTCTTAAACTGTAATTATCAATTTCAAAATCAATTTCAATTTACTCATAAAATTTTCATTTTATTTTAATAATATATGTTAAATTAAAGTAGGTAACCTATCACTAATTAAAAACCTAGGAATGAACCATATGCAACTTATGAATGAACTTTTAGTTTAGTTAATATTTGTTTCTTTTGTATAAATATATTATGATTCCATGAAATAAGTTCGTATTTGTTTCCATAGCATGAAATAAGTTTATATTGAAATACGAGCGATATTTGTTTCCTTATATTGGGGGAAACAAGTCCCTAAACTTAGTAAAAATTTATTTTCAAATTTTCAGTTGGATGCAGATCAGATCAGGGTTGCTTAAGCGATGAAGTATGTATCAGCAGACAATGTCAGAAGTTATGTATGTTTAGTAATACATGTGGTGTGAAATCTATCTGTTCTGCAAGCGCTCACCGAGCTCAGTGTTCTTGTCCTCCAGGGTATACAGGAAATCCTATCATTGAATGTCGAAAAAGTAAGTTAAAATGATGGAACTCCTTTTCACAGGTTTATCTCAAAATTTTTTTATGCTACTATATTAATACAAAAGTATTTTTAATATTTTTTTCTATTTAAATATTTCAATAATTTGACTATTAAATTTTAATTGATTACCACTATTTTCAGTTGAAGGTTTGTGTGAATCAAATTCTGATTGTCTTCCTGGAAAGATTTGCATTAACAAGCGATGTGAAGGTAATTTATTAAAATAATAAGATATGTGTTTAATAAGATATGCTATTAATACCATTGTATTTAATACTATTCAATAATTTAAATCTTTTTTATTTCAAGTCTTTAATGCTTTTTAATTAAATAGGTTTTTCAAAGAAATCTTCAAAAAATTAATATTTTTATTACAAATGTGAAAATTTTTCATATACAAATTCTTATTATTATTAACAAATTTAAAAGCTATAAGCAGTTTTTCTAACTTAATAAATAATTTACTTAACAGTTTTGTTTTGACAATATTAACACACAAGATTTAAGATTTTAATAATTTTATCTTTATCAGATGATGTTGAATGTCGTAGAGATGAAGATTGCTTATTGGGCCACATTTGTCAGAGAAATAAGTGCTTTGGTATGGATGAATTTTATTAAATAATTTTACTAGAATAAAGAACATTATTTATTTTTAATTATTATTATTATCAAACATTCTAGTCTACACTTTGTATATTTTAACTATAAACAATCATTACATTTAAAATTTCTTTTTATATTTTTATAGAATTATGAAATAGTTTAATTTGGATTTTAAAATGTAAAAATATATAACATTGAGATTACAGACATCTATGCATAACTTTCTTTACTTTTTATAAATTTTGTCATTAAATTAAATAAATATGCACTCAAAGTTAATATTTCAAATTTCTTATTTTCCTACTATTTTCAATCTTTTTATAGTTCATAGGAAAAATATTTTTTTACACGGGTATTATGAAAAATGTATTTTAAAGCTATAATTTATTACTTTGCAAATATAATATATATATATATATATATATATATATATATATATATATATATATATATATATATATAAGAATATGTTACTGAACAGTATTTTAAAATTTTTCTAAATAGTGGGTTGCCGCAATGATGAAAATTGTGCTCTTGATGAAGGGTGCTACAATTCTCAGTGTCAACGTGTGTGTTCATTACCAAGAGCTTGTGGATCAAATGCAAGATGTGAACCCATAAGTCATAGGCCTCAATGTTCTTGTCTTCCAGGATTTACTGGAAATCCTCAGATTGAATGCCGAACAAGTACAAAGCTTATTTTTGAATAAATAGCAAAAGATTATTTAAAATAACTAATGTAAAATTTTAACTAAATATAACATAAATATTACAAAAATATAAACTTAATTTTTTAACTGTATTAATTATTTTAGTTAATTTTTTAATTAAGATCATTTGTTTATTACTGAATTATTTTTACTAATGTATTTATTTATTCTAGTTGGTCCTGAATGTCGCAGGGATGCAGATTGTAATCCTGGCCAAGTTTGCCTTGGAGGAAAATGCACTGGTAATTCCTTTTTCTTTTTTCAAATAAACACACACTCTTATGTTTTTGTTTTAGTTTTTATAATATTTATTTTTACGTTTATAATTCTTAAATCTCTAACTTTAAATTGTTTTAATTATAGTTGTACCTGGCTGTAGTTCTGATAATGATTGTAATCCAGGACAGATTTGTGAAAACACAAAATGTTTATGTAAGTAAATTTGTCATACATTTTCATATACTTGTTTCTTATATTTTTATAATATCTATTGATTAGGAACTATTTTATGTTATATATTTTTTAATATTTGTGCTGGACATTTTTGGGAAATGTTTTTAATTAAATCTTAATATAATATTCTTAAGCACTTTTTTCTCAATAGATGGATGTAGGAGTCATAGTGATTGTGGTTTTACTCAAGAATGCTTTGAAAATCAGTGTCAGAATCCTTGCAAACCTGGAAAATGTGGCATTAATGCAGAATGTAAAGCTATCAACCATGCAGCTCTTTGTCGCTGTCCACCAGATTACAATGGAGATCCGAAAGTATTATGCAGAGCAAGTAAGTATTATTTTTGAAAAACATTCCTTAAAAATTCCTACTTGGGATTTTTTTATTAAATTTTTTGTAGTTATATGTCCTGATAAGGGAAAAGATTATTAAGATAAACTTTCTGTTCTTCCTTTTCAGTTCAAGTGGAATGCCATGTTGATACAGATTGTGAGTTAGGAAAAATTTGTATAAGCACTAGATGTTTAGGTAATTTATGATTTTACTGGTAATTTTTATAAAAAATTTATTTTCTTCTACTCCATTGATGGAGTATAGATTAAACAATTGTCGAATTTATATTTTCATTTAATGTACTGTTTTATTAATAATTTAATTAATATTTTGAGTTTCAGAATAAATTTTAATAATTTAGTTTCAAAAATAATTTTAAGTTCCTATTTATTTGGTCCTAATCTTACCATTTTTTAAATACAAATAATGTCATTAATTGATAAAGAAAAACTTATGAATATGTGATAAAAATTTCATATATTTGCTGCCATAGTACTTGTTTTTTCACTTGTTTCTTATTTTATAAAGTCATTTTTGATTTAAATCAAAATTATCTGCACACTGCCATTCTCAAAGTATGTGTACTAATCACTATTATATTAATTAAAGAAATATATAGCTAATATTGGGACAGTATTGTAGTAATTGTGTCAAAGAACTTTTATTGGAATTTTGTAACAATCCCATTTGTTTCTAGAGGGATGTCGGTATAATGAGCACTGTCCAGATGATAAGGCTTGCATTCAAGGGCGCTGTGATACACCATGTAGACCAGGTGCTTGTGGCCTGAAAGCTTTGTGCAGAGCAACTAACCATCAAGCAGAATGTACTTGTCCTCAAGAGCATAAAGGAAATCCTAAAGTTCAATGCATACAACCAGAACCAAGAGCTCAGTGCCAATACAATTCTGATTGTGCTCCTAGCGAGATATGTGAGAACTCACATTGCATTGGTGAGCTTTATTTATTAACGGATCAACTAAGAATTCAGATATTCATGCTCTTAATAAAATGCTAATAATGAGTATTCGATAAAATTCTTATCAATATATTTTAACTGTGTTTTAAAATAAATCCATAAGTTTTACATGCGTTTATTATTTGTAACTATGAAAAGGATCTATAGCAATCAACTCTTATACAGAAATAAAATCTCAACAATGAAAATGTATTTCATTTTCAGTGATTTTATAATTTAACAATTCTTTATGTACTAATTTAAATTGAAGTGATTCTTAGAAGTCAGACAGCTAACTCATAGTCTTAGTAAAATAATGTTTTAGTATCAAAACTAAGTATCAAAACTCAATGCATATTTTTTACAAATATAGTTGTTACTGGATGCCGATCTGACTCCTTCTGCCACACTGGAGAAATCTGTGAAAATACAAAATGCATACGTAAGACTTTTAACATAATGTTTCACTATATTTTTATAACTTTATAACATTTTTGTCATATCCTGATAATTTATTGTCTTACAGTTGGATGCAGGACAGATTCTGATTGCACATTTGATAAAGCTTGTGTGAATAGTAGATGTGTGAATCCTTGCAGTGTTCAAGATCCATGTGGTAGAAATGCAGATTGCCGTCCTATTGTTCATCGACCTTATTGTACTTGTAAGACTGGTTTTGAAGGAAATCCAAATGATTATTGTAAAGAAAGTAAGTTTACTACAATTTTTTTCTGTATTTTGTTATTTTTTATATCATTAGAAATGTAATATAGCACTGTATATTTTCTAAGTTTTAAAATAGAATAAACTTATAAAATTTTGGGAATTTTTTTTTAATTTCTAATTATTTTATTATTCATGAACCATTCTAAGTTAAATATTTATTAAAAATATCCAAATATTTAAATTTTGAAAAATAATATTAATAATTTTTTAAAAAAAACTTGTTTAAATAGTTAATATTTATTAAAATATTGATATTGTGACAAATATTATTAAACAAATTTGGAAACTATTTATTCATCAAGACACTTTTAGATACTTTAAAAAATTGATTAATACAATTTTTGTCTTTCATTATTCAAATTTAAGAAAATGGTGCATCAAATTTACAATCAATGCAAAACGTACCTGTAATGAAAAAAAATTATGTTGGACATTTCTATAAATTAACAGAATTAAAGTAAACTTTTACTGTTTGCTGCAAACTATTTTAGTTTACGATTCCTTACTTTTAATTTTAAAATTTTTAAAATTCCCTTATTTATATAAAAATCAAATTAAATAATGTATATTTTAATAATATATTATTAATTTTATTTAAATCTGATTGCTTTTACTTCTTTACAAAAGTACCCAGCCAGTTGGTTGAGTGTTTGGCTGATACAGATTGCCGTACATCCCAAATATGTGAATCTAGAAGTTGCTTAGGTAAGATTTTAGAAATCTACTATAAATTTAGATATGTATTCTATCATTCTATGTCTCATTTGGATAAATATTACTAACTTCATAATTTATTTAACCTTTAAATGTTTTAGATGGATGTCGTAGAAATGAAGATTGTCAGTATAATGAAGCTTGTGTCAATCGCCAGTGCACTGATCCTTGTTCGTTCCCAAATGTTTGTGGAATTGCCGCTAGATGTCTTGTAAATAATCATCATCCCATATGTACTTGTCCTTCATCGTTGACTGGAGATCCAAATATTCAATGTATACCTGGTAAGTTTTATGTTTGTGTTTATTACCATCACATATTTTAATTTATTAGACCATTCGATTTAATCTATTATTTTATTTGCTACAACTATATTATTTTACCCAAAATATATAATCATTATTAATGGCTATATTTCAGACATAATTTATGCTTATAAACATTTGTCTTATTTTCAATAAAACTTTAAATTTTTATAATTATAAAAATATTAACTATAGAATAAAAATTAAAAAAATATATTTCCTTTTTAATATTATTTGTCTTTTATTAATATTTGTTAAATATTTTTTCTATTTTATTTTTTAAATGACAAATATTAATTTTTTTAGTTTTAATAATTATGAATTTATTGCATTAAAGTGTTATAACAATAAACTCATTAATTCTAATAAAAATAAAAATATATTTTCATTAATAAATTATAAATGCTACATGCAAAAAGTCATGGAAAATGTTATACTGCTTTTATTTTTCAAGAAAATATAAATATTTATATTTCTTATTATTTCGAAAAATATTTTTTAAATCTGATTTTAAATATATATAATTTATTTTCTTATTTATTTTAGTTATTAAAATTGTTTTATTATGTAATTATAATTCTCATTTAAAAAGCAAACTAGTTAATTATTAATTCTTTTAAAATATATGAAAGTAAAATAACTACAAAAGTCAAATTTGATTGAATATTATAAAAACTAGAAATTAAGATTATGTAGATTTTTTCATACTTGTATTGTTTTAATATATTCTAGTAAATAAGAAGTAATTCGATCATAATTTAGAGTTTAATTTATAGAAATTTAATTTAATTGAATCTAATGATTTCTGTTGTGAAAATTACTTTTAGTACCACCTGATCATTGCTATACTGATGATGGCTGTGGAGCTGGTCACATATGTGAGAATAATAGATGTATTGATGCTTGCCGCACTTATCATTCATGTCCATATGATAAAGATTGTATTAACAAGAGATGTCAAGATCCTTGCAGTTTCTTTGGTGCATGTGGAACTAATGCCATATGCCACACTAATGATCACATTGCCATATGTACTTGTGAGCCTGGCTATGTAGGTGATCCTAAGAAAAGTTGCATTTTAGGTACCTATATTTTATATTTTTTTACTTATATTTTTTTAATATTCGTGCTATTTCATTTTTTCTATGTGGAAATTTATATAAGATATTTAACATTTTCTTCTTTCATTCATTCTATTATTTTAGAGAGACAGCCAGATGTTGGCTGCCTTGATGATGCTGAATGTGGTGCTGGATTCATTTGTGAATCTGGAGAATGCTATGAAGGCTGCCGAAATGATTATCAATGTCCACCTGATGCAGCTTGTGTCCGCCGCCGCTGCGAGAATGTTTGTAACCAACCTGGTGTTTGTGGAGTTAATGCTCAATGCATGGCAGATAATCACAGGCCTATTTGTAGCTGTAATCCAGGATATGTCGGAGATGCCAGAGTTGAATGTAGGATTATGGATGAGCCAGAGTGTCGCTCAGATGACCAGTGCTCATTCCGTCATATCTGTGTTTATGAAAGATGCATCATTGGATGCCGTACAGATGAAAATTGTGGGTCAGAAGAAGCTTGCATCAATAGAGTATGTCAAAATCCTTGCAGTATGTTTGGAGCTTGTGGAAGAAATGCAATTTGTCGTCCTATTAATCACAAACCAGAATGCTCTTGTCCATCAGGTTTCAGGGGAAATCCAAATGTTGTTTGTGAAAAAGGAGGAATTGTACCAGAATGTACAATTGATCGAGAATGCAGCGTAGGTAGAATTTGTGAAAACACTCGATGTGTTGTGGGATGTCGCCATGATAATAATTGCCCACGTCACCTGGCTTGTGTGAATCGTCAGTGCCAAGATCCATGTTTGCTTCCTAATAGTTGTGGAGTTAATGCAGAATGCCATGCTGATAATCATCGTCCAATCTGCACATGCCCAAGTAATTTCCGTGGCGATGCCTATATTGAGTGCAGAATAGCTGGCATTTCTGTTGAATGTGAACATGATCTTGAATGCTCAGTTGATAAGATATGTGAAAATACTAAATGTGTTAAAGGCTGCCGAACTGATGCAAATTGTAGATTTGAAGAAACTTGCATCAATCATGTGTGTCAAAATCCTTGCACTGTATATGGAGCTTGTGGGCAAAATGCTATTTGTAAGGCTATTAATCATGATAGATTATGTACATGTGCACCTGGTTACAGTGGAAATCCACATACTTTATGTAGTAGAATACCTGTTCTACCAGAATGTACAATTGATAGGAATTGTTCCCTTGGCCAAATATGCCAGAATCAGCGATGTGTTATTGGATGTCGCTCAAATATTAATTGTCCTTATGATGAAACATGTCTGAATGGTCATTGCCAACAAGTATGTGATCTTAGTGGTGCTTGTGGACAGAATGCTCACTGTACTCCTGTAGAACATCAACCACATTGTAGTTGCCCTGCTGATTTAACTGGAGATCCACTTGTTTCTTGTCAACCTATTCCAGAACCAGGCTGTCGCAGAGATACTGATTGTGCCGTTAGTCAAATATGTGTCAAATCAGAGTGTGTTTGTAAGTATTATTATGCTTGAAATAATGTCGTTTTTTAATATTTTTATGCAGTTTGATACTAAAAAATATGTTTTCCAGCTGGATGTCGCTCCCACAGTAATTGTCCATTTGACCAGGCATGTGTAAATAGAATTTGTCAAGATCCATGTACCATTGGTGGAATATGTGGTGTAAATACTCAGTGTCATGCATCAGATCATAAAGCAATTTGTTCATGCATTCCAACATATACTGGAGATCCTTTAAATCAGTGTACAAGAAGTAAGTATCCTCAAATATATATACATATATATATGTATGTATGTATGTGTATTTAGCCAATCAACATAATGCACACACATATCAAATCAAACTGTAAATTTCTCATTTAAAAGCGATATATTTTTTCTGTTTCTCTAATTCGTTTTTTATCTTTGAAATATTTAAAATCATTTTTCCGTAATTTCCAAATTTTATTAATATAATAATAATTTAATGTGTCTCAACATTACGTTATCTATAGTAATTTGTAAACACAATAATATTATAATTTGTAATGTAACTAAGATAAAGCAAATCATGAATTATTTAGCACATGGCTAATAATATCTTTTGTTCGGTTTAAGTCTAAAATGTATTAGATGAGAATTTATTCAGCTATTATATTTTAGAATTTTATAAGTCAACTCAATGTTGCATATTCTTTACAAACTAAAGATTTTGGTGGTGTTCGTAATTTTAATTAAATACGAAGGAAAAAAACATTATATATTATAATTTATTGTCCTAATATATCTCTCACTGTTTTCCTTGTGATAATATTATTATAATTTTCTTTTATATTTTATTTGGTAAAATTAAAAATATCATTAAAATGCTTCTAGAAAATTATTAGATTTAAAATTCTTATGACATGTAAATTTATTTTGTTTTAGGAAAATAAATTATTTTGCTGCACTATTAAAAATTTTTTGAATAATATAAAATTATCACCATAAATATGAATTTATTACATTGTTGTGTGCTTTAAAAGTATATATATTATTGTTAAAAATAAATAAATATTGTATTTTTTAAAAATAATATATGTTTAATATATTTTAGAAGCAAATAACATGAAATATTTCATACAAAAATGCTTTCATTCATATTCCACTTTATTGATTTATGTTGGTAAAAATAATTTCTTATTTTAATGAAATATTTAAACAATATACAATGAAAAAATTAATTTATATATACTTTATATTTATTGCAGTATCTTATGAATGTGAAAGTAATAGCCATTGTGGTCGGAATTACGTTTGTGTCAATAATGCATGCAAAGGTAACTAAAGCTTTTAACTAATTTATTATATTCTTGTTTTCAGTGACAGAAATAAAAACCTTTATATCATTTTATATTACTTATTCATATTAAATATTAATATTGCATTGTTGAAAAGTTATTCCATTCAAATGTTTATTTAAAAATTATTGTTAATCATCTTTACTATACTATTGGCTTATCTATACTTTTGGCAATGCTGTTTTGTTTATAATACATTTATTAAATCATATTTCTGTTTATTTATAGATATCAATGAATGCTTACAAGGCAGAGGACCCTGTGCTTTGGGTGCTATTTGTTCCAATTTGCCTGGTGGTTACAAATGTAGTTGCCCTGTTGGTCTTGATGGGGATCCATATGGGCAAGGATGTAAGTATTTTATATCCATAATTACTACACAATTCCTTAATTCATTATTATGTCATTTATGAATTCTTTATGAAATCCTTTTAAAAAATTTGCAAATACTTTTTTAAAAAATACTAACTTTTTTTCAGTTTTCTTACAATACAGTAAATTACCTTAGTAATTATAAATCTCTTAACTTATAAATAGAATTTACACTGCAAAATAAATTTATTTTTTTATTAAAATATTTTTGTTAATAATATTACTATATTGCTATTCACTTAAAATTATGTGACAAAATAAATTAATTAAAATGCTGTCTATTATTCTTAATTTTAACTTTTTATAGGTCGTCAAATGCCAAAGATGTGTAGGCGAGATGAAGATTGTAAATCAATTGAGGCTTGCAATCGACTCACTGGAGAATGTTATGGTACGAAAATTTATATGAATGGAACATTTTGAGACTATTTTTTTAATATGATATATTTAATACAGGAGAATGTAAAACACATGAGAAAATTTGAATTGTTATATTTATAAATAACAAAATTATTATATCATAAATATTGTTTCATATTTTTATAGTTTTCGTCGGTGTTATTCTGGAAAAATACTTTCTATTTAAGTCATTATTACTTTATGAGAAGAAAATTAGTAATACATGGTGTTATTAATAATTTACACAAATGATTTATAGAGAGTTTGTATATGTTTTTTTTTTTTTTTTTAAAGTAAAAGTAACATAATATTTTTAAGAAAATGTTGCCGAAAGGGAAAATTTATTTTCTTTTTTAAAAAAGTTATGTAACATTTTTATTTTTCAAAAAGATAATTAAGTACTTTTTAATGTAAAACTGTTGCTTTTTTAATTTTAACAGAAGTATGTAATCGTCCTGGTATTTGCGGAAGAGGGGCCTTATGCAGTGCTGCTAATCATCATCATGAATGCTATTGTCCACCTGGACTATCAGGAAATCCATATATTGAATGTAGCATTTGTAAGTTTAACTCGCCAGTAATGACTATATTATTTTTGAAGTAGAGATTGTTATGGTTTTTTTTTTCCTAACTTGTGTTTCATTTTTAAGTTGAAACATGTGGTCCTCATAACCCTTGTTCTGGTAACCTTGTATGCTTGGATGGTACTAAATGCGGATGTCCTTCACCATTTGAACAAAGAGGATTTTTCTGTATTAGTGAGTAATCTAAATTAACTGTTAAGTAAAAAGATATTTATTAATGATTCTGCTGTTTATATTAAAATCTTCTTTATTTTTCCTACTTTTTAATCTTTTTTATTTAATTAAAAATAAAATATTCTTATTTTTACTGTAATTTTCTTTTTATTTATGTATAATCAAGTATTAATAAATTCATTGTTTTACCATGAATATTATATTTGGTCTTGTAAATTTTTATTTCAAAGTTATATTTTTAAATTGTTCTTTAATTTTGCTAAATGATTTTGTGTAAAATATGTAAAGAAATAAAACTTAAAAATATATTTAAATTCTTAGCTTCAGAAACAAGTCGAAATTGCAGTACTTCTAATCCTTGTCCTACTAATGAAGAATGTGTATCAGCAGAATATCCTGCTGGTATATGTGTTTGTCCTAAAGGCTTTGTTTTAATGTCAAATGGAATTTGTAGAGGTATATATTAAATTTAATTTTTTAAGTTTTATATATATATATATATATATATATATATATATATACATATATATATAAGCTAAAATGTAAATAAAAAATTTATTTCTGTATTTTATTTAATTAAATTTTTATGAAATATTTTTGAAATTGAATAACAATTGGCTACAAAATTAATAAAAATGTGAGAATTAAATTATTGCCATTCTGTTGCATAATTTAATTGCTTTGAGTAATGATTTTTCTTATATTTAAAAAAAGATTTTTTAAACTTATTAGTAATACCTAAGAAATATTCCAAAATGATCAATTTTATAAATACATTTGTTAATTAATAAAACTGAAATAAATGTAGTTATCAAACGCCTGATAACCATTAATCTAAAACTTTCATTATAAAATGTAATTTTATGTTAAATTTAAATCATAAGCTTTTTTTACACAAAGAATATTCAATTATGGTACATTTTTGTATGTTAACATTACTTTATTTTGGTGACATCTAGATATAAATGAATGTGAGCAAAGTCCTTTCCCATGTGGTACTGGAGCTCAGTGCTTTAATACTATTGGCAGCTATATGTGTCGCTGTCCTCCTGGCACATTTGGAGAGCCTTTTAATTCTGGATGTAAGTTATTATTTATATAGTTTTGTAATATTAATGTTTTTAGATAACTTCAAATAATATGCCTCAGATATTTTAGAATATAAAACATTTAATTTTTATGCTAATACCTCTTCAATGTTTTGATGTATATATATGTATCATAATAAAGTGGCTGTGAAGAAACAACACCAAGATTAATTTTGTTACATCTATCATACATTTTAACCTGATGAAATTTAAATTTGCAGAAACATATCAATTGATAAAAACTAAACGTCATTAGTTGAAATATTTAAATCTATTAATGTACTTCAAAACTAAATTTATTTAATCAATTTTTGATGTGGTAAGTTTAAAAACAGAAAATGTATTATTATTACCATGTATAAAATAAATTCATTTTTATTAAGTCTTTATTATACCTTGATAAAATATTATAAATAAAGGAAATTTTATTTGCTTCCTGTGCAAAGTTGTATTATATATTAAATGTTATGTGTGTTGCGGCTCTTTTTCTTCTATATTTGTATTATCATATTGAATTAATAATTCATAAAGTAAAAGAAAATTAGTGTATCCACATTTATCCCCTTTGATAGCTATCGGGAATGAATCATAAGTATATACTTAATAAATTTGAATTTTATACTGTCTTACAATACATATCTATTTTCCATAACATGTTTCATATTTAATCTTCAATAATAGGTCAACGCAGAGAAGGCTATTGTCAGTCGGACTTAGAATGTCCAAATCATTTAGCTTGTGATGTAGAGGCTGAGCAATGCTATGGTATGTAATCTTTATAGTTTTTTTTTGTATCAATTGGTTTGACTCAATATGTACTGTTTATTTTAATTTATTCACAATTATGCTTTTAGATCCATGTATAGTCAGCAATCCTTGTGGTCGAAACACAAAATGTAGTGTTATTGATCATAGTCCACAGTGTGAATGTATTTCTGGATTCCGAGGAAATCCTCTTGAATATTGTCATCCAAGTAAGTTGTGCTTGTTAGTTATTTTTACTTTAAATGATTACATTTAAATTGTAAAAGCTTTACTGTAAAACTAATTTTATGACATTTGTTTTTTTTTTCAGTTGGTCCTAGCTGTCAGAATGATATAAGTTGTCCTGGCAATCTGTTCTGCCTTGGAGATGGAACATGTGGCTGCCCTGGTGATTTTAAGAGAGTTTCTGATTTCTGCATTTGTAAGTTTATTTAATATGTTTTTATCTAAATTGCAGCAATTCTATTAGCTTCTGCGTAAAAGAATTTATAAAAAATAATTTTTCAATGATAAGGTATTCCAAAATATGACTTAGCAGTTTAGAGATTAACACATCACCGTTAAATATAATTACTTTTAATCACAGTTAATTATGTTAGATGTTATTGTATTTTTTTACTAATTTTTAATAGTTATGGTATTTTATATTTTATATATAAAAAGATAACTGTACTGAAAATATTTAACAAATATATATTTTGTAGTGACTAGCATTAATTGTACAACAACCAATCCTTGTCCTGATAATCAAAGATGTGTGTATACTGGACGTGATGCTGGCTATTGTATATGTCCTAGAGGATTTAAATTGCTTGTTAGTGGAGTTTGTATTGGTAAGTTGTTTGAAAATATCTGATAATTTATACATGTACAAAGTCTTATTTATAAATTAATGTTATTTTATACTCTAAAAAATTTATTTTATTAAAATAAGCTATATAATACCATTTAATATTTTTGCTTTTACAAATTGAATGTAGTAATTTTTATAAAGCTATAAAATGCCAAGCACTTGTAAAATTGATTAAAAACATATTAATCATTTGTTACTAATATCAACTGTATATCTTTAACAAATATATAAATTAGTAATTAAGTAATATTTAAGTAAGTAAAAAGTAATTTTTTGTTCAGAATTATTGTATTAAGAAAACGTTATATAATAATAGAAAAGTGTAAGAATCAAACTTTATTTGCAAATTAAAAATTTTAAATATTTTGCATGTCTTAAATATGCTAAAATTATTTTAATAGATTTATATGAATTTCATTGCTAAAATTATTTAATTGTTCATGGTTACAGAAAAAAATGTCTTAAATCAGCTGTGTCAAATATAATTTAAAAAATACTTTTGATTTCATACACTTAAATACTTGAATATTCAAATAAGCTTAATTTATATTGTTATTTCTGGCATAGCATATGACATTCTTTGTTTTCTTATTTAGATATTAATGAATGTCAAGAGCATGGACATTCTTTATGTGGAGAATCTGCAGAATGTGTTAATACGCCAGGTTCATATGAGTGCCACTGTCCATCTGGTTTCAGAGGGGAACCTTATGGAGGAAAATGTGAAAGGGAAGAACCACCAGGATGCAAAAGTGATAGAGATTGTCTGTATCATGAAGTTTGTGATTCATTTACAGGAGAATGTTATGGTAAGCATTAAATAACATTTTTAATCAGCACTGTGTTTGTTTCTTAATCAATGACTTTTTAATCGTACTTAAAGTTTAACAACGATATTATTCAAATACTTAGTTAATAATTGTTTTAATTTTTTAAAGTTTTAATTATTAGTAAAAATATATTACTATTTATTTAATTTTAAATATGTAATTTAAAGTAAAAAATTATTATTAAACATGGTACAAAATAATATTTATTTGTGTAATTTAAATAATCATCCTTTTATTCATATTTTTAATTAATCAAACTATGTATATTGATGAAATTCATAAATTTCCTTTTAATTTCAGATGTGTGTACACGGGGTCAACCTTGTGGAATAAATGCTATATGTAGAGGAGAAAATCATAGAGCAACATGCACTTGTCCACCACGATATAGAGGAAACCCTCAAGTTAATTGTTTTTATGGTACATAAAAATTTACTTACTTTCAAATGATATTTTTATATCTTAATATTTTTTGTACATTGAAACTAAATTTAAAATGTTTCTATTTTATTCTTATTATAATTTTAAAAATTCCTTTATCAATCACAAAAGGTTTCTTATTTGTCAATATATGAGACTAAATAATAAAATTATTTAATGAATACTAAAAAGATTCAAATTACTTAGGATATTAAACTCAAAATGTACCGAATGTATCATTGATTTTGTTAATATGAATTTTTTTGTCCCATTTAATATTTTTTAACATATATGAGCGTGCATATGGTAATTAAATAGTTGCTATATGTATGTATTACTAGATTTTCTTTAATTTGTAAGTTGTTTATAAAATTTTGGGGAATTTTCAAATATAAATCTACATTTATATGTTATTTAAATAAATATATTGGCTCATTAAGAACAGTTATATATTTTTAGTAAACTTGATTTTAGAAACGATATTTAATTAAAATATCAAGAATTATTAATAACATGTATTTTACTTTCCAGTGCAAGAATGTGGTATTGATTACACATGTCCTGGAAATTTGATATGTTTGAATAGTAAAGAATGTGGATGTCCACCTAATTATGATAGGACAGGAGATTATTGCTTAAGTAAGTACTAATATTTAAGTTTATTCACATAATTTTAGAAAGTAAAAATATACCAGTTACATGGTAAAAAAATTAATATTGAATTTAATTTTGTGTAGGAACTAGTAGAAATTGTACTACTACAAATCCATGTCCAACAAATGAAGAATGCTTATACACTGGTGTGCAAGATGGTTTTTGTGTATGTCCTAGAGGCTTTGAGTTAATGGCAAATGGATTTTGTCGAGGTAAATAAGCTGTAAACTTTATTAAATATAATTATAAATTAAATTAAATTATGTATATATATATATTTCTTTGGATTAAATATTTAGTTTTAGCTCTTATAGATAAATATTGCTTATTTCTTTTGATGACTGAAGACTTTTTTCCATTTCTTGCCCTTTTTTATGTTCTATTACTTCAAAATCATTATGCTAGGTAAAATTTTAAATAATCATGTCTTTTTTAGTAATAAATTTTATAAAATGGGAAATAAAATTAGCATAATATCTCTTATGCTCTTTCAAAAACATCTTTCTGTTTATATGCATATTGAATATTCTGAAAATAAAGCAGAGCACAATAAAAGTTACTCTGTTAATTTTTTTTAAATATTTGAATTGATAGGTAGTTTCTATTGAAAATGGTGAATATCTAACACCTTTAACTCTGGAATGTAAAAAAAGGATTGGAAGAAGACATAAATGTCATAATATTTTATAAATTTAAAATCGTTATTTATAAATATTATATATATGCTTATTTTTTATTTGGTCTTGTTTACAATCTTAAATTTATTTATTACCAACATTTTAGATATTGATGAATGCCTTCAAAACCCTTGTGCTAGAAATGCAGTGTGTACTAATTTCCATGGAGGTTATCGATGTGATTGTAAACCAGATACAATAGGTGATCCTGTTATCAGAGGATGTGAGTAAAATGTTTTATTTCAATCTTTAAAGGAAACGAAATGCTTTAAAAATTGCATATTAAATTATAAATATTAATGTTTACTTAAAAGAAAATTTTTAATTAAAGTGCAATTTTTTCCCCTTTTAATTATTAACAATAAACACATTTCTTTATATTACCTATTTTAAAAAATTTTCTAAAATGAATGATAATAAATATTAGTTTTTGCTTGTAAGACTTATGAAATTCAGGAGTCTCTTTCCTTAAATTAAGAAAATATAATAAATTTGTTTTTAATTTAATTAGTAGAGTTATGAAACATTCTTCGTTTATTTTACAGGTGAACCTATTGGTGAAGGTTGCAAATCTTCTAACGATTGTCCATCAGACAAAGAATGTGATTTGAATACTGGTCAGTGTATCAGTCCTTGTTATATATGTGGTGAAAAGGCAGTTTGTACTGCTAGGGACCATGAAGCTATATGCAGTTGTCCACCTTTGTATGTTGGAGATCCATATGATCATAGTAGAGGATGTTATGAAATAGGTTTGTATTATTTTACATTTTTGCATCATCTTTTTAACTTTCCTAATAGATGTAAAAAAATAATTTATTCATAATACTTTTAATTTTTAGGTGACGAATTGCCACGAACTGTTCCACCACTTACTGAATTATCTGGTAAGATTTTAGTTTTTATAAACATTTTTATTTTAAATATTTCATACTTGAAAAATAATATAAATAAATATATTCCATTGTACTGTATTATTAATATCATTATGTATATTTTTCTTAAAAATGATTTATTTTATAAATTATAGTTTTTTGAATAAAAAAGTAAATTAAGAAATTAGCAGTATTGTATACATATTATTATGACTTCTGTATTAATTTTTATCTATGCAATAAGTGCTCATTTTATCTAAACTTAATTTTTGAGCTTAAAATCTTCTTGAAGATACGAAAATTATATTTCATGTGGGAAATGACTCGTTTTCAATTTAAAATAATAAATACTCAATTTATTTTGTTATTTCAGTTGTGTGCTTAGCGGATGGAATTCAAGTGTCGGTTGATTTAGAACCATTTGATGGGGTCTTGTATGTTAAAGGACATAGTCAAGACCACGAATGTAGACGTGTTGTGAGAAACCGAGAGAGAGATATTGTAGATTTCAAAGTTTTATTCAATACATGTGGTTTGATACATACAAATGTAAGGAATCAGTTTTTAAAATTAAAATTTCTCATTTGAAATTTTTGTATTTTTAATTATTGAAAAAAAAGTGATACTTTCAAAAAAATGAATATCATATATTTTTTGATATATTACTTTTAAATAGGAAAATTGAATGAAATTAACTACATATTTTTCTTATAAGTTAATTTTTTTAAATATGACTTTTCATTCATGTACTTTATTAATTTAAACTTTTTATTGATTTGTATAGCATTTAATTTTAATATTGAGCTGTAATTTAAATTAATTACTTTACTTTAACGTTCTTTAATTTTGAAATGCATTATTTTTGTGCATAATCTTAATATTACTGTCATGATAAGCGTACATTTATTTAGAAATGCTATAATTTTATGTCCTTTCCAGGGTGATGCTTCTTTTATCTTGGTTATACAGAAACATCCAAAGCTTATGACATATCGAGCTAAAGCTTACCACATAAAATGCGTATACAATACTGGTGAAAAAACAATAACTTTAGGATTTAATGTCAGGTATTTATTATTTTATTTATGAACAAATTTTGTATTCACATAAAGCAATAATTCTGTCATTATAAAACTGAATGAAACATGTGTAACTAGATATTAGCAATTTAAATAGATTTAATATTTGTTAACAAGTCAAAAAAATTTTGGAATTTTTTTTAAAGTATTTGATAAATTTTGGTATCATTTTAAGTATGTAATTTATAAAGAGCAATTCAGAAAAGCTAAATTTGAGCAAATATTAACGTAAAGGTTCGAAAACATTTTCAGCCTCTTATTTATTTTGAAATTATGGAATCGATATTATGAAGTTTTAATGTGAATTATTTTACTTTCTAACTAATCTAACAATCTCTAAATTGCTTCTTTTATATAATTTCTGACAGAAAAAAACTTCTAAGTTTCCCATGTTGTAAAAATAAAATTTTAACTTGTAGTATATTTTTAAAAGTATTAATCCAATCTTTTTTACAAAATATTTATTTGTATATTGATTTTTAATTAAAGTAAATTTCTAATTAAATTCTCAAGTATCAAATTATTTTAAAATATACTTTAAATAACACCTTTTTATTTTTTAGCATGATAACAACTTCTGGTACCATTGCCAATACTGGACCACCACCAACATGTATAATGACTATTTCTAATGCTGATGGCAGAGAAGTAAACAGTGCTGAAATTGGTGATGATTTGTTGTTAAGAGTTGATGTTCAACCTGACTGTAAGTTCAAATTTTATGTAATATAATTTCATATTGCTTTAAAATATTGCAAGCGTAATAAAAAATAGTTCATTTCCAATCTATGTTATTTGATAAATGTACATACTCAGAATGATTTCTGAATATTAATAATTTGCCATTTTTTAGTTATTTATGGTGGCTTTGCAAGAAGTTGTGTGGCAAAAACAATAGAAGACAATGAAGAGATACAATATGAAGTGACGGATTCAAATGGATGTGCTACAGATCCTAGCATATTTGGCAACTGGCAACTAGATCCAGATAGAAAGATCTTAGTTGCTCGATTCAATGCTTTCAAGTTCCCAACAAGCAACAATTTGAGGTTCCAATGCAATATTAGAGTGTGCTTCGGTTCCTGCCCTCCAGTATGTCAATTTTTAAAATCAAATGTTGTTTTATCGATTTGTCTAAAAATTTAATCACTAATTGCATATTATTTAAGATAAGTGTCTCAATGGTACAATTAGATTCAGTATACTTTTATAAATTTCAGTTGTATGCAACTTGACAATATTATAAATAGTGTCTACATTATAATTACATTCATAAAATAAAAATCACATTTTAACAGGTAAACTGTGATGGTATTGATGCATTTGGAAGAAAGAAACGTCAAGCACCTGATCGTAATAGTTTAGCTCTAGAGGGATTCCAAGAAGGTGCACTTAGAGAAGAAATTATGGTGCAGTCCAATGCTATACTAACATTTGAGAAGAAAGATAAACAAGTTGCTCTTCCCACAGAAGGTATGTTCTTAGATTTAATATTAAAAATGAATGTCTGACTTTTCATTTCAAACATTTTAAGAATGTAATTCATTTTTTTAATTTATTCTCATCATTTTTATAGGGCCTTCTATTGAAGAAATAGACAAGGTTTGCTTGCCAAAGTTAGGACTAATAATTTCACTGATTATAACAACTTTACTGGCATTAGTTGCTGTAGCAGTTGCCATTTCTTGTTGGCTAATGGCATACAGAAGGCGGCCAAAGGCTGCAGGACCTTTGCCTCATCCACCTGACTTTCCAAATCCACTTTATACTACACCAGAACCAGTAGCTGAACCTTCACCGGATTATTATCCTTCATCACACAATAGTCTTTAAAGGACAATATTGCTAATTTACTGGTCTCAACCTTACCTTCTTTGAAACAAACCAAATTCAGAAAGGTGTAAAATAATTTAAGTGATTGTGATGTAAAATATTTATCTTCAACCGGTATATTTTCTTAAAATAATGTCAAAAGATATGAAAAATTATGTGGATGAAGTGTTTCTGTGACAACCTATAGCTCTAAGATCAAAAAATAATCCACTCTCATGTTTAAGTTCCTTTTTCAATTTAGAGTGGGAGACTATTTACTGATTGTCCACTGCCAGAGGAACAGTCTCTGCATTTACAGAAATAGCTCGCTTTCCTGTAGGTTTTGATGTTCTACAAGGAAAATTCTTTTTTCACTCGACTAGCTGGTATAGTGTTCATGTGCCAAACTGTTTACCTAAATCATCTGTCCGAGACAGAGATGGGAAACGGCAAGGAGTTTGTGTTCTTTTTTTCTTCCCCCTTTTTTGAACACTGAGTTCTTAAAATGAAAAAAAACCTGCAAGTGAGGAAACTGAGCTATTGCTGCCAAGATGGGCTTTGTATATTCTTATTTTTGGAAGAGGGAAATAATGTAGCCAGGTTGTGTGGTGCTTGGGAAATCTGTTGTGATTTAACTTCAAATGTGGTTTGGGAGTATATGAGGCTATCGAAACACTTTAAAACTTGTTAAATTACATCTGCAAAACCACCTATATGCTGCTTTTCCAAAATTTTTCCAATAGAAAATTAAAAATATTATTATAATGTGCCAGTTCACATTAATGTTTAATATTTTCCAAAGCATATGGTATAATTTGCAGATGTAATATTCTTATTTATTTGTGTTTTTATTTTTTTATTTATTAAATTTTAAAGTGTTTCAAAAGTATAAATGTTTTTAACTTACTAAATATTAAGTTTATTTAAATTTAAGAATGCAAATAATTAGGTAATAAAGAATATTGAGTTAGTTTATTGTTAAAACTTTAAAGAATATTTACACTTTTCTGAAATTACTGCCAAACCACATTTGATCCTTAATTTTAAATGTTTTCTTGTTCTTTATTTATAATTCTTTGCTTATAACATGCTTTTGCATTTGTATATTTTCAGTTTAGTGTTTATAACGTTGTTAATGTCTTATGGTTGTTGTCAGGCAGCTATTTATGTTAATCAGTCTTATTTCAAGACTATTTCTAGCTCACACTGCCTCCGAGGTTTTGTAACATCCCTAAACTTTTTTGTAACTTGTTTTCCATTAAAGGCAGCTAATTGGGGTCGTTTACAAAAACCTTGTCTTAAAAATTATATTTCTTAACTTATCTGTTTTTAACTGTGCACTTTTATTTAAGAATCAACAACAAATGAGTTAAGAAACTGTTTTTATGTGAGCTTTAAAACGAATTTCCGGTGCATTTAACAGTGATAATTGATTGTTCATAAAAAATGTATAGTTTTGCTACTACCATCATTCAAATAAAATGTTTTTTCTTAATTGTGTGTTCACTGTTTATTTAACTGCTTACATTTGTAGATGACTAAGAAAAAGTGTCCATATATATGTTACCAAATTCATATTTGTTTTGAATAAAAAAACAGTTTCAATGGGGAAATATTATCACTATGCATTTCAGACAGAAATATAAATTGCAGCAGAACATAAGCATTTAAATAGTGATTTTTTTTTTACATATTACCTCTTCAAATTGGACATGTCTCCATTTGAAAATCAATTTCTCATTTGTCGTATAGAAATACAGAGACTTTAATTTGAAATTTCAAGCTTGTTGAATTTAATATACTTTAATTTGAATCATATATATGTTCTATTATGATATAAACAGGAAATAGTTCGTTCATTTTTTAAATGAATACAAATTTATAATATTTTTAAAGCAAACTCCAAATTGATGTGTGTGTGTGTGTGTGTGTGTGCAAAATAAAATATTTAAGCAAAATTTATAATAATAAAATACAAAATTTATTGTGAATGTATTGCAAAAAATATTATATGTATTCATCTATATATCTTAAATTTATATAAATTTGAAGAATTAAATATCATACTGGCTAATAATGTAATGCAATTGAAAGACCAAAGTTCTTTATAAAAGTGGTGCTGTGGATCCAAAAAATTCCTTGTTCAGGCCACCCTGATATGCGGTAAGAACAACTAAATTTCTAAAATCATATATACCCCTATAAAAGCATTTTTAATACATGATTATTAAATGTTAAAATAATTTTAACGATGTTTAAAAACTGGTAAACTTCTCTATTGACATTAGCTAATTTCAGGAAACATATTATGTACATCATTTTTTCAGTTTAAATTTAATTTCAAAATAACAAAAAATGTATTGAAAAAAGTTACAAATCGTTAAAAAAAATAAATTATTTTAAAATTTTAATTGAAGAAACTTCTCATAAATCGCAAAAAATTCTGATTTATTTTAATTGCGTTTAAAAGCATTCCAAGATGAAATATAAAATCCTAATGAATGTTAACTGTTATTTTTACTTTTTTAATGTTTAAATGATCATGAACTAATACTAGTTTATTCAAACAGTAAATCAAACTTTTTAATATTAAAATTAGTAATTTTATTAGCAAAAATTATGAATTTGTGAAACGTATTACATATTTCGAAAATAAATTTATATTAATGATTTCATTTCAAATATTTGCTAAAATTCACAGTGAAATTATCAAAAATCCATGTATATATCTATGATTATATTTTATAATCATAAAATAATTATTTGAATGCCTATAATAAAAAAAATCGATTTACAAAAGTTTAAAAATTTAGTAAAAATAAGTCCTTGCTAAATATGCATGTAGAACACCGAAAAAAAAGAGACCATAAAAGTGCATTTATAAAAAATAAATTTTTCCAGCAAAATCTGTTTTATCATAATTAATGTTTCTCCATTTTTCTTTGTAATCCACACAATTATTTTATCTGCCTCTTCTATTGCTTTAACAGTATTGTGAAATTTAATACACTTGAAAAAAAAATTCTCATGTTGTCACATTATTGTAAAATGCTTTAAATGTTAATTTATTGTGAAATGTTTTAAATGTCAAGTTATTTAGGAACGCTTTTTAATTGTTACACTTTTGTGGAACTTGTAAGGCAGTAGAATTTCTCTCACAACGAGTCATGTTTCTATTCGGCTGACACAGCCAAAATTTTGCATATCACTCGCTGGAATTATGTATTTATAGCCACTATATTATTTGATGTAAAATTAAAAAGAGAAAAATATAAATAAATATTTAAAAAGCATAATGTATGTTAAAAGTTTTTATCGATTATGTATACTGGTAGCTTCGCGTTTCGTTATTAATGGAGCAAAGTAACTTTGAGTAGGTCTTTTATTTTGTGCTTAATAATATTTTCCTAAGTAAATATCAATTGAAATAAAAGCATTTATTGTGCTTCATTTTATATTTTTTATCAATATTAATTGGACTAAGAAAATTTTAAATAAACTTTATGAAAAATTAAGAGAGTACTTAAATTTTAAAAATCATGAGCTTCATTAAAAAGGAAAACTACAATGCAAAAAAAAAAAATATTACAAAAATTTATATTTTTATTTAAACTTATTTAGCTAATTGAAGTGTGTAATTTGGTTCAAGCAGATTATATGTTGAAAAAATATTTTATATTTGTTTAGATTATTATTATTTTACAATATTAATAATATTATACAGTGAATTCACCTATTTAGTGGTGAATAGGATGAAATTCTATTGTACCCTTTTTTATGATTTTACTAAAAACTAATCGTGAAACAATATCCTTTCAATGTAATGAATTCAACTGATGACAATATTCTAGTGTTAAATCATATATAATTATGAAATAAATTGAAATATAATTTTAAGATAACTTTCAAAGATACCAAGATATTAGGGGTCGCAGTAACGTAACTGGGAGAGGCGTTAATGTGTCCATAATCTCGTAGGTTCGTTTTTTGGTTTAGCAGAATGATTAGAGGAATATCCCCTATATGAACATAGAATCCTAGAATGGTATAGAAATATCCCCTAGAATTCAAGGTCTGCACTCTGAATTTTAATGTCTCAAACAAGTATCATACAAAAAAAACTAAAATAAAATTTAAAAAATGCTAGCCACACATAAATTAAAATTTTTTCGATTTTATAATTTTAAGATCAAATTTATATAATTATATTTGCTAAAAATACTTTTTTCAAATAGCGTGACTGAATTTTGTTTCTTTGTTAGAAGCTCATTTATATAAATTTGCGATTTATAAATGTAAAAAAACTAAATTTGTGGTGAATCCCCGAGTTTTGAGCCATCGCGCCAACGAAATCCTTGTAAGAGAGATCAATAGTGAGGAGTATGCTGATAGTGTTCTTACTATTTACTGATATGAAAAGCACATTTAATTTTGTCCTAATTCAATGAAATGAGTCAGCTACTCTGATTTAAGTAAAGCTAATTATTATGAAAGACATATTAGAATAAAAGAAAAACTATAGCTATTTTAAATCAAGAATAATATTTTATTAAAAGATGTAATAAAGAAATTTGGTAATCATGGAAAATCTTTAGCAAATAAGATTTCTGTGCTTTGTTAAAATTTAAAAATAGCACATAACAAGGGGACAAAATATTTTAGGTGAGCTGACATAAATTATTTCATCTAAATAAGAATAATATACCAATGCAGCCAAATCGGGTAGTTTAAGATTCATTCTCTTCAATCTCAAGTAAAAACAATATGATTAGAAAATTTATTTATGCTACTTAATAAATTCTCCCTTTTATGATAACATAACATAATAAAAATTATAAACGGGATTCAAAGGCATAAAGTAACTGTATTTTATCTTTAAACAAATTTGAAACTTGGAATTGATTATTCATTGCATTTTAATTTTGCTCATAATAAATATATATGTTTATTTATACAAAGCAATCTCATTTATGTATTAAAATTTGTAATGATGTTTTGTATTTAAAATGATGGGTAGAAAAACGTCTCAAATTATAGTAAAAAGGAAAAAATGTTGAATGCATACACTACTGGCCATTAAAATTGCTACACCAGGAAAGCGGCGCATCACACACGTGAAATTTGCATGACAGGTAGAACTTGCTGTGATATGCAAATGATTCGATTTTCAGCGCATTCATACAAAGCAGGCGACAGTGACATCTACAATGTGTATAAAACCAGAGATTTGACAGCAGTTTTCTCATACTCAATTTCTGTTTCAACGTTGTTTTCGACAAAGAAAGTTGTTGTAATGCCTCGTGTAAGAAGAAGAAATGCCTATCAGCACGTGTCTGACTTTGATCGAGGAAGGACTATAGCCTACCGGGATTGCGGTTTATCGTACCGCAATATTGCTGCTCGCGTCGGTCGAGACCCCATGACTTTTAGCAGAATATGGAATCGATGGGTTCAGGACAATCATACGGAATGTCATGCAGGATCTCAGCGACCTCCCATCACTAACAGCAGAGAAGACAGAGATCTTATCCGCATGGTCACAAAGGATCGTACAGCCAACTCACGATCCCTGAGTCGAGAAATGGAGTCATTTGCAAGGCAACAAGATTCTGCTCGAACAGTTCGACGACGTTTGCAGCAGCATGGATTGTTTGCACGGCGACCATGGCTTCGGGTACCATTGACGCTGCATCACAGACAGGAGTGCCTTCAATGGTGTGATCAGCGACGAACCTGGACGCGGGAATGGCATCACGTCATCTTTACAGATGAATCTCGGTTCTGTATACAGGACCATGATGGCCGCATCCGTGTTTGGAGTCATCGTGAGAAACGCGCATTGCCAGCTTGCATAGGACATCGCCATACTGGCTCATCTGCTGGAGTGATGGTATGGGATGCCATTGAATACATGTCTCGATCACCTCTTGTTCACATTACCGGCACTTTGAATAGCAACCGTTACATTTCCGATGTGTTAAGGTCCGTGGCTCTGCCCTATCTTCGAGGCCTCCCTAATGCTTTGTTTCAACAGGATAATGCACGACCACATGTTTCCCGTACTGTTCTGAACTTCCTTGATACAGAACAGATTCGACTGTCACCCTGGCCAGCACGTTCTCCTGATCTGTCACCAATTGAGAACGTGTAATCAATGTTTGCCGAGCGATTGGCACGCCATCACTCACCATCCACTACTGTCGATGAACTGTAGCATAGTGTTGAAGCTGCATGGACTGAGATCCCCATACATGTCATACAATCTCTGTTTGAGTCCATGCCTAGGCGGAAAATGCTGTTATTGCAGCCAGAGGTAGCTGCTCTGGGTACTGATTTCTCAAGATCTATAAAGCCTAATTTCTGTAAATCTAATCACTTGTACTTTCCACTATAATGTATGTGTCCAATAAATATCGTTCTGTTATTTGCATTCCTTCTTGGTGTAGCAGTTTTAATGGCCAGTAGTGTAAAAAGCATGATGTTTGAGCAATGCTTATGTAAAATATTTTACTTTAAATTAGTTATTAAAAACAGTGGTAAAAATCTAAATCTTATTAAAAGCATACATTAATGTTTGGGATCAGTCTATCTTGGAAACAACGTGGACAACTTGTCATTAATGTGGACACAGTTCAAAATTACATTCCAATTCAAATACAATTTTAATTAATGATCATAGCGTTGTGAGAATCAAATGACGCTTTCAATTTAAAATTAATTTTATTCCGTATTTGATAATATTGTTAACGTTATTAAAATACAAATTTATGTATGTAAATAACTTAAATGTAAATGTATATAAATTTATAAGTGACGGAAACATGCTGTTTAATAGATCCTTCAAGTTTGTCATGTTTTCCTTCTTCCAAAACTTTGATACATCCATTGTGTTCTTCAGTAAATTGAAACCAGCCTGAATGCTTCCTACTGTCTATAAAAATCTTCGCGAATGGCAAAAGGCCGTGGATATTCATATTCTTTGGCTGTTAAACTGTCTTCTGTGTATATCAAAAGTAAAGCTCGCTGTCATAAATAACTATACTTTTCATTATCATGCTTATTTGTTGGGAGAAATGCTTAGAAATTTTTCGGGTTTCTTAATTTATAATATAGTATAAAAAATAGTTCATATTCGAATGCGAACTATTGTTTATAACAGATTCTTTCAAGAATACAAAATGCAGTTATTTTATAAAAAGCTTCAAAACATTTTCCATTTGTTAATTCATCATGTTATGTCAAAACAAAGCTCTCTCTGAGGTTAATGATGACCTAAAATAAGGACAACGCTTTTTGGGATAAAATGTCACGGGTTCGACCCTAGCCACTGCTAAAAGACAGTAGCTTGGATCGTATGTGGTGGACTAACAGACAGTGGCTAAGACAAGTATTGCTAATTTTCTATATGATGCACGTCCATCGTGTTGAGTGCTTATGAACTTTATATACTTTCTTTGTGCAATATAAGTATGTTAGTGACATTTAAAGAATCCTAAAGACAGTTTCAAGCTAATAAATCATCTACCATAATTAAATCATGGTAATGTTTGGGAAAAAACTATTTCAGAAGTACAACAACCTTGGACTTGGAGCGATCTTTATGTGTGTGTGTTTCTTATCCTTATTATTTTTGATTTGCTATACCGTTTTGATTTTTGAGACTCAGATGTGCTATGTCAATGAAAAATCTGATCAAGCATTTTATAACTCTTAATTTTCAAAATTTTGATATCTCCTCTGAAAAAAAATATTTTTACATCTAAAACAGGGTAACTCATAAAGAGTAGAATAAAATTACCTCAACCAGTTTAAAGAAAAATATTTTTTTAATTTTTCATTTGAGCAAAAAAATTTTGATTAGGGATATATATTTATTTTAAGATTACTGAAGACGATATAGTAACAGAATATAAAAGTCTCAACCTGTACCTTCCAACCACTACTAAATATAGGTGAAATAGATATCAATATTATTAATGCATATGAGCAAACATGGAGACACTATTTTATATAGAATGAAATTTTTCTGGCAAGATTGAAAAAAGCATTTTCTTCTTCTTTTTTCTTATCCCCTGGTCTGAATCACACCAGGTCCATGACATCCTTCGCCTTCAAAGAATCGAGGACAGCACCAGGGCTGTATAAAAGTTCACGCTTTGAAAAGCCAATGCAGTTCAGTAGGAGTTCAGGACTGGCTACGTTAGTATTGCAGGAAGTGCAGGAGGGAAAGATTTGTTGGCCCTGGAAGAACCGCAGAGTCCAAAGATGGCTGGATCAGAGTCTGGACAAGGCAGTCTGAAGGAATATGTTCCTTCCTCCATGGTCTGATCAGGTCTTTCACCGTCAAAACTCAAAGATCTCCCAGGATCAAAGTCACAGTACCAAGGATGAGACGGCGGAATTTTCCAAGATGAGTTGGCAAGAGCCTTATTCCTAGAGATTTCCTGGAAAGTCAGCGGAGTAGCAGAGCCAAGAGGCAGCGATTATGCATCCTTAGCAAGGCCATCGGCGATATCGTTATATTTAAGATCGACATGTGATGGAATCCATTGTCTCCCCCTCAAAGTCCTGTCTAACAGCCTCATCGTGGCGAGGGGGTGACTCTGGATGGAATGGGTGAAGTACGTCGGGAGTGTATACTCCTGGTAGGGCCACCCAAGACGTGAAGGCCATTCCATTTTATCCCATTAATGTTAGACAGGTGAACGAGCAAAGCCGGACCTCTGCCTTTCTTAGGTGCTCAGGGTTGCTACTACCGTCAGAAGCCGTCCCCCTTTCCCTTTCATGTTCATGACGCCTTTGGTTTCACATACCGCATCGTCCATCACGATAAAAAAAATGTTTCAGAAAAGAGGAAAATAAATGGTTCATGTAATTTAAGCATTATAGACTGTTATCCAAATCTAAATAACATATTAGAAAATCGAGGAAAATAAACTAAATGTAGTTCAAAATTCTTGCAATTTAGATATGTTATCACAAAAAACAACATCGAATATACAATGCAAAATGCTGATACCTTTACTTCGATAAAATAAGGCACAGCTTAAAACCAGTCTTTTAAAGGAAATCGTTATTCATTAAATGTTGATGCATTAAACACAATTTCGAGATAATCATACTATAAAAAGTAATTTTAGGCCCCGTAGTGGTTGTTGAGTACATAGTGGTCCCTTAGATACCCTTTAGTGGACAACTTAAGACATTTTTAATATCTGCCTCATAAATTGACTGCCGATAGACTTTTCATAGATAGTGGGCTATATTCACGTGATTGGGGATATTATGGTATTTTCGTGTTTGCTCCGCCAAATGACACTTTTTATCGCCTTCTTTGCCAAATCTAAGCGATTAGAGTCATAGCATGGAGCTCCATGCTATGACTCTGGGTCTAGACCCAGCTAACTGAACAGGTGATTAACGCACTGTGGGAAGATGCGTTGTAGGCGGAGCCATTGGTACCTGAGGACATCATTATGAAATGTGATTGAACGTATTTAGCAGATTTTTTCTTGTTCCAAGATATTTCGTTCTTAATTATATTAGGATTTTTCTAATAATATTATAGGGTGAATTTCTCATTACTGAAGATTTTGTCGTTTCTACCTTTATATCTAGTTGGTGGAATTGAAGACAAAGTTAAGCAGTTGATGCAAGATTTAAATATTTTACCTAAGAGGATTGATGTTGCTCCTAAATGATCAAAATGTGGGTCAGAAACTGTTTTGATATAAATGTGAATGAAATCTTGTATATAATTAATGTGAATGAAATCATATGAAATAATCATAATTAAATGAATGCCGTACTTAGTTTTTACATTGCCCATAATTTCTGTTTTCAATCCTAAATTCAGTTAATATGTTACCATTGAAAAAATTACACACGCTCTTCTAGGTAACGTCATTGGTCATACCCCAATAGGTTTGTATTAAGTTAGAACCAACGACCAATATATATTGGTCTGTGGTTAGAACCCTCGCCAAAATATACCAAGTACGGTTACAGTTTACCTTGACAACACGACTTCGGTAAAACTCTCGTCATTTGAACATAATTCAAAATCACGAGATGGATGGGAAAGAAAAACCCATCGTATGAACAATCAAAATATAAAATATAATGTGGATAAAGAGACTTTTGGATTATATCTTTTTTCTGTAGCTGATGGAATATAAAAATATTAATATTCTTTTTAATATAATTCTAATTACAGTGAAGTTAGCTGTTCTATACATACAAATTTCCAACAATTTTGTGGTTTGAATTATTAAAAGCTGGCATAAGTCAGAAAACATAACCAATTTGATTATATTCCCAAGAAAGAAGTTACAAAATATAAACAAATCAAATTTTTGAAACTTGGAAAGTAGAAGTCCTTATTCTCCTTACCAGTTTTGGTAAAACTGAGTAATACGGCCGAAGTTTGGCGATTTTTTGGATTTTTTTTCGCCAAGTTCAAGTAAGGATTGAAATTCCTACGCTATATTCACAGCGAAATACAAAACGAATATAAAAGACAGTATTGAAATTCCGGCACTATATCTAAACCGGGTAAAACTGAGGTCTGTCCGTAATACTCAGTTTAGCCACCAGTTTTCATAAGAAATAATATTAACTTTATTATAATATTTCCAGATCAAAATTCAGGAACTAAGAAAATTTGCACGTATAAGTCTACATTCTTTTATTTTTTTTAATTATAAATGTAATAGTCCATTTTAACCAAGGTTTTTTCGTGAATAATTGTATAAAATTTTCCAAAAATTTGAAATTTCTTACATGTAAATAATCTATAACAAAAATGATCACGAATTAAGAACTTGTTTTTTGTGCCCCATGTGTTGTAATTTTAATAAATGTGTTTCAGATAATTTTAACTACTTCTGTTTCCAAATGATAAGAAAAAAGTTGAATTTATGTATATTAATATTATAAAAAAATCCCCGAAAAATATTACGTGAAATTTGATATATATCCAATTGGAAAACTGGATATGGCCTTGGGACCAAGGCCTATGGTGGCCATATCTATTTTCTTGACCGAGGACTGGAGTGAGAAGCATTATATACCGATTAGGTGGTCAAACGTTTGCGAAACCTCCAGTGTTTAGTTCTAGACTTGCTTAATACTCAGTTTCGTCGATTCACTGAAGGAATAAAAAGCAGATATGACCTTGCCCAAACCAAGGATAAACCTCAGACCCATAACTTAGAAGTGTGAAACGCTACCACTATGCTACATAATCTTCCTCAAATGAATAAAAGGATCAGATTTACTGTACGGTCACCCTTAGCGTGTTTTTTGGCATCAAATTTAGCGAACATTTTTACTGGAAACCCGGCAAACTATTATTTTGGCAACCCTATTTGTCATTAATTTCTCATGAATTTTTACCGATTTAAATTCTTTATTATAAAATTTAATCAAAAAATTTTTATGGTAATTAAGCATATCGACTTTTTTTCATTATTTTACCATTGTTGTTTGAAATCTATAAATCTGCATTTTTTGTTAATTTTCTAAAATTAATGGAGCATATTGTTAGATACCAACAATGTATGAAATATTTGTTACTGTTTCAGCCATTTTCCTCCCACCATTTTTCCCGATCGGAAATTCGTCATACGGTCGCCTTTGGCGACTTTTTAAAAATTTCGCCAAATGTGACCGTACCGTAAAATTTTACCGAATAAAATATCTTAACTTAAAATTTAAGTTAAAAATGAATTTTAGGAAAAAATTATATTGGAAGAATATTGCAAAAAAAAAATCAGTTTTGTTACTTTTTTTGTATACCAATGCTTAAAAAATAGAATATCACAGATTTTTCAGTTGGCCTATACTTTAGGATACCCTTTGATTTCTATCCAATTTGGTGCTGATTGGTTGATGCAGAATATGATGATAACAATTTTGATGAATGATACACACACACATACATAATGATGACACATACAAAATGTGTATATCATTACTGAATGTTTTTAGCACAATTTTGTTTCTTCAAACACTTTTAGTGACAAAAACATCACCTATTTTTGTCAAGAGGCACTCTAAAATATATTTTTCCTCGACTTTTCCAAACATTTTTAAAATAAAAATAAAAGTTGAAATTTTTTTATAGTAAATTAATCCTCTTAATGATGTATATGTACATATATATATTCGCATTTTAGAGAAAATTCAGTTGGCCATACAAGAGTTGTACATATCCAACCCTTATTTTAATAGTATAACATTTTTCCAATTAAAGTAAAAATAAATGTCTTCTTTTTTGTCAAGATAATACCAAATGAATTCATCCTTATAAATATCTAAATCCTTCATTTGGTAAAAACCATTTATTAGATTTCTCATAATGAGTTGTATTCCCATTTTGTTCCTAAAATAAGTTAGCAGATTATTTTATAATAGATGCTAAGGTTTAAAGTATATCACTTTTAGATTCTAGGTAAATCTATCAATTCCATTAAGATGTGTTTCTATTGTTAATATTGTATAAGTTATATTCTTTGGAACTTAAGTTGCAATTCAATATTTCTCCTCCATTTTTAAGTCCTATGTATGATAGTCACTTATATTGTGTAGATAATTACCATTATCATATAGTGTTTACAAATAATTTTTTGAATTTAAATAATTTATTATTTTTTAACTTTGTACTGTGTATTTATTATTTTTCTTTACTGATTCAACCCTGAAAATCAATTCAGAAATTAGCTTTGTTTTGTAATTAAAAAATTACTTTTAATTTAATCATATAATTACAGATCCATTTACATACATACAAAACTTGTTCATTTATATTATTTCAAATATTTAAGCATTACTAACAGCATGTTAAAGTACCCAAGTGGTAATTTACACTAATTAATTTAAATAATAAAATAAGTGTTACTGTAATCAAAATAAACCTACTGACTGGAAAAATATATAAAAAAAATACATCAACTGAGACAGAGGAAAGTTCTACTACTAGGTTGGCGAGTGAGGACTTTGAAAACTGGTTAGTTCATTCTTTCAACATGACTTTCATAATATGAACTCATGTTATAGGAGTATATATCATTTTTTCTAGTATGAGAGCTTATAGGATTTGATTAATTCAATTTTTGATTTTGCAATCTCTAGGGTTCAGGAGAAAATCAGACTTAAGTAATGAGCAGTTTTCCTTGAAACATGGGATTCACGCTTTTACTTCAGCATTTTCTGTATAATTGCTTCTACTATCTTTAATCCTTATATATCTTCAATCTTGTCCCCTCGCTCTTTCTGGAATTAGTTTTCCACAAGACCTGAGCTAAGGTAATATATTTCATGGAAAGGGGAAATAATAGGAGCTGCATTTTTACGGGAAAATAAAATATAAAAAGGAATTTCCAGCCAGGGGAAAAAGTGGGTAATTTATTTAATTTATAAAAAAATATCCAGCCAGTGAATACAACACTTTGTTGCAAGAAATAGTTAAAATACTTTTTTAGAAAACTTACATGCTATGCCTTTAAGTTGAGAATTTGTTTTCTGTTTAAACTTTTATTTTGATCAAAAAATATTTTCATAACTTAAATGATTTTTGATTAATTTTGTGTACTTTTTTATTGTATATATTGTCAAACATTCTTCAAAATGTGGAAGTTATTGAATGCATTCATCCAGAGTAAAATTTAGTATCTTTTTACTGAAACTGATCTATTGGATTATGGAATTTTTTTTATATATATTTTAAGTAAATGAGACATGATTAAATTTCATGAAATAAATGTAAGCAAATTAAACATGATCCAAAATTTATTGAAAATTTTTTGCTGTCCATTTGTGTATGTTTTTGTTAGCAGAGATTTTTTTATCATAAACTTTATTAATGTTACTGATAGAACACCTAAATATATATTTGCATTTTTTGATTTAAAATGAAATCATAAAATAATTTTATATATGCATGGTATAGTCATACTCTAAAACATTAACTTCAAGGTTTAGATTTCTAATGTATTTTTAATAAATATATTTTAATTCTAATATAGATATTTCAATGAATGATGTAAAACCTTTCAAAATAATCTAAGAGTTTATAAAATTTATTGTCTGACAGATGCCTATTGGTTTATCTTGGCCAAGATATTTGGCATTTTTATCATCTTCTTTGATATCCATGTTTGCTGGAGCTCAGGTAGTTCATTCAATCTACAGACCATTAGATGTAAGTATAATTTAGCAAATGTATTCATCTTATTACTTGTGTATTACCAGAAATGATATAGAAGTTTCTAAATGGGCCAATTCCTTTGTATTGATGCTTTGCTTTATAAATTTAATTGCAAGGAGCAACATTGATACTTTTTTATTTCATATTGGTTTTCTTCAAAGAAACTTATTAAATTATAAGTAAAGTTGTTAAATAATATTTATGATTTGAAGTGTTTCAGAAATCATCATTTTTTATTCTAAAAATGTTGAAGATCCAAATTTTCTTTAGCAGTTATTGAAGAGTATTTTGTAAATTAATTTATATTTAATTTTTTAAAAGAAATAATCATATCTAACAACTGTTATTTATGATTGTTTCTTTTAAAAGCACTGTTATATTTCATGAAAAAATTTTCGTGATGTTAATACTAAAACATTTGACTATTTTCTTAAAAAATAATTTTTCAAGTATTGGATTTATAAAATTGAGTTAAGTCAGGATAAATAGTTTAATTTTTTTATTATTGTGTAAAGATATTTATGTATTTTTAGATACATGTAATTAGGCATTATATGTATTTTTAAGAATGGTGTGTAAATAATATAAATTTCAATTAGAAGATTTTATTGTTCTGTGTAAGTAATTTCATATTCTTAGTTGATACACTGAATTAACAGTTTTATTCCATAATTGATATTGTAGATCTAGCTCATTTCATGAAGCAGTTTATAAATGAACCTTGATATTTGAAAGTTGTGAACAGAGTTAAAAGCTTTTATTATTTTTAAGTCCTAATCAAATTCAACTGTCCAAAAAATATAAAAAAGTTTTTCCTGCACTTTTAAAAAGATGAAATTAAATTGTTTTCTTGTTTTAAGAAGAAATTATCATTATTAAATAAAGAAAAATTAAAGTTCATAATTTAATTTAGAATTAGAAATATAATAACTGAAAAATTTATAAACACAAATATTAGTTTAAGTATAACTATAAATTTTTCATATGTTATGCTCTTTTAATGCAACATTTTTAAAGAAAGCTATTTTTTGAATATATGTAATGAAAATTAAATTAGTGGGCAGTTGAATAATATTTTAAAATTTATATCAATCTTTTGAAAGGGAACCATTTTTAAATTATGTCCATATTTATCAAAATTTACAAAATATTGTAAAGAAAGAAAGTGCAAAATATAATAAATGATTTAAATACTAATATTTTGCCTTTTAATAATTTTAAATTATTAAAATTGAATTTTTATGAATTCTTCATGAATTTATATATATACTTTTGACATCAAGTCAAATTGCTATTTATTATATTAGTTAATCTATATATTAAATTGTCTAGTTTATAAAAAATAAAGATTATAAAATGAATCATTAGATAGTTTTGTGATACATAAAAAGTTAATAATTCTAAAAATATTCTTTAGATATATCTGAAAAAAAGATCCATTTAAATTATCATCTATTACACAAAAAGTCTGAAATAGTTAATAGATGTAAATAAATATACTATTTTTATTTGAAATATCACAAGCAAAATGTAGGAGATTAACTTATTTTATACAAAAGAAAAAGATAAGTTAGAAGCATGGTACAAAAATGATGTAAATATCATCAAATATTGAATTTTTATAAATTTATTTTATTCTTTGTATCTGACTTTATTATTTATAAATTACTTATAACAAATATTTTCATTGTAGTTTGGAAATTTATAAATGGAAATTAATATTTCAATTGAAAAGTCAATTTTATAATTGAAAATAAAATGTTTTTTTAAACAGCTAAAATTTACATTGTCTACAGCTACTATAGTCATTACATATTACAAGTAAATTTGTAATATGTAATGACTATAGTAGCCATATATGCACATACATATTTAATTAATACACACTGCTCAAAACAACTAAAGAATATTGTAATCATTTCATAAAAGAACAATATAAGCATTTTTTCCCTTAAAATGGAAGAAGTGAATCACAAATACAATTTTTTCTCATTTTCAATCTTCACTATATGCAAATTTTGAGTTTGGTATCAAAGACACTTTAGCAACAACGAATAAGATTTGGTTTTCAATTTAATGTAAACAAAGCAGAAAAAAATACTCAACATTGAGTAAGCATGTCATTTTGATGAGTGTGATGTCTAAGTGGTGATGTCTTTGGTCATTTAACCAAACCGGAAGCTTCAAGAGTTGTTGGGAGGTTAGAGGGAGGCCAAACACAATCCAAAGTAGCAGAAGAATTGCAGTTGTACAAAGTGTCATTTCCAGGATCTGGAGCCTTTTTCAGAGTTTGAAATGTAGGCTTAAGATCAGGGCAAGGTTATAGATGTGCAACAATGCCCAATGAAAACCATTTTTTAATGCTAACTGCTATAAGACACTTAAATATGAATGCTGCTCATCTTTAACACCTTTGCCTAGCTACTGGTACCGACACAAACTGTCTGAAATTGATTCATACTGTGGGGCTAGCCAGCTGTAAGTTTGCCAGTTAACAGCAAGTTATCATCACTTCCACAGGGAGTGGATAACACAGCATGTGAATTAATAGAGAAATGGATGGCACAATATTCTTTTCTCTGACAAGTTTCTCTTCATCTTGATAATAGACATATTTTCATCTAGAAATAAAGTGCCACTAGAAACTCTTCCCCATGTTTTGTACACAAAAGTATCAGATTTGGTTGGTGGAGAGTGATGGTCTTTGCTAGCATCATCTTTGATATGTGCAGTGATTTTCACATCATTCAAAATAGATTGGTCATCAATATGTGAGGATAAGATCCTCAGGCCTATTATAATCCCTTACCTTGTAGGAATTAGAGATGTCTTCATATTAATGGACGACAATTCCAGGCCACATTGTGCAAACTTGGTAAATGATTTGCTTTTGGAGGAAGGAGTTATACAAACGGAATGGTCAGTGTGTTCTCTGGACATGAACCCAATAGAGCCTGTTTGAGACATTCTAAGCAGATCCACCACCACAAACTCTCCAAAAAGTGAAAATAGCTCTTCTTAAGCAGTGGGACTCAATACTCTAGTCTCTCATTAATAGCCTCATTGATTTTGATGCCTTAAAGATGTTTAATGTTGCTGGCCATCTAGGGTAGTCATACTCCCTGCTAAAAACGATTTTCTTTTAAAGAAACTTTTTTATTTATTTTCCTCATATGTATAAAATTCTGTTTTTTATTTCTTTTTTGCACTCAAATACTCAATAAAACACATTTTTTTCTGCCAAACAAACGTCATATTATCTCATATGGCCTATTGTGGGTGTCAATAATATATGAATCAACCAAACAATTCTTCAAGTGTTAGATCAACCCACAACCTCAATATCCTTTGTTTTGAGTAGTGTATTATTACATTTTTACAATGGAGTTATTATCTTCCTATGAAAATAAATGTATTACATTCGATCAAACTGCATTTCCTTAATTTTGTTTATATAAGCCAAAAACAAAAATCCATTTTTTATTAAGAATTTCTTTTTATTTAAAGTTTGTTAAAGTTTAAAAATTTTATTCAGAATTATGTATAACTTATTGTGTGCGTCACATTTCTTGAGTGATATAAATGTAGAAAATGTAAATATCTATATATTAAATTTACAAAATGAATAAAAATAATTTTTTGACTTTGTTAGATTATTAAAAAATATCAGAATACTACCAAATTAAATTTAAAGTATTAATAAATTGATGCATGTACTTTTATTATTACTTTTAATTTTACATAAATTTCATTCAATAAGCAAATTACTGAAATACTTTTATTCATTACAGGATCTACAAGACTATGTAGAGCAAGAGAGAGAAAGAGTTAAGGCTTTAAATCAAGAATCATAAATTTTACTGCAAGAGCTAGCTTTTAAAAGAAGTGGAATATACTTAAATGAGCTTGTATAGACAGCTTAATTTAGACTGTGATTAAGAATTTATTTCATTAAAGAAATTGATATAGTCATATTTCGTTTCTATATTTTTAATTAGTTTTGATTATATTTAAATATTAAAAGAATTTTGTTATTTTTGACAGTTGGCTGTGAGAAATGTGAAAATAAGCATTAATGTATTGATATAGACTAAGCATTTTTAATTTACAATTTCCAAGGGAAAAAAAAGATAGCACTTAAATTCTAAACTTACTACATTCATTTTAAAAATCTGATAATTTTTTTTAAATTAATGATAGAATCAAAAAAATTTACAGTGTGAAAATATAATCTAAATATTTCGAATATAGATTATTTTTGCAAAAAATGTTTAGATTTGATCAATTTTAAAGTACTTTTTTATTTTGTTTAAATATTATTATATATATAATTTAGCTATTTAAATGAAGCATAAGGTAACGTAATTGTTTTTTAAATAAGTATATTATTTCTTTAAGAACACACCCTATTAGGTCTAAAATTTATTTTGAAAATAAAGAGCTTTTATCAATAGAACATTAAAAATTGATTGAATTGCCTAAATCAGTGATTCTTAAATGTATGTTACTTTTTGATGGATCTCAAGCTAATATTCAATAAATTGTCAAAGTCTTTATTTATAAAAGTTCATTTAATTGTGCTAATAAGCATCAAAAACTTGTAAGAGAAATGGTTTGATTTCAATTTTAGTCCAATTTTTACATTATTATTTTGATACGCTTAACAAATGTTTTGTACATAAATTATTTGATATAAGTTTCTAGATACTGAAATTTTGAATTTTTAATTACCTAGAAAAGCTGTTGAGATATATTAAGAGTACACTTTAAGGAGTATGACAAAAAGCAGATATTAATGTAGAAAAGAATCGAATTTTATATGAATTTTAATAGTTGAAACAGGCGTATTTGTATGCTCAAAACAAATTTATGTCACTTTTACAAGATGTTTGCATTCTTTAAATTCTTATTTCTATAAGTTTGATTTTTAGCACACAGTGTTGTTCAGACATTTAAAATATTTATTTTTGCACATGAAAATAAGTAGTAATATTGTAATTTAAATTGTAAGTAACTGAAAAATTCTTATCATCAAAAGTAGCTGTAAAATAATTTATATTTTATATGTTTTGTATTAAATACATTTTGCTCAGCTTAGCTTTGTTATTATTTTTTTTAACTCAGAATTAGCTTTCCCTCTACAAATATTTAATACCTAATAATAAATTTATTATAAAGCTGCACATTTCAATAACAAACTCAGAATGTGCTGAATTGTAATTGTGTATTTACATCAAATTGAAGTTTATAATGGATTATAATAGGGATTTGCCCAGTAATCATATTGATATTGAAGTTAAAATTAATCAATTACATTTTGCATAGGAGTAAGTAGAATGCTAAATATTTTCTCTTAAAATAAGGACCACAACAATTAAAATCTAGAAACAGGTTTTACAGATTATATTACAAAAGCAAAATTATTACTAGTTAAATGATTGTTGCTATAAATTAGCTCTGTTTATATATTTTTTGCCATATTGATTTATTTTTTCATGCATTTCTATTAAGTTCTCAAACGAAATTATAAAAATTAAATTATCTGTTCATTTTAAGATTATTATTTGTGAATAAATTATTTTAAAAAACTAAAAAATTTCATAATCTATTTATAGTTATCACATACATTACAATGCATCTTTATTTTAATATATTTTCAAGGAATTGTGAAGTTGAAAATATGAAAGCAAAATATTGCAAATTTCATCTGACCTATATATATATATATATATATATATATATTCAAAAACAAGAAATCGTTTTTAAATATTATTCAAATAATACAATATTGTGTGTTCAATCAATAATTTAAATCATTGAAAAAAGTAATATCTTATATTATAGTACATAAAAAATGTATCACATTTTTATAAAATAAGATCGTAACATTTTATCAAATGTATCCATCCTTGCAAAGTTTTTTCTTCTAATGAATTTTTTTTTAAGTTTCAATCATCAGATTTGTGAACTTATTTAATTAAATTCTTATATCAGGCATCCAATCAGGAATAATTTTTCCATGAATTTTCCAAGATCCATGAGGAACTGTTAAATGTTTTTCTAAAATAACATATTCTAAGACATCTTTCACAGTGTCTTCACTACCATGTATAAGGCGTCCAAATCGATCATATACAGCCAGTGTCTGTCTGGAATATAAACGCAGTGTAACTTGCGCAAATATATTTGATTTAGATATCATTTCTTGGCAACGAATATGAACAATTCTGGGTGGTTCCAAAGATTGTATGTAATTCCATCTAATTGTTCTTAATCTTGTACTTTCCATCATTTCCTAAAATGCAAAGCAATTTATATACTTCTGATAAATAATTCCTAACTTTGATTTTTCACGCATGTTATTTTATAAGCCATACAACATTATTTAATGTTAATTAAAATAAACAATAACAACTGTATGCAACAACTTAAACTACCTGCTTTTAAACTAACATCACTGATAATAATTTTGATTGTTTATGAAACAAATACTTTTAAATTTTGATTAGAAATGTATTGTAAACATATTTATAAAACTTTAGTCTTTTTTAATAAAGCTTATCAAGATTAATTATTATTGAAATATAACATACAAATAATATTTATGTTCCACACTTAACACAATTTTTATTGTTATTGGAAAAAGTTTTAAAAACCAGTATTCATTTCCTCAATTGAAATATACCTGTATTAAATCATCAAAATTTTATCAATCAACTTCTCAAAAATAAATTGAATTTTAATACATCTTCAAACATCATTTATTTAAAAAATACAAAAATGCATTAAATATTTGAGGACTACTCAAAATTAATATATTAGAAATCAATTTAATTATTATTTTTGCAAACTAAAACAGAAAATCACATGTGCTTAAAATTACATATTTCTTAAAAATTCAACTTATTACTTAAATTTTTGTTTACTTTAAAAAATTAATAAATTATAATTTGCTTACTGCAAAAGCTCTTTCAGTGACCAAATCATGTAATTTTTCTTCATCTTTACTGAAATAAAAAGTAAACAATTATAAAGATTAAAATTTTTCTCATAGTTTATTGCTTTATTAGAAAATAAATAGAATATAAAATGAAAAAACTTACTCTGCTAACGTTTTTTGAGCTTCTATGTATAAATCTTTACCTTTTTCAGCAACAGTTAGAATATCAAATTCATTATCTAAATTTTTTATTTGTTTAAAGGCTAAATAAGATTTTCCCTTTATTATATTATCATTACTCAGATCTTTGGTTTTCTGAAAAAATAATAATTATATAATATCCCAAATTACTAAATATTGCAATATTATTTAAATTCTGAAATGTAAAATGTGTTGAGTTCTAAATTTATGGTTCGCCACAAATTTTGGATTCTGCAAATGAACAACAGATCTTTATTATGTGAAACTAAGAAGTATAAAACTAAAAAATAAAACTTTTTTTTCATATTATTCTTTAAAACCTCTTTTATATATACAAAGGAAATATGTATTTGTGGAAAAACATATTAGAAATGTCTAAAAATATGTGTGACATAAATATCTCAATTTAATTGTTATTGATTTTATATAACTATATTAATTTGGTTTCTTCTTAAATGATTAATAACAGCTCAATGGCCAATCTCCCATACTTAAATTCAGAACTTTTTTCCTGGAGAAAATTCTGCACAATTATAATAATTTTTCACAAAATATTGAGCAAATTTATGTTTAAGAATTTTCTAGGTCAAATTAAAAAAATATTTATTTTTTAAACTCAGTTTTTTTTAACATACTTTATTATACAAGAAACCAAAAAATTTATTCAAAATGTAAGAAATTAAATAACAAAAATGCACTTAGATTTTCATGCAAATATTAAAGCTTGAATGAAATTCCACCAAATGAAATTAATTTGAGTTAAAAATTCAAGGGGGGAACCCTAAACATCTGATTTCCATTCATTAACATTTGATATTGCTTCTCAGTTTTATATACATATATATATGTATATATGTATATATAACAGAAATTTTTCAAATTATTTGAATTTTTCTTTCTTTTATAAAACTTTAAATGGCCAATTTATTTTGCTTCTCTTCAATTCAAATTACTGCTTAATTTATTTCTTGCCTAATTTGTTTCTAAACATTTAATACTTCCAGATTTAATTTCAACTTAATGTGGTAGGTGACTTTTAATTATCAGTATGAAACATTAAATTGCATAAAAACTGAAATACAATATAAAACATTCTTTAATTTTTTGACATTCTTTCTATTCATGTTAATTTTAATACAAATAATGAAATAAAAGATTTGAAACACATAAATTTTAAAAAAATTATCACAATAAATATCTTCAAAATTTTTGAATTATTTTTTAATTCTGTAAGTGTTTTCTAATTTTCCTATTATAATCAAAGTACAATTTATTCTTATTTGTGCAAATATTTTCAAACCAAATTAAAATTTTACATAACGAGACTAAACACTTGACAGTTCAATTTAGTAATGAATGTCTTTTGTTATATTAAAAATACTGTGTATTTTTTTTTAATCTACACTTTTTACTATATTAGAAAATGACCAAATCATAAAAAAAAACAGTCTAACTTTAGAGTTTTCCTGAAAATTTTAATAAATTGGCAGATATGAGTTAATTTATTTAGTTATAATGAACAAAAACAGCTCATCTAAAATAATTTTCGATTAATAAATAATATGAAAAAGGACATGTATTATATCATGAAAACTGCGAAACAGAATGGCATAATTTAATTTTCTAAACACATCAAAATATAATTAATTAATTAATTTTTTTAACTCTAATAAATAATATGGACTCAAATATACATGTATTTCTGAATACCCTCCAGATGAAAATATACCTATTATCAGGATAAAAAGAAAAATAGCACTGAACAAAGAAAAGAATGTTGAACTATTCATTTCTCCTTCAATTGACATAAGGTTAATTACTCTTTGCATGTGCATCAGTGCCTTGCTGTTAATGTGGCAGACACCAATGGTGGGAAAGCATACAGCCCTGCAGCGTAAAGGTGATTTTGGACAGTTTGTGTCAAAACTGTGGCACTAGTCATCAAGTGAAAGTGTTGTTGAAGAAGAATGACATTCATATTTCAGTGTCTCTGAGCCATTGACATTAAGCAGTAGACTATGTTGACATTGTTGCATGTCTACAACTTTGCCCTGATCATCAAACTACATTTCTAGTCTCTAAAAAATGGTTCCAGATCCTGGATATCATGCTATGGGAAACTTCAAAGGGTTTCACTACTTTAGATTGTATACTTCTATAAGACCAACTACTCTCCAAGCTTTTGATTCAGTTAAATGACTTTATTGAGACAGCACACTTATCAAAAACAATGAGCTTAATGAATGTCAATCATTTTTTCCTACTTTGTCTTACATTAAGCTGAAAGCCAAAACTCATTTGTTACTATTAAAGCATCATGTTTATCATCAAGCTAAAAATTTGCATACTGCATAGTTTAAAAATAAATATTTGTAGTAGTAACTTTCTTCTTGTTTTATGCAAAAAAAGCTTATAACATTAATTTATAAAAGACAATATTCTTTAACTGTTTTGAGCAATATATTTAACATAACAGCTTACAAAAAATAGCCCAAACCAAGAGTATCAACAAAGTCTACTGACATTATGGGTATTAAACCCCAGTTAAAACCTACCTTATAAAGACCTGGAATCCCATATTCACGAGCTACTTCTCCCACCCATACCCCCTCTATCCAGCAAACTCTTCTGATTGCTTCTTCAGTGAATAAGGAGAATTTTCAGATCTCATACTGCTAATTAATGAAATTAAAGATAATTTTAAAGGAATTTCTATTATAAAAAAGCTATTAAGCGAACTCAAAGATATTAAGTCCCCTATGGACAAGTTATTTGAATTAACATCCTACTTTCAGGATATTGAAAAATAAATGTCACTTAAGTATTTAAAATATTTTTTCTTAATTATTTTAAATCTAAAACTTAAATTACTTTTTAATATTTAACTTCAATATTTAAACTTAAAATTAATGTAAAGTTAAAGTCTTTTTTCTTTTCATCTTTAACTCTAGAATTTTTTCCCTTAGCTCCTCTCCCTAAATTTTTTCCACCAATAATATGCCAGTTAGTTCAGCTATAATTTACCATCCAGGTGCAGTTCCAGTCGAGGGTGAGGTCTTTCGGACCTAGATACCTTGTAAAATCAAGCGCAGCCCGCCGAAGTTGTCCTTACAAGAAATAGTTTACATTTTAAAAAATTTCATTTTGAATTATTTTAAGGATATGGAACTATCTATTTAAATCAATTCAGGTCATTTTATGCCTATCATAAAACCCTTATCCATTTCATTTATCATTCCATCCACTGTATAATTTCTGACTTCTGCAAGTTGTTGTTACACCAGCATGCTTCTCCGTATCTAGCTGACTTGGGCTCTACTAGTTAGATATAAGCAGCTGGGTGGAGTCTTTGTGATTTTGAAGCAGGGACCAAGCAGAAGACCCCCAATACTTAGCTTGCCACTCCCAGAGGTGTCATTTCTTTTTGAGTACATTGACTTCAAGTAGGTACCCTATTCTTCTTCAGAGATCACAAAAGGTGAAAATTGTGGTAAATTCATAAAAGCTGATAAGCTTGTATTTTCATCCCTGCAGTTTGGATCTAATGCAAATAATAATATTGAGAATTAAATTTTTTATTAAGTATGCAATTGCTACTTGATAAATTTTTCAGACAGGCTTTTCATAAAATTATATCCACAAATAATTCATTTTTCTTAAAATTACAGCATTTTATAAGTAGATATATAAACACTGCTTATATACATACACAGCTGTGCAGGCGAGCCTTGAATTGTACTTCAAGGTTAACAGGTTTGAAATCTTCACCTTTCATCAAACTTAAATCAACACATGATCAGATGATGAGACTTCAAAATTTAAAAGGTGCTTTTCAACCAACAAAATGGAAAACGTTTCTTTGCATTCAAAGTTAATGTCTGCATTTCAACAATCATAGTTTTAGGAGATTCATTGATATCATAATAGCCCTTCATAATAAAATTTTCAATTATTTCATTAAAAATCTGAAAGAAATATTATGCAGAACTATGCAATTCATGAATAATAGTCTCATCTGGTTCAAAATCCTCATCTACTATCAATAGAGAATTATTTTCTTAATGGAAAATTTTTCTTATGCAATCTTTTAATCTACCCATTGTTGAGTAAATATAGAATAAATAGCTTATTAATTAACAAATACTAATTCCATTTTCATTTATAAGATCTTAGATTTTGGAATATATATTTTTGTAGTTGACACATATTTTCTCTTTTAGGAAATGTGTGAACAGAAATAAGTTTACTCTGATCATCAAATCTTTAACCAAATTATAATTTTATGGCCATATTTATTTGGAATTTCATCAATATATAATGGAAAAAATACAATTTAATTAGTTAACCAAAGATTTCCTCTTGCTTTTAGCTATGTCACTGAGTTGTTACGTATAGTGTACAGGCTTTTCTTTTTTCTTACTCTAGAAAAAGTGAATTAATCATTAGCTAATGTCTAAATAAACTCAATACTTAGTTAAGGAGTTAAAGTAAAAGCAAGTATCATCATACAAAATGCTTCATATTAAAAAAAAATTACAATTAATAAGCTTGCTCCAGGAAAAACAAGATGAAAAGACCCATTTTGGTATTTGGATAATGATTTCTTTCTACATTCAGTGTAATTTATCTTTCTAAAGAATAAAAAGTATAACCTGACAATCACTTTTAATTTTTTAACCACTCATTATGCAGATATCCGCACACATTTTTTTGAAGTATCAATTTCCAAAATTTTTTATGCTTATAGCAATATCAAAAAAGTTTATTGATTTCAATGATTTATAAAACTATTTCAGTATTTTTCATTTACAGTTAGCATAGAAATATAATATTTTTTATTTCCAGCAGCACTAATAGTAGCAGATATGCTTTTGGAACTTTACTAACTTAAGAGCAAAACTAGTTTTTATATATTTCAACAGATGACATCACAACTAGTCAAATCACAATAGTTTTCAGATTGTGTGATGAGGAATATCTACATGTTTATCTTATCTACTGTGATAAATTAACTCTATAGATTAGTTAATTTCAGATACAACTGGTTTATAATCATTTTAACTGAATTATTTTTATACTATTGATAGATGAAAAAATTTAGCTAATAAAAAATTTCTCTTAAAACACAATTTTTGAATTAAAATCTCAAATTTGAAAATTTTCAAAGGATGCAAATCCAGGCTTGGACAGAAAAGTGGATCTCCTGTTAAATTGAAATGCCTTAATGTTTTGGTATTCCATTCAACTCTCATTTTATTGCCAGAATAGAATAATTATTGGAAAATATATTACGCAAATTACATTTCTAAAATTTTGTCTTCTATTTTGCCTACATTGTTAAAATGAGAAAGAAATTTAAAAAAAAATAAATTAACATTCATTAAACATTAGCTCTAGCTTACAAATTTTATTTTATAAAATGCAGGTAAACAATTCAACTACTAGGCAAAATGTTGAAATTAAAATCTTTCATTGAATAAAATATAGAATTTACAAAATTATAATAAAGATTTTAAAGTATTTAAAAGAAATTTAAAATTAATTACAATATCTTAAGTTAATAAAAGAAAATTTTGTTTCCCACATTTTTTAATCAGCAAATTTTAAATATGGTTTATAGGCTAAATATTAATCAAATATACTTTTTATCTATTAAAGAAAAAGATACCTTTTTAGTTATAAATGATACAATCCCATCGCCTTTAGGTGGCATATATGGATCTGCAATATTATCTGTAATATAAATTAATTACTTAACAATTGTAAAAAAGGTAACCTAAAATATTTTGAAAGTATTCAATTTAAATCTTGTATGAAAGAAACTAATTATTAATTGAAAACAAATTAAAAAATTTTCCAATGTATATTGATTTGTTGGGAAAGATGTAATACTCATACTCATGATTGTTGAATTTTTTTTCTTAAGCATACATGAGTTCTATATAATTGTATTTCTGACGATTAAAAGTCATGAGATCAATATGACCATTTAATAGAAATGGAAGAAAGTGTTGTATTAAAGAATTCAGTAATACTTGTGAAACACTAATACATTGAAGAATTATTCGAAGCATTAAATAAAAAATGAAGACATTAAATTAATAAGATATTTGCATTTATATTTTGCTATAATACTCATGTATTTACTTAGGAAGTAAACATATCAGTAGAGTAAGTATTAGATTTTTCATATGATTAAATACTGAAAATATAACACCCAGACAAATGTGAGAGAGAGAAGAACAGCATATATATTCAAAAAGAAAGAACTTTTAGAACTGAGGAAGATTCTTTATACTGGTTTATTTATTATATAATTTAACGAAATTCTTGACTTTAAGTATGGTCTTTTAAAATTTTTTTACTACATGAAATATTTCCTGTACAATATTCAAACATTTATAACACCTTACAGTAAAATTAGTTTCATTATAATATTGTTATATTAGGTTTAATGTTTAGATAAGGACTTGAAAAAATTTTTTCATAGAAATTTGTAAAAGCAAGAATTTTGAATTTTAATTTCTGAAAATAAAATACTCAAAATGAAGTAAAATATTATTTATCCAATAAATCAGTTAATGTATTTCTCACTTCATAAATTTATTAAAGAAATACAATCACAAAACATTTTTTAATATGAAAAAATAGAAAAAAATGCAAAAGGGTGACCACATAACTAGGCATGCTTTGCTCCCCAGGGCCCTTGATCAAGAAAATAGATATGAGTACTGTGGATCTTGTACTCATGGGAGCTGTCCTGCCACTGAGTTTAATTAGTTTTTAAATAAAAAATTAAGTTTTCTTCTATTTTCTTCAAATTTTTAAATACTTGAAAGAATACATGAAAAATTAGCCTTTACTATTAATATGTAAGGCCATAAAAATATTCATTACTTAAAACTGAAACAGTATCACTAAAAAAAATTAAAGTTAAGCTTTTTAAAGTAAGAAAGAAAGTTCAGAAAATTAAAAAATTTTTATATAAATTGTCACTGGAACTTGACTTTACTTCCTATAAGACTTTAATTATTTTTAGTGATTTAATTAAAATTCATTTCATATACCTATTAAATAATAAATGATTTAAGTATAAAGTATTTTGTTTGATACAGTTCTAATGAACTATTAAAATTCTTTCATTAAAATAACACCTTTTTACATTTAAAAACCAGGCTCATTATAATACCAGATTTAATGAAAGGATTCCATTATAAAAACAAAAACATTTTTTTAATTTACAAGAAAAATATTTTTATTTATAAAGAAGTAAAAAAATAACATGTTTATTTATTTTATTAGTATATGTATACAATTTATATGAAGAATAGTCTGGTATGTAATAAATTATAGCTATAATACATTATAGTTTTAGTGGCAAGGAACATATCATAATTGAGTGATAAAATATAATTTTATCACTCAATTATGAAAACTAACAAGAAAACAAACAGCTCAGAAATTTACATTTTATGAAGTGTAAATTTATGCTAATATTAATTTAACTAACCAATTTAACCTCAATAATATGAAAATAATTCAACTTCACATAAAGATGTTTGAGATAAGCCTGGTTGCTTAAATTCTACCTTATTTTTTAGTTTATATCAATTAATTAAAAACATTTTGGAACAATATGTTACATAAAATATTACATAGAAATAAGGTCTTAAATCTCTCTTTCTCTCATGCACACACGCGCACACACAAATGTATATATATATATATGTACATACATACATACATTAAACTATAATGCAGCAGTTATTATAATTTGGAATATATAATTTCTTATATTGTTTTATAATTTAATTTTTTTAAATTTAATTCAAACTTATTGCATACTTGTGCAACTAATGTACATAGGCTTTTCCTTCCACTTTTTATTAGGAGCTACACCTTTTTCTTTTAACTGAGATCTAATTTCTTCCAATGATAATTTATCATCCAAGTATTGTACTTCAGAATCATCAGGCAATATTACTTTCAAAACCTATTACAAATACAAAAGACACTCAATAAAAAGTAATGAAATTTTAAAAAGTTTACTCAAATTCTATGTAATAAAAGCATAAAATAATGCTTTGATACAATTATAAAAAATTATATCTGTAGCAATTATATCAAGTTTTACTATAGATCATTTAGAATCTTAAATGAATATTTAATTTCTTAATTTGTTATAAATCTAAATTATATCTAACATTCGTTTTAAAAATCGGAGATTCTGTCGATCCTTTCTTAAAAAACAATAATTTCTCAAACTTTTCTATAGTTAACAGTTAATATTCTTTAATATTAGTTTAGTAAAAATTAAATTTTCTAAAAATATTTTGTAATAAGAGAAACAAAAATAGTCAATAAAACATAAATGAAATATCACAAAATCAGGTTCCAGTAACATTTTAAACAAAAACTTATGAACCAGTTAATTACACTCACATTTAAGATTAAAAGACTGTTCTGTTATTTCAAATGCACTTTTAAATCACTATTACTACTAATAATAATAACAATGAAATATGTTCATAAAAATAGGATTCTAATTTATTAATTACACACAGACAAGAGCACTTAAATAACAGTGAATATATTTTATAACAAATTTTTAATAAATTAATGATGAATAAACAAAATTTAAAAAAAGTAATCCAATAAACAGCGACACATTCTCAAAAATAGACTTATATTGAAATTCATATTTTGAATGATGGAAATTAATTCAGGCAAGTAAAATAAAATTTTAATTTTAAATGAGTTTGAACTAACAAGTGATTAAAATAAAATGGAATATTTAATGAGATTATATACTTATCATATAAATATTTGTACATATACATAAAACAAAACTTATAAGGTAAAATAAGAAAACATTACTATTCTAAATTTAATATATTGGCAGTACTAAAAGTCTATATAGTTATTAAAATATTATTCTAGTACTATTATAGTTTATTAAAAAAATGGATTTATATTACAGTTTATTAAAATATGGACTATGCTCACGGAAGAAATATTTTTCATCTTATAATAATACACACATTATTATGTACTAGCAAATTTACATGCATTTAGCTCCTAAAAAATTGTAAGTGTTAATGAGAATGACTACTGACTGATTTCATATGAAATACATATTACATAAAACATTGAATAATGTCAGTTAAAAGATACATGAAAAGTGTAGTAAGTTTTAATTAAAAGAAACTGAGAATTAATTAAAATCAGGAAAGAGACAAGATATATAAACAAGAATGAATGGCTTTTTCTTTAATATGAGTTGCTTAATTCTCTAATGAGGATATAAATCAATATATTACATATCTTGAGAAATCATCTGACTGTATTCTTTAATCTGAATCCTTTTAATGTAACTGAATTGGAGCAAGAATCTTTATTATTTACTCCAAGATATTCTGCCTAACTGGTAGAATCCAACTCTAGGGTAAATGCAGGTAAGTAAGCTGGTGCAACAAGATATTCTTATTAAAGATGAAGAGTTTTCAATATTCTACAATCTCTTAAAGTAAATCCCATTAATAAAAGAGCCACAATTAAAATGGGAGATGAATATTTTATTTCTGCATAGTACAAGACAAAACTTTTTAAAGTTTCCTCCTATGTGAAATATGAATACAATTTATTCCTAGTAAAATTTCTTCCAGAAAAAATGTTACTGGAAACATATTCAAAAATAACTTTACACTGTTAAGGTATCTACACAATATCTTAAAATCATTCTCTATCTTTATTATTAGAGATATAATTTAATTTGTTATTTACAATTATATAGTCTTGTTGAAAATTAAACTATTTATGTTAGAATTTTTATTTATTAATTTTTTTTACTGAGATTATTTTTAGTTTTAGATTATTTAAAAAAAATGTTTACCTTACCTTTGCTAATTTACTCTTACCTTTAATAATTTGATATTTGAGTTGCTGCTCTGTTTTTTTCATTGATTTATAAATGGAAAACATAATTATTATGAAAATATAGATGTTACATTTTTAAATGCAATTGTAAAGCAACGATGAGCCTTTTATATTTAATAAAATTTGATAGGTTTTCAAAATATTGCAATGAATATAATTGAATAAGTTTCTTACTTTTGGTGGTTTTTCCCTTTGAAGTTGCCGAGTCAAATGCTTTTCACGAGTCTGAAAATTGGCAATTTTCAAAGAAGTGGAAGTTGTTTTTAAAACTAAATTTTCAACAAATAGTACATTATTCTGAAAAAAAATGATTTTTTAAATATTTTATTACTTGATTAATGGTTTTAAAATTTAAACATCATTATAATACATAATTTATAACCTAAATGCTTTAAAATCATATTCTCATTTCGTTTATGTAATTATCAATCTACGCATCCATAATTTTTGATACTTTTCAGTTAAGAATGGCAAAAATAACAATCAAATATAAAACACAGTGCTGGAAATTTATATGCATTTTCACATTTGTTTATGTAAATATTAATATATTCATCCAATATAATTTTTGGAACTAATCAGTTAAGATACAAATTATAGTTAAGAAAAAGCATGGTTATGGGTGAAGATAAACAATTAATAATTTATTAATTATAATCAATCAAACATACTATAATTTTGAAAAAAATCACATCATGTTTTATCGATTTTTAAGATGAATGGAAATACATAAAAGAACATAAAAAATGTTTAGTTCTACTTAAGCAAAAAAACACCCAAACATTTACAATAAGCTTAAAAGAGAGATTTTTGTAGTATAATCACAATGATAATAAATTATTAGAACACATAATTTTATTCTTTTATGATAATTGAAGTTTCATTGTCAAGAGGGAAATTGAAACAGTTCCATTAAGTATTTGTGGCAGATGGAGAAACAAATATGTTTATTGGTTGGAAGTAGAAAAGAAAATTCTAAAAGTAGATTGAAAACTATTAAATAAGACGATAAATGCCAAAAGAATCTAGAAATTAAAAAAACAGCCTCTTCTTGAAATTTTTTAAAAATCGGAAAAAAATTTTTTGTAAAAGAAAACAGTACCAGCAAAAGTGGTCTCTATAAAATATTGAAGAGAAGCAAAGCAATCTAAACTGGAAAACTTTGCTAGCTTGGTAGAGACATGAGAAGAATAACATCCCTGTTGATGGTAATGTCATTAAAGTTATGTATTGTTATGAAACTGAACATTAAAAATTTCAAAGCAACAGAAGATTGATTCCAAATATTTAAAGCTAGATACTGAGTTTTAGAAAATTGTATGGTAGAAGTGGAACTGTGAATAGAATTTCGAAATTTGAATGGAAAGAAGTATTGAAATCCCAATTTTTAAAATGTGACCTAAAAGATGTTTTTAATGTGGACAAGACATGTGTGTTTTGTAAGATTTTACTTGAAATAACGCTTAGCTTTAAAAACCATAAATATAATGAAATTAAAATTTGAAACAAAAAATTATTGTATTACTCACAGCCAACTTGAATGGAACAGAAAAAAAATCTTTTTCATAGGAAGATATTTAATACCTAGATGCTTTAAAAATGTTCAAAAACTACCAGCTGCATATCACCTAGAATATAAGCTTGGATTATTGGAAGTATTTATAAAAATTGACTAAGACTTAGATCAGCATTTTTTGTTTGAAAATCATTAAGTTTTTCAAATTATGAATAACTGCTCAGCCCATACTTAAATCTCAGATTTTGTATCAATTCATGGAGTTCTTCTCACCTAATGCTACTTGTCTTACAGCCCAAGTTCAGGATATAATCAACAGCTTTAAGACCAAATATCATAGGGTATTTTTACAAAGAATGATTATGGATTTGGAACTATTTTATGAAATTGACTTTCTAGAAACAATTCATTTGTTCAATTAGATGCTTAAGGAAAGATAATATCGAGAGCATTTAAACAGCCTGGCTATATTAAAGAGCCTACAATAACTGGAGAAAGACAAGATAATTTATCTGATGACTTAAGTGAAGCAGAGTCACTTATGCATGAATTCTAACAAAAAGCCTCATTGCTACCTGAAATTTCTTTCAAGGATTTGAATACTCACATGTAATATGTATGGAAGTAATATTGGATGATGAAACTATTAAGAATATAATGAATGAGTATGATAAAAATCTTTCAGATATAGAACAAGAAAATGGTGTAGGGCAAAGACTGCCTTCAAAACAAGCAGCTGAATCTCTAACAGTACTAAACATTTTTTGAGGGTAAAAAACAATAAATGAAAAGTAATACTTTGAAAAAAATTGAAAAATACATTTTTAACAATGTAGCTTTTAAACACAGAAAAATACACATGATTACTTAGCTTGATCATCAAAGTGAAAATAAGTATCTTTTTAAGAATGAATAGTATTTTGAAAGTATCTTAAAGTACATTCAAAGTACTTTTTTCTTATAGTATTTTATTTATAAAGAAAAATTAATTTGGAAAAAAATGAAATCTTAATAATTTCATGCAATACTTTTTATTAAGCAAAATGTCTTACCGGTCCTTACGAGTTTGTGAAAACGGGAGTCTGCTGTATTTACAATAACCACTTATATTAACCAGTTCATTACCTTATTTTTAAATAAAGTAATAGGCCTACTAATATGAACAATAATTGTAAATACAGTAGACGTTCATTTTTACGCATAATTTTTCAATGAATATTTTTGGTTTATTCTCTTATTTAAAAGAAATAAGCATTTTCGATCAACTTAATTTCCATATAATTTAATTTCAGTAAATTTTTCCAAAGTAATAGATATAAGCCAATACACAGATGAAAAAGTTAAAATGGGAAACAAAACAGATTTCAACATTTATCATCAAAAATTATAATTAAACGATGCAATAATCATGAAATTCTCTACCTTCAAAATATTAGATACGTGTCTGTAAATAAAAACAGTCATGATTTATTTAAGTTGTTTTTTTAAATTTAATATATTTTTTACTTTAATTTATAGCCACAAACTTCTTTAAAATTACACAATAGTAATTTCAGTTCGACAAAACATATTTTTTGGTAATATGGTTTTCAACACTTCCTCCTTCATAGATTGTGAGCTAATAAATTTATCTAAAGCAATAATGGGTACTAAATTAAAACAAGCATTACATTTTTGATAAAAGTTCATTTGTAAAAACAAAAAACTAAAATATCTTAATCCAAACAAACATTTGTCTAATTGTTTGTTTATATTTAGGCAAGTCAGTAAAAGTTAAAGTTATTTATTTTTCTGGCTGCCTATTTGTGCTTAACACAGTCTCAACCGCTTCATAATTTTAAACTACAGCTAAGTAACGAGGGTAACGACTAGATTGGCAACCCTTTCTCAATACTTCGTTACTACTTCAACAGTAGAGCTGGGTTTCTCTATAAAGGGCTCCAAGTATAAAAAACCCTTGGCAACAGCTTTTCTATTGATATTTAGCTACTGAAGAATGCAACTTTTTTTACATTTTTACATAGTTAGTTGTTTGCTAAATTATTTTACTTTGTGTGGTTAATCAGAAGAATTACTAAAACTTCTATATTGTAATTCTTCTGATTACAATAAATATATTTGTGTAAATTAATATATATGTATATATATATATATATATATATATATACATAAGCGTATAATATAGAACATTTTTATTTAATACATAATTTTGATTTTGTTAACACATTAATTAATTTAGAAAAATTGCAATTTTTTTGGAATATCATTTTTTTGTTGCTTAATGTAAGTACATTTAAACGTTTTGCACGCCGAATATAATTTTTATTAATTTTAATTTGCCGACTGAGTAATCAATAACTGCAATAAAAAATGCTAATACAGTTAATAAATTAAAAATAATAAATATTGTTATTATTTAGTAACACTTGTGCCATAGTCTTTTTTTAACGTTAAAATTTTACTTGTTGATAGTAATATTAATTATTCCTTTTTTTTATATTTCAGTTTTTATTTGGTGCATTTATTAAATTAGATCCCATTTGGGCTAATAAATTATTCGATTACCAGTTTTAAGTACTCCTTTTTATTTTAGGATCCTTCAATACAATAAAGATTTTAAATGAATATAAAATTCAATTATATTATACAAAGGTATACAGCTATGAGAAATATATGAACAATGATTGTAAATTGACTAACAATTATTGTTCATATATTTCTTAAATTAATTAATTGAATAACAATATTTTGAATAAATTGAATAACAATATTTTGGTAAATTGAATAACAATAATTTGAATAAAAGAACAAAATATTTCTTCATCAGTTACTTTAGTTGCATCTATTTTTTTATGCATAATTAATGCAACTACATCTTTTTTCTAAGACGATGACTTCTTGAATATATTTTGACACTAATTTTACCGAGTAGATAGATACATAGTTGGCATGTCTGTCTTCATTTTAACATTGAAGACAATTTATATATTAATTCACGTGATAAGCATTTATATTTAGCCTAAAGAGTGTATTGTAATTGACCACTGTGGAATTCCTAAGTAAAATTTAAAGATTAAAGAGTACTCAGCAGATATGCAATTAGGTACATAATTATATTGGACATTGATATTAGACGGATTATTAACCAAATAACAATTAAAATATGAGTGACCATAATTATAAGTTATACGTGAAAAAATGGGTAAAATAATATGTACAAGAAATACAATATATAAAGAAAATAATAGTCATTGCCAATATATGATTATTAGTTCAGTTTATGATTATTACTATGTGTATAACTATTAAGACTTAATGTTTATTACACCAAAAATGTCATTTTAGTGCAAAATGTAAATTTAAAACAAAGAAACTACCCTGTTGAAAAAAAGGAAATACAATATTGTTCTGGATATTTTTCAAATAATTGTTAAACATCATACATATATAGTATTATGGAAGTAAGAAATTATAAAATAGTAATTATTTTATTTTTATAAATTAAGTGACTTAAAAAGTCTATCTACGAGGTTTGTCCGGAAAATACGTATAAAAGTCGAATAATAACTTTATTTTACAGTTTGCAGTCACCGCCAGTGGCACTACTGTTGTAACCAATTCCATCAACGCTCAGTTCGAGTCAGATCGCTTTGCGTGTAAGTAGGAGTGTGCGGCTGCTTGTTGAAAGTTACACTTTTTCACCTGCCGTCGGCATGAAGCTCTCTCTGATTGAGGAACACGTATCAACATCAAGTTTCTTGCAAAGCTGGGCAAGAATGGCCGAGAGATTTTTGAGTGTTTGAAACAAGTTTACGGAGACAATTCTCTGAAGGAACCAACCGTGATCAAGTAGTTAAAAAGGTTCCGCGAAGACCGAGAAGACGTGAAAGATGACCCTTGCCCAGGATGCCCGTCGACATCGAGTTCTGATGAAAATGTTGAACGAATTCGGGCTTGTGTTCTTAAAGACTGTAGATTGACAGTCAGAATGATTGCCGACGAGAGCTGTCAATCCCCAAAACAATCGTTCACGAAATTCTAACACAAAAAATTTAAATAAAGAAATTGTGTGCGAAAATTGTACCAAAGCTCTTGACGCCAGAACAGAAAGCAAAGAGGGTTGAGTACTGTGAGGACAGGTTGGAAGCAGAGGAAAGAGGGGACTTTCTTAACAGTGATGACTCTCATCACTGTGGAGACGAGTCCTGGTTTTATGAATTCGATGTGGAGCTCAAATCTCAAAGCAAGGAATGGAAGCTAGCGGGAGAACCGAGAACAAAAAAGTCGCAAAAATCGAGGTCCAATGTGAAGACAATGTTGATTGTCTTCTTTGATTCTAGGGATATTGTTCACAAGGAATTTGTCCCTCCCGGCCAGAGAGTGAACGGTAATTTTTACTTTGAAGTTTTGACGCGTCTCAGAGCTCATGTGGCCCAAGTTCGACTGGATTTGGCAAAAGGGGCAGGTCCTTCATCACGACAATGCGCCTGCTCACACGTCGTTCGTTATGCGTGAGTTTTTGGCCCGAAGTTCAATCATCGTGATAGACCACCCGCTTTATTCACCCGATTTAGCCCCTTGTGACTTCTTCTTGTTCCCGAAATGCAAAATGGTGCTTCGGGGGCGGCACTTGGGAGATGTAGAAGTCATCAAGGCAGAAACGACTCGGCAATTGAACAGCATCACAAATGAAGACTTTCAGCAATGTTATCAAGAGTGAGAATCGGCGTTGGCAGAAGTGTATCTCGTCTCAAGGTGAGTACTTTGAAGGAGACCATATTGTAATACCTGAATAAATGTAAAATAAAGTTATTATTCAACTTTTATACGTATTTTCCGGACAAACCTCGTATATTGTATGATTTTTAATTCCGCTTATCGTTATATATTATACAATATTTATTCACATTACTAATCTTGAATCATCTAATCACAAAAAATTTATTCCTTTTGCTATTCTTAGACTTTGTTCATTCTTATAAAAAATAAATAAATAAACAATGGGTTAACAGCAGTATTACTTGAAATATATAGAGACGATATTGAATATGGAATACAATTATTTTATGGAAATGAAAAGGAAATAAGAAGTTATCTTTTCCTTGTGAGTAAGACAATGCAGTAGGTGATCAGTTAACGAACAGTTCGAACCGCAGATAAATCGGACAACGAACACTTTCACGAAAACATTTTCGTGTTCTGATAAAAAACTGAAACGAATTCTAACAAACATTTCTTGGCTGTCGGAGCATAATTGCAGGATTGCCAAACTCAAAGGTCTAAAAATCGTTTTTCACCTCTCTTGAATTATATATTGCTTCAAAGTTTTATATTGGAAAAAAAATGTTTCCAATGGAATATTTGCAGCCAAAGTATATCATTAGTTTCGGTTTTGATTTCTTTGAAAACTGAAACTGATTTTATTTTGAGTGCTTCCCACCTTCTTGTTAATTCACTGTCTCATACGTAGTCTTGAATAACGAATTCTATATAATATACAGACACCAAAAACAACGATCTTATTAATCACTTTACCACGACAATGCTGATAATGACTTCCGAAAAATCTTGAAAAAGAGAGAAAAGTAATCGACATCGGGCATGTTCTTTAATACCCTATTAACAAAAAATGAAAAGGACTGATTAATATGCAAGACTATATGTATGTATTATTTTTTATAAACTTAATAAGAAATTTTATATCCTTTTTCACTTTCAGTTTTAGGGTCTCCTGAACGAATTAATCGATTTCACAAAAGAATCTATGGTAAATCGATGATCGGTTAACGAACAATTCGGATAGCGAACATAGTCTTATAATAGATTATGCTCGTTAACCGATCACCCACTGTAAAGTAATATGCAGTTCCAGAACTCATTGAATATTTTTTTATTTCTAAGCACTTTTTTACTATTAACGTTTCTGTAAAAATGCTTGAACTAAAAACTTTTATTTTGTTACAGTTTTTCTGATAAATGAGGATATTTCATGAAGTCTCTAAACTCGTGCAGATGGATTTTAGCAATTTTTTTGATACATCATGCAACTATTTTATTAGATCATTAATATATCTGATTAAAGTTTAATCATATAATAAAATTTTTTATTTTCTAATATGCTCATTCATGTGAATTAGCGAGACAACTTAATAAACATCTTAATTAAAAGAGAAATTGGAAAATTCAATGAAAATTTTATAACTTTGTTTCCTAAATGATTAAATGCTCTTTTTTAAATGTGTTCCTTTTCAAATTATGGAAATTGACAACATTAATTATTTGGCAAAATATATCTAATATGATTTATTAATTTTATTAGCAATGTTAAAAATGTAGTTTTTTATATTTCAGTATAAATCCTCATATTAATATTAAATTTTTAAAAGTTTTTATGGAGTAAAATTTATATAGCAATTAAAAATACTTTCAATATGTAAAAAAAATTAATTGTAAGCGATTTTTATTTATTTTATCTTTTTACATTTTTCAAGAATGTTTAAAATTTATTTGCAATGTATATATAAATACCATATTTATATAGTTATTATTATACAGAAAATAGCTGAAACTCATGAAAAATGAACCGCGTTTCTTATTATATTTCATGGAAAAAAAAGTTATTTATCAGTGGAATAATATTTTTAACAAACAGAAAATGAGTAGAAAACTTAAATTTGCCAATGAATTATTCTTAACATCAAGTTCTTAATTTGCTACTTTAATTATAAGACTTGTTTTCCACGACATGTAATTTTACTTCTTAAATTAGTACTCTTGTTTTAGAGGAACACACAATTGTACCTCCTTGTATTTACACAATTGGCACAATTATCAAAGATTGAAGAAATTCACCTCTTTTGGCCTGGCAGAATCTCAAAACCTAATATCTTGTGAGGTTGAACTTCGATATTTAAGTTTTTGTTTTCATCCCTTAGAGGGAATGCCAAGGGTCATCTTCCATTTTGATCTGAATTCCACTGCAAACAAGCACACTCACATCGAAGATCATCTTAGACAGTTTGCACTAGAAATTATTAATTGCATCCCCTGCGATGCAGTGCGAATATATACCGATGGTTGTCTTTCAAAAGACCGTACTGGGAGCGGAGTTTGTATTAGAACCCCTCAGTCTGAAATTATGCTAAAGCTACGTAACCTTGACACTTGTACAGTCTTCCTATGAGAGTTGATAGTGATTAAGGTGGGGATTTCTGCTATCATTTCCAGCAACCGTGATTTTGGAGGACTATGAATTATGTCGGACAGCAGCAGCGCACTGCAACATCTCAGTGACTGGTACTCTATAAACGATAAAACAAGTATACCTATTCTGCTCAAATTCAAAATGATTTCCCAAGACCATGATGTACATCTCCAATGGATTTCATCCCATGTAAATATTAGCGACAATGAGACCACAGATCGACTAGCCAAAGAAGGCAGTGAAGAAGATACGCCCACTTACATACCAGGAACTTTACTCTAATGAAAAATCTAGATTACCTTCAATCGGGCAAATTCCACCCACGCATCAAAAGTACTTTGGAACATCTGCTGGAAAGCTTCTGGTAATAAAATATGATCGAAAATCTCAGACTGCTTTGCCCAGATTCTCAAGTAGATATCTAAAATGTTTATCGTTTGAACGTGGTACAAAGAATGATCCCACTTGTAAAAAATGATGTGACCATCCATCCTCACCGAAACATATTCTGGATTGCGACGGACTTTCCCGGAAAGATTTATCCTCAGATCTTCTGACTTTCTGACTGTCAACAATTTATTGGAGTTGATCTGACTAATGTCAGATCTTTAAAGAGGATAAGCCACAGCACAACAACATATTTATTTTAAAATGAGTACCGTTTTTCTGCTATATGAACTTTAAGAATAATTTGAATATTTTCCATTAACATATTGTGAAGTTGTTGGCATTTATTTAGAGAATCTTCCGATAAAATCGATAGAATTACACAAAATTGAATAAAGTTTAAAAAAATCCTAAAAAAATCCCTAGAAGAGCATCTGAGGATAAATTCTCCGGGGAGGATTTATCCTCAGATGCTCTTCTAGTCATCGACTTTCTGACTGTCAACAATTTATTGAAGTTGATCTGACAAATATCAGATCTTTAAAGCCACTACAAGAACAGAGGAACACACAACAAAAATTAGTAATTTCTCAAGCATATAAGGAATAAAATGTTTTTTATATATAGTTCCACTGTGTAAATTATTATTTTTTATCACATATAATACTTAATAATTGACTTTCATCTATATACCACTAGCGTTTGTCAAAAAGGAAATTCCTATTTGAGAATACTGATTAAAATTACTATATTCACGTATTTCTTCATAAAAATTTTTTTTTAACTTATTGCAATGTTGCCCTCATATTTTGTATAAATATTTTATAAAATGAAAGGAAAAACAATTTTTATTCATTACATTACAATAAATAAATAATGTAAAATTTGCATATATTTAATAATAAAAAAATTAATTTCACTATTAGAGAGTGACTAGCGAAATTCTTTTTAATTTTTATAAGTATATTGTTTTAAGAGTTACTTTCCGGAAAATCAAATTAATACGGATTTCAATGCAAAATGTTGAGTAAAAAAATCAAATTTATTATCAGTAATTATAGGCTTTAGATATCATACTTCGTAATTTATCTTTAAATTCTTAATCCTGATTCATCCAACCAAATATTTTATTAATTTTTGCTATCTTAAGCGCATCAAATCAACAAGGAAATAAAAGCAGTTGCAGATTATTTTAAATGAACACATTGGAAATCATGCCGTTATGCAGAAATGGTTATAGTAATTAGTTATGAGTGACGCACACGACGAGATTTCAATCTAATCGTTACGGTAACGAAGGAGAATACAGCCTCCAGCTTGGGTTTACTGATATAAAGGCAAAGGGCATTTTTTCTCCAATTCTTTAGTGTCATTGAACCGTAAAGTATATAAAATGTCTGAAATGTAAAGCATGCCTCATAATTGTTGCCTTTCAGCGGAATATTTAACAAGTGATTTACTGTGCTTCTTCCATGTATCTTTCTATTCAACTGTATTGTCGCTGATATTTTTAATTTAGTTATATTTTACAAAAACTTCAAAAATACATCACTTGTTACCTTAAATCACTAGTACACAATATATAACTACAGAATCTTGCAATTTCGTAGTTAATTATTACAGTTCGAGCACCTTAAATTGTAATCTCCACTTCAAATTAAATAAATCATTAACGTGAATTTACTATCGATATTAAAAATAAAACTTACCTTATTTTAGTTAAAAAAAATTTATTTTGTCTGTCACTGTGGGATTTGAAAATTGCTAACAACATTTTAAAATGAACTACTCTGAGTGCTTTGTGGGTGCATAAGTATACATCCAAAGTATACTTTTGTAATATATAAATAATATTTTACAAAATCACAATTTATCTGAATAACTTTAACCAATATGTAGAAATGAAAAAAGATAGCAAAACAACTTACTTAAACTTTTAAACTGAGTTATTGATGGCTCGAAGTTCCTTATTGGTACACAAATCAAAACGAATTGCCTCAGTGTGTATTATGATATCATAAAAATGAAAAACAACATTTGCTTCTTTATTCTTACACTATATTTTTAGGAATTCTTTTTTCTGTAAATAAATTGCGAAGACACGATAGTTACAATTAGTGATAGCTATAAATATATATCATGTATTAAGAAATTTTCAGAATAGTGTTTATTTTTTCTTTTTCTCACCTACTCTTAAAGGATATGTATTCCCGTATGTCAGATCGGATTTTACAAGCCAATATGTTTGCTGATTATTATACTCAACTACCAGTATTTGAAAGTATTCCTCTAGACACATAACAGCAGACATCAACTGCTCATGCAATCAATCTGCTCTATCAAGATGTAGTGCAATGTAAAAACAGATGAAGTTTTTCCAAAATAATTAAAGACTTGTTTCTGCTAAAACTTTCGTCAATCTGCTCTCTGTTATGAATAATTATTGACATGAATTGTCCAAGAAATATGATCTCTGGAATATAGAGGATCTCAGAAATCTGAAATATTCGAAACTAAATTTTAAATACTTAAAAGACTCAGAACTAGAAACTAATGTATTCAACAAAATTTTTCGATATTAAAATCAGATGACTGTTGTATTCTTTTAAAATTTATGAGATTTATACCATTATTTATTTAACATTGCATTCCGATCTCTAAAGTCACTCATTTTGATATTTCAGTCATGTTATCTATTTTTCAGTTTTTTTTATTTTGTTGTTGATTAATATCGCATGAAATTTTCACCGTGATTTTCAGCACGCTAATATAGATTTAATACATTTATAATAAGCTATTATGATTAAGCAATAATTGATGCTGAAGAAAATGTTTCCCTTTTGAATAAGTTCTTAAACTCTTCCGTGACTAGATCTAGAGATCTAGTTCTAGACTTTGAGATCTAGTTCTAGAATTACAAAATTTAACCATAAGAAATAGTAATTTATTAATTTCCGCAATTACAATTGAAAATATTATACATTCAATTACCATATCTTTGAGTTTAAATCTCATGAGCTGCTGAAAAATAATATTATTACTCGTATTAGCAGTTGATGAAGTACTTAAGGAAAATCGATATGAAGTGCTTAAAAAATGGTTCTTTGAAAAAGTTATATACAATCTAAAACCTCTCATTTAAATTTAAAATTATTATTAAATGGTATCGATTTTTAGGTGATAAGTGTGCTTCACAATTGTAACTAAAAATGCAGATTTCGGCAAAAATATTATAAAGAATGTATACTTTCGTTACAGTAAACGCGTTTGCCTATTTATATGCAGAAAATATTGACTATTTTCAGCTTCCTCTAAACTGCACAGCAAATAAAAGTAACGAGATAACAATTTTTTACCTGTTCTTTCAGGAGTTAAAAATGAAAACTTTAAGTAAGATTCGTAGAATATTAATATGAAAACAGATCATCACAGGTTCTACAATTTAAAAATCTTTGAAACACAAAAAAGAATTTTTAATTTTGCAATAGAAATTTATTTTTAAAGGTATTAAATCCAGGTAAATTGAATTTGCATCAGCAGTTTTAGCATAAAATCTGGCAAGCTAAAATGTAATCTCTTTATCATTGACGGGAGAGAACTAAAATATTCAACTATTTTTAACAACCACAGATAAAAATAAGTTGCACATCCGTCTTTTTGTAATGGACAAAACAATTTTTAATTTCAAGTTAACAGCTGGATATCAACAAACTGTTTTCCAAAATGTTTGATCTCGTAATAAAAAACATAACTTAATTTATGTTGCAAATAATGGAAAAGCAGAAACATCTGGTGTGCTAAATTACTAAATTTAAATCTGTGTTCATGAAAGCATATTCTACAGAATTTTCTATCGTTGATGTTATTCATCGCTATTATTATTATTATCTTATTCATCTTAAAAAAATATTGATGGGTAATAGACAGAAATAATCATTTACATTCAGTCACATCTTTGTAAAATTCTTCAATTAATAACATTGAGATTTGTCTCTCATAAGCAATGTAAAATGGTAACCATGACACATACAAAGAAATATTTTGAAATGATATCGCCATCCAGATGAAAGTGAAATTACAATATTGAAAAAGTGTTCCACTTTTTGTTAGAAAAATATGCAGTTGAATTCTGTAGAAGAACTTTATGCTTTAAAGTTTCGATGCGATTGAATTATTAAATATAAAGTGTTAATATGAAAGAGAATATAGCCAAAATAAATTTTAAAAAGCTTTGTTTGGCTGAAATCTTTGTTTTATGAATTACTTCCTTATGAAATAAATAGAAGTATTTAATGTTTACTGTCTACCACAGTAACAGCTTCTGTAAAATAGTCTGGTTATGTGACAGTTACTATAGAGTAACAAAAATTGTCCATTTCAAATAGAGGTTAAGGGTATAATACTATTTATTCTCAAGTCGTTTAGTAAAACAAAGTTGTTCTTTTCTTTTAGCTCTTCTTGTTGAAAATGGATTGAATCTGCTTATCACAGCATTAAACAGCACAGGCGGGAACTATTCTTATAGTAGATAGTGATTATTATGAAAAGGCTTAAGTGATAAGATACTTAAAATTTCTATTAGAATCCTTAGAATACTTTCATAAATAATTGAAGATAATTGAATGCGACATAATTTTTATAGTTGTTTTTGCATAAGAAAAATTATTTTAATTGATTCATTGTCATCATGTCCCTACTTAGTTATGTGCTTCTGACATCTCTGGACCAATTGGATGTGTTTTCATTCTACTTCTTCGTTCCTTGAGACTTTGAGACGATATGATTGCGTTTTTACGCGAACCACCATGTTTTTTAATGAAAGTTAGACTATCTTTCATGGGAAAAACGGCATTTTTTTGCTATTATCCAATCTTTTCCTATTTTTCTTATCTTTGGCTCCTCTTTTACCGACCATGGAAATAACAACGGAAAATTCTCAAAGAATATTGAAATCAGTTACTTTTACAAGCATCACGACCAAAAGCTCCACCAATACTGCAAAACTAGAGTTAAAACAAGTGGAACAAACTAAAAAGGCTGTGATTGACAGTCTCCTATGTACTTTTGATGAAATTCTGCAAGGAATTTAAATAATATGAGATATTATTGGATAAAAAATACCTACCAGCTGAGAGCCTTTATAAAGCCTTCAAATGCAAGTAATTACAGTTCTTCTATTAGTCTGCCTAATAGAGAAAAAATTCAGTAATAAAGATAATGCTAAAAAAACAGCTAATGTTACTTCTAGTTCCAGCACTCTTCTAATCTTTTTTACGTTAATAATTTTTTGCCATTTTTAATATGCCTTAAATTTGTGTTTTTTCCTAGTTGATTTTAAATAATTTTTAAAAATAAATATAAAAAAATGGATACATATTTTAAGAAATTTTTCCCTTACTAATATGGTAAATAAATGTTAAAAAAAAATAAGGGGAAAATATAGTTCTAAATATATATTTCTATTTACTTTTTTTAGAATTTTTCTTAAGATATTCATATTAACTATTTTCTTTTATTTGAATTTTTACCTATAAATTATTTCTATCAAATTTGACTATGCAACTATAATAATATTATGTAAGACAGAAAATGCTATAGTTATTATCGACAACTACAATAACCAAAGGGTCAAAGGCTTAAATCCAGAAACCTTAAAATGCTTTACTTGTCGAATGAAAATAATGGAGAATGGATTTGCGTTACCCAAGATGTGTAAGAAGATACAGAATCATCCAAAAGCTTAATTATGAGGGTATTTATAAATTCGAAGTGAAAACTTAACTAAGGAAGAAACTTTATATTCACTCTCACAAAATAATATTAAGTACACGAAACAAAGCTCAGTTTTGTTCAGAAATAATGTCGAGGACAATACAATTGAAATTCACTTTTTATTTTGCATCAGATAGTACGGATATCACCAATCTTTGAAGTAATATGATAAATGATTTAGCTTTTTTGTTTTCATAAAATATTATCAAAGAGGCGTTTTTGGATGTAAGAATTTCGGTTTTGATGCATTTGCACTGACACCTGCATTCTAATGTTATAGAAAACTTCAAAATATGGATGATTTCAATGTAGACTTGAGGTGTGCTGTTATCTGTGTGGAGTTGTTTTCTTGACTGGAATAGATACATTAGTATTTATGGATAGTTATCTATTGCCAATACAAAATACCAGTTAATCTTTTACGTCTTCTCAGTAATATAGTATTTCTATATGAGTGAGAGTTGCAGCTTCCAAGATTGGTGAATAAATAGGACGAACTGTGCTAAATTGGACCGATTCTGAAATAATTTGGTTAAATTGATTCTCTGATTCTCTTACTCTTAATTTAAAAGAAGCCTTCACTTTCATTTAAAAATTTGATATTTTTTGTGGATCTTCATATTATCATCGAATTGTTATGTTGCATAATATTTGTATTTTTGTACACTTGTCAGATAATATATGTCACTGGTGAATATTCTATTCTTGAAAATACTTTCCAGTTCTGAGTGAAATCCGTTTAAATATGTGCAAAAGTTTTCCGAATCAAAAGGCAACAATCCAGAGAATTACTATTATTAATTTTAATTATTAACCACTTGGATTATTACCGATCAAGCTACTAGGAAATCGTGGTGTAGTAATGTCGGGTTTCTCCGTCTATTAAATTCCTTTACTACTGTTTTGGGTAAATGATTCAGTCATTGTTAAAAATAATAAAAGTAAAAAAAGATTGGAATGAAATATTTTATTCGGTTTTCTAATTTTTGTGATCCATGTTAGCTTCATGATGAGAAGTGTCACACTCGTGTCCAAAACATACCAAATTCAGTATCTAATGTAAGGGAAGACCATCATGCTGATAAGGCCTATGCCCGTCATAAGATCCATTGATTCCAATGGGGGAGAAAAGAAGGGTAAAATTTCAGGTGTCAACCTCATCACTTGATTATGGTTTAAAATTAATAGGTAATTGGCTGTTTATTGTGGCTTCAATTATTAGAATTAGGCTTTCGGAAATGCACGGTAATAACCTAAACCAACCTATAATTTTATAGTTATGAAATACTTTTTGATAATCAAATTTTATAAATATTACATCGGATATGACGGGCTAATTTTAAGATTATCAAATTTTAAATGAATGCTGTTAAATTCATATATGGTTAGACGTATAATAGCGAATCCATTAAAATCATAACAAGATACAAACAAACGTAATTTCTAAAATAACACCCATTAAACAGAAATGACTCGAATCAAATTATTGTTTGACTATTGCAACTAAATACTACATAGATATTTAAAACTAAAATTTTGCAAATAAATGAAAATTTCAATAAATTTAATAAAAATTTAACAGCAACATATTATTAGCGAAATATATAACAACCTATCATGTATATTTGACAATATTTAGAAAAATTAAAATTCATGCGTCAGTAATAGATAATCGGTGCTATTCTAAATGGATAAATTTCATTTGTTTAGGAGTACTATTTTAGAGTCATTTATAACAATATTTATTTAAGAGTAATTTACTTACAAAATCTTTCAAATGCTTTTGCATCTGAACAATTTTATTTCAAAGTTTATATGTATTAAAACTATAAATAAAGTAAAATGTACAAAACATATTTTTCTCAGTTTTTCTAAGTGAATGTCTCTCTGTCTTAGTTTCCTTTTATGTGTGTGTGTATATATATATAATGTGTACAGGAGCAAAACAAAATAATATGAAAAACTGGGAAAATCAAATTTTTTATGAATATTCAATTAACTTTCATTTTGCCTGAATTACGTTGTTGTTACTTATGACACTTGCACAAGAACCAAGCTCGCTATGCCTATGCTATGCGAATTTAAGTCAGTAGGGTGCGTCTTTCTTTTAATTAGAGCACCACGAAGGTGAAAGTATACGACTTTGCTCTTCCAATCCTCCGATAGATGGCACCACGAGAGGACCCACTCCCTCAATTTTCACATTGAAATGAAGGGTGAGGAAATTTTTTTCCAGACCATTACACCCATGATAACTGCTCAATGACCAACCACAGGACTTTCGATTCCACAGATTTAACGAGCACGCATATCGTATGTACTCAGTGAGTCTTTGGTGGCATTGGGAATCGAACCCCGCCCTACCGGATGGAAGGCCGATGCCCTAACCACTAGGCTACCCCGGTCCAGGTGGAGTCTTCGTGATTTTGAAGTGGGAACCCCAAGTAGAAGACTCCTAATACTTGGTCTGCCACCCCCAGAGATAACATTTCACTTGGAGGACATTGCGATCCAGCCCAGTTTTAACGTGCCCCAGCCGTCTGCATTGGGCCTGCATTGCCATATTTCAAAGTAATTAACCACTTTGAAATAGCTGCTATACCATGAATATTTACCATATGCAGTTTAAGCCGGATAATTTTTGAGAAAACTGCTCTCTGTAGACGTGTATTCATCTCAGATATTATCTGGAATGATGTTGTCTTGTTTTTTGTCAAAATTGGTTAAAAACCTACTGTCTCTGTCATTTAGCTTCTTCTTTAGACGACGACTATGCTTTTTCGATGAAGTTTTTTCGTGTTTAAAATATGTTTACATTACAGTCGGCACTGTACTTCTCCCAATAGTTAGAAGGGATGTTGTAATTGTTTATGAGACTAGCAATATGGGCACAGCAATCAGGCATCGTTCGAAATCAGAAAGTTGGCCATGACGCAATTTTAAACAGAAATATATTTGACATCCGACTTTTATCACTGCTAGAAGCAAAGGGATGTGTGTTTATTCTCATCCTCTAGCTGATACCCTTTTCTGCAAGAGACCAGAAGTTTTTTTTCAAATTCATTTTCACGCAACTGTTCATATTGTTTCATCTAACTCTTGTATGTATATGCATATGAATTAAAATAATTACGAAGGTTAATGCTTTGTAGCTCTTTAATTGAATAATATTTGTTGTTCCAACTAAAGCATTATGTAAGAATTTATATTTATAAGCAATTTAAAGCTAAAAATTATAAGATTTAAGCAAATCTTAAATAGTAAATGCAAGCATATATATTACGATAGCCACATTTCCTCAATATTTATATAAAAACTAAATTAACTACTTTTAAATAGCAAAATGGATTTCTAAACTAAGAGCTACACAATTTGAAATAATAATTTTTTTAATAAAAATATATTATTAAGTCAATAAATATTCTATAATAAATACATATTTCATAAAACTGGTTGCAGGTTCCAATGTAATGTTTTTACAATGTAATTCAGATTCCAAAATATGACATAGTATTTGAAGCACATTCCATTTATGTAAATAGATGTCATGTCCTTACACACAAACACACACACACACACACATATATACTTACATTAATAAAGACTTACAATTTTTAACATTTTATAATACATTGGACGAACAAGACAAGCTATCGTTTCACTTAAGAATGCAGCACAGGAAAGTCAAGTCTATCTTTCAATGAAATACTTATTGTATGATAGCAACAAATAAAAAGATGCAGCTCCAATGAGATCAACTATTTCACTTTTGAAAGTGTAAAGCAGTTTAAATCCCAGGGAAGAGTAATCTAAATCTGCAATGATTTAAAAATTGAAATTAAAAGCAGACTAATCATAGTTGATAGATGCTTCTATAACCTTAGGAAAGAGTTAGAATCAAAATACATCAGCATTAAAACAAATATAAGTCTATAATGTACAAACACACACACACGCATACAGTAATTCCCCCTATAACACGATATATTATTTAGTTCCTCGTTATGTACAAATGATTCACGTTAACTTTTCACGTTAAATATGTCGTGGTCTCCATGTTCTTCATGTGAATTTATACCGTACAGGTGGCAGGCTAAGTCTGGGGTTCTTCTGCGCAGTCCCTACTTCTAAATTATAAAGACCCACTAACTTCCGGGGTCTACGATGCCATATCCACTTGGAGCCCCACTAGACAAACGAGATGCTATTTCCACCCCTTGTGCTAAAAATGTGGTAAAAGGATCTTAGCAGCCGGGTGTTATGATATATACTCATGGATATTTATAGGCATACAGAGATTAATTAAAGGTACAACATTTCCTTTGATTTTTTTTTACAAGTGTTTGAAGACGTTAGAAATCGCTTATTTGTATATTTTTTATTATTATTCTTTTGAATCTTTAAACGAATAAATTCGAATCTATTTCATATCATCAGTTCCCCTAATGACAAAGGAAGAGTTTTTGTTCCTATCTCCATTTTTTGTGCCTTTTTCTGTTTATAATTCCCTTTTACTTATTCCAATTTTTATTCCCCAGCATATTTTCTTTCTATTCTAAATTATTCCTTTTATTCTTAGGGAAAACATTTTCTAATGTCTTAAAAATATTTTCTAGTTTGTGTTTCTCTTATTACTTTGTTTTCCTTTATTTAATTTAAAAAAATTCTGAAAGAGCTTACTTTATTAATTACTTAATTTTTATTAAATTTTTACCGTAATGAAAATTAATTTACATACAAACATATATATATATATATATATATATGTATGTGTGTGTGTGTGTGCTCGCGTGATCGTGTGTTACATTTACAATATGATCAATTTTTTAAGAATTTTCTTTACATAGGTAAAATATAAAACTTTTATCATATTTGTTTTATTTTTGGAATCCTAAAAATCAAATTATGAAAAATTATGAATAAATCCTACTTGTTATATGAGTTTCCAAGCAATGCAAACAATATATATTCTAATTATATTTATTTACAATAAATTGAGTTGAAAGATTTTTGTGAGAGAAAAATTCTTTGTCATCTACATATAATATCATACATAAAGTTAAATATTATGTAATATATAATAAATCATTCTTCTATCGAATATCCTTGACTATTTTATTAATTAAATTAAAAGTTTATGCATTAATGGTAAATTCGAAAAAATATATTTTGACTTTCAATTCCATTAAACAAATTTAAATTTTGTAATATATATATATATATATATATATATATATATATATATATAATATTATATTATATTAAACTATATATTATATTATATTAAACAATATAAAATTTCCTAGCATTATACGAGGAACTTTTCACGTAATTCAAATTTCAAATTTATTAATTCTGTTTATGTGCATTTTAGAATATCGGCTACATTTTACAAAATATATTTTTACAAAAAAAAAAAAAAAAAAATCACAATATATAAATTTTATAGAAAACTTTTTCTCCTATTTCAAATTTTTTCTATTCCAAAATAAGGAGATAACCCGCCAAAACTTGGCACACAATAGAAACTCAGGTAAATTGTTTGGCAGCAAGTTTAACTCCGCCGTGATTGGCTTACGAAATCTTTCATCATTTTCGTACAGGTAAGAGTTGGTTCCCTAGGTTACTGGCCAGCGTTCTTTCAGGCGAGCATGATGTGTGTGCGTTAAGGATACTTCTCGGAAATTTACTTCTTACTTTGACGTTATTGCATATATTATCATTGTTCAACTCATTTTTTAAAATTTCATCTCTTTTTAACCACGACATTAAGAAAAGTTAAAATGTTCCTCTTAGAATGAACTCAAACCTGTTCGGCCCACTTTTTCAAGTTGAAATCAAGCGGTAAAATGTGTTGGCTTTGAGAATTCACCTGGATTCCGAACGAAACGAATTCGCGAGTCTGTCACTTCCGTCTTTTGGATATTTTACAGTGGTCGTCTCTCGGATTTTTATTTTTAAGCCAATTTATTGAAGTAAGATCTCATTCATTTGTGATTTCTTCGCTTAAAAGTTTATGCATAATAAATGAGGTATAATCATTTGTTTTGAATGTGGATAAATAAACAAAAAAACAAAATCTAATTTCTGTATAAAAATATTTTTCCGGAAAAAAATTTAAAAGATTTTTATGTGTTTTGATAGAAAATCTCGAAAACTGATTTTTAATATAAAAAATTAAAAAATCGTCAGCTGGGAAGAAATTAAAAAAATCGTCTGCTTATATCGTTGGTTTAATATCACTGACAATGTACAATGATATCGCAGTCATTGGAAAGTAATTTATATAAGTGTTTATTAAGAATTTTGGGATAAACCAAATGAAAACAGGTCGCTGGCCAATAATAGAATGTACTGCATATTTTGAATTCGCTGTGCTTCGGCCAGCATGACCACATGTAGAGTGGAAGATATTCAGCAGGAAATGTCATACTCTCAGAATTTCTACGGCGATCTGGAAGATTACGTTTCCCAGATGGAGAACCAGCAAGCTCAGAATAATGTGGATGCGGACGATGTGTATGCACAGCTGGCTCGTAAAGAGAAAGACCTGATATTAGCAGCTGAGCTAGGCAAAGCTCTCTTGGAAAAAAATGAAGAAATCAGCCGAGCCAATGAAAAGTTAACTGAAGAATATTCACAGCAATTAGAGGTATGTTCAACTTAATTATTAATTTAATATAGTGCTTCAGTAAAATTATATTGTTTTATATTTTTCATTCAAATACTAACAGGATTATTCTATTGCTATTAAAAGAGCAAGAAACTTAATCGTAAATTAAAAAACTTATAAAAACATAAGATACATATTTTCATAAATATGTATAGGTTTACTATTTTTATAGAATATTTAACTAAGAATTTACATAATTTTATATTAAAAATTTTTGCAAGAACAAATAGAATATTTTTTAATTTATAAGTTATTTAAAAGAATTCTGGAATATTGCACTAAATATTCAAAAGATTTTAAAAATGATATTTTGGAAAATGTTCCTTAAAAAATATACCTTTCATAAAGAAGCTGAAATAAAGTATTCCTAAAATAAGTGAGTAAATTTCTAACGAAAGTATTTTTGTGAATAAATAAAAAGCTCTGAGGAAATTGCTCACATTTCAAGTTATTCTAATAAATATTCATCAAAACTTCCATAAATAAACCGAGATTGCTTAAAACTAGGCAAGTGAGCTCAAAATAGCGTGAAATAAATACTTAATTTTTTTCTTTACATCTAATATAAAACACAAAATTGAGAAAATAACTTTCGCTTATTCAGAAATTCATCTGAATATATTATTTCTTCATAAGTTTAGCGAATGAAATTTTCTTTCCTAATTAGATTTATTTATAGTTAAAAGAATATGCCATAAATTGATTTAAATGTATTATATTTTCATCGAATGCATTTGCATCTGCTTCTTTTCATGGCATATGCTGATGTAAATATGTAAATACATTAATTTTATTGTAACTTTGAAAAAAATGGAACACTGACAGTGCATATAAAAAAATCTATGAAACTTATGATTTCCAAATTACACAGAAAAAAAACTTATGCATAGTTTCTTTGGAAGTTTCCCAAAATTCAATATTATTTGAATATTTACAGAAAAAATGAAATATTAACGTTTGAAATTTATTATCAAAAAGTTATTATTGTAAATCATTATAAAATGTTTAGATTTTTAAGCATTTATTACTGAAAGTATCAAAACAATTTTATTAGACATTTAAATATTAATTTTGTAATAATATTTAAGAACAAGGAACATTTATAGAACAAGTAAAAATTGAATGTCTTGAATAATAAATTGTTCTACATACTTTTTTAAACATAACATTAAATTTCGATTAAGCATTATGCTTTAGAATATTAAATAACTTTAGTACTGAAACATGATAGTTATTTTAAAACTTATTTACAAATTATCAGAGAGAATACATAATTGATTTCCTGATATTATCTAATTTTTAATTTAGATTATTAAAACAATCTACAAAAACTTTTTATTTCGCTTTATCTTACAAAACATGAAAAAAAAATTAAGATTTCATAGTATTTTAGATAAGGTACAATAATTTTAGAAATTCGATAAACAAGTCAATTTTCAAAAAATGAGACCGGCTCTAAACATTCATTCTAAATTACAATTATTCCAATTTTTCTTTAGATAAATGCAAGAATTCTTGTATGTATAGTAGTTTAAATATAATTTATCCATTTATAAAATATTAAGAAACGTTTGTAGATTTGATAGACTATAAACTGCGCCTTTTATCTAGTTTTTAAATGTATGTATCAAGTCGCCTATGAATACATACATTTAAACATATAATGATTAAATGCTTATAATGAGAGTAATTAGTAACAAATACTATACGAACAGTGAACGTAAATAATGTTACTGTTGTATTGATTTATGTTGAACTGCGTGTTGAATAAGTGCTTAAGAAAAGTTCTGGATTCAACTTCCATTTCTGGTAGTTCAAAATGCACTTTGAGTCAGTTGAATCAGCCCACGCGTAAATGACCAAAAAATGGTAAACAAATCAAACCACTGAGATTTGAATCTGTATTTACCAGGTGGTAAAATGAATTATAAAAAGCAGATTTTAAAAGTATTTTAAAAACTTAATTTAATATAAAATCGACGCCAAATTATATTTCAGTTTGGAACAGAATAGAAAATTTTTTAATTATAAAATTCATTTTATTTTCTGGAAATTGTGTCATTTATATTTATTTCCATTATCCACAAACAGGTAGTCTAATTACATTTTTGAGGAGAGATTATTAAGTTTGAACGGAATTTCAGTTCTAGTCATGTCTAAAAAGTATATCCGGGTACCTAAAAACTTTATAGTGTCTGAAAACTATATATAAATATTGATTTTAGTCATATATATATATATATGTCTATATAATTTAATATCTAAATTTTATCCTAAAAATCAGCACAAGTCGCCATTAGTCAGAATGTCAGTTCAACATTTCCATTTTAGGAGTATATGTTGTAGTAATTCGAAATGCATGTGTTAAACTGTAGATCCTTGCTGAATTACTACTCGTGTATATAAAATGATGGCGACAAGGAATAACAATTATGTGTATTACTCTATCCGTATGAAAAGTAGACATTTTGAAATGATATCATGTAGTGTTTTCTTTAAAACTTAAATTTATGAGTCTACCCATGACCTAGTCATAGGACGATGTTCTTCCGAGCGACATATTCCGGGTTCAATCGTGCCGAGCTGGCAGCCGAATGGTTAGCGCTCTTGCCTTCGCTTCAACAGTTCGTGGGTTCGAATCCCACTTTGGGCATGGATGTTTGTAGTGGTTCGGAATCTACTTTAAACCGTAGGTCCCGGTCTAATTAGCTCTCGTGTGCAAAAAATGACCGTTGAGCGACAAACAAACCAAACCGGGTTCAATCGTAGCATAACTAACTGAACAACAAAAGATGGATGTTGCGCTTCTGATCTCTGTATGCTTATCAATGGAGGTAGAGGCTTAAGACTTTTCCAGATTTCCTTCGTTGAGACTCGTGTATAAGAGATATTATCTGTGAAAAAAAAATTCAGCAATTTATGTTGGGAATTTTAACATATTTTACAACAGCTTTGAGCTAACAGGTTGTCTCTAACGCCGATTTATAACTGTAATTTATTACAATTTTTTTTTGGAGTTCAATTTATTATTATTTCAAAAAATTATTTTTCGTAAAAATATCTAAATTTTTTTTATTGTTTTATTAAAGAGCATATACAACTATTGAATTGGAATAAAAAATTCATTTAAAAATTATAGTTTTCGACAGGTTTAATAAATCTAATTTTAAATCTATTTATTAATGAATAGACATAATTCTTATTCATAAATGAATACTCATTTTCTTTTATCCATAAAAGAGTAAGAAAAAAATTAAAAATTCAAAAATTTAATGGATTTTAAAATTTTCAAAAAATTTGTATGCTTTTTCAATTCAAACTATTTGAAGGATCATTGTAAGAAACACTAATCAAAAAAATGTTTCAAAAATTTCAATGAAATAAAACGAAATTGTTCATAAAAAATGTAGCGTAATATTTATAAACAATGCTCGGTAAAATTAAGTTATTTAAGTCATACAGTTAAATTTAGTGTTATTGGTTATAAAAAATTATATTTAAAATCCTTTATAACATCTGATAAGATATCCCTACTGTTATAATACCATAGCTAAACGTTTTGTAATTAATATTTACTAAAAGCAAGGAAGGTTCAATAGTTTTACAGGAATCTTACCTTTGAAAAATCTACAAGAATCTCTAGATTCTTCTACTGGCGAACAAAATTTAAAATATTTTATCTTAAAACATAAAAATATTATTAAAATCACATTAAAGATAAAAAAATAAAAGATAAGTACGATTAAAGGATAAGTACATTAAAATAAGTAAAGATAAATAGATTAAAGATAAGTACGAATGTAACCTTTTCTTAAAAGCTTATATAGTATATAGTGTAAAGGAGTGTATTAATTCGAGTAGTCACATTGTAACTAAATTGTAGTTTCAAATTATGAGGCAGTTTCTGGATTGGTTATAGAATGTATCCTAAACTATTTATCAATGGTCCATTGTGCAACTCTAGTGCAATGAAAACTACAAAAATGTCAGTTTTCAAGTCCATTGAATCTTTCAAGGTTGATCTTTCTCTATTTGGAAACATTGTTTTAAGGCATCCATTGTTAAAATAATCGGATAATTTAAGTGTTAGTTCAAGAGCCTTTTTATACGCATAAAGATAATGAATATCTTTTTTTATATATAAGTTTAGGTATTTATCTAGATTCGAATCAAAAAATGCTGATGCAAAAATTTTTTAACTTGGCCAGTCTGGCTTTAAACAATCTGGCTGACTTCTGAAGCTGACATAGGTTGAATGATATCACGTTTTATAAGATATGTCGCTTCTACTTATGTTTTACTCCTTAGAGATGTTTTATAAAATTTCTTTATGTGAAGATTTTTTTTTTGTAATACAACCTGACTCGAAATTGTGTGTACTTTATTATTTCATTTATATTATGATTATAAAATTATGTGAAAAGAATAAATGTTTAAAATTTATATTTTATTTCTTAATTATTAAGACTATTTCTTAATTATTTATTCCATTGCTATATATTATATTTTGGAAATAAAAGTGACAATTTTACTCAGATATATAAGTATATACAAACGCATGAAATGTAAAATTCCCATTTGGGAAGATTTCAACATTAAATTACTAGTTTGTAAAGGGATTCACGTAACATTTGAAGGAAAGTTATGTTAACATTAAAAATTCTCTTGCTCAAAATCAGTAAAATAATTCGTGTTAAAAATATTATGGTAAAAAAAATTAACGAAACAATTTACAATCTATTTGGATTAAAAATTAAATGTAGTTGAAATTCGAATTTCTAGCGGTGACTTTTGGGAGATCTAATAAAATCAAACTATTCCAGAGTTTTCGAAATCAGGGTTTAGTTTTCTCCTTTGTTTTCGGATAAAGTGTGGCACGTAAAGTCAACGCATAAAAAATTAAATGTAATATATTAAATATAATTACCCCTTCACTTTAGATGCTGAGTGTGTTCCTTAGCCCCACTTCACCACATATTTGAGGAAATTTATATGTACTCTAGTTAGTTTTTGTGTTGTGATGCTATTGATGACATCCTGGATCCAGATCTAAAGTTTCTCAATTGAGTATGGATTTGTTTCGTATGCTCTTCGCTTTAACAATACCAACAAATAAAAGTCACAAGTGGACAGGTTAAGTGACTGAGGAGACCAAAAGTCTTTGCTGATCGTCTTTTCAGATGTAAACACCTCATGCACACGGACAATCATGATCTGACATGTGGCATGTAGTCCCCAAATTGCTAAAAATAACATAACTGAAGATTCTCTTCTGAAATGCTTAAATAAAACTCCTCTAGGATTCCCAAACCAAATTCACTGTCATCTCAAAGAATATGGGTAACGGACTTTGCTGCCAAAGATGTAATATACAAATATAAACGAATAACTATAAAAAAACGCAATATTCTATAATATTACTAAGGGCCAATTTTACTTTCAATTTTATTTTATTTTTTCAAATATCTTTATTTTGTTATTTCCTTCTAATGCAGCTTTGTTCGTTAAGAACTAAAATTTGTATTTACTGAATTAAGCAATATTTCAGTTTTTATTGTTTCACTAATATTTGTTAAAATCTTAAACTTCAAAATTAAAGTGTAACCAACAATTAAAATACATCATTTGTAATTTAAACTTATAAAAAATATCAATTTTTTCTTGCTTCAACTATTTTCTTATATGATTTTATTCAAATATAAGTTTCAGAAAAATTATAAATTCAAATGATTTTCTTCATTTCCAGAAATATCAGGTTGTCATTCTTAATATTTTTCTTATTATATGCAAACCGGATGAAAGTTATTAAATCTATTTTATATATCATTAATTTAAATGTATGGGAATATGTTTTCTGTGTACGAAATAAAACCGTTGAGCTACAAACAAAAAAATAAGAACCAAACCAGACCGAAAATAATCAATAAATAATTGGAATCATTAAAAAATTCAATTATAAATATATTTTTATTTTCATCTTAAAATTGGTTGGTATAGATTTTAAAATTTTTCCTGAATACATGCATCTTTACTTTAAATTTTAATTGACAGCAAACACAATTATAATTTGACTACATATCAAAAAGAGCATTCTGTAAAATTATAAACAACTTAGCTATGTATTCAAAATGCATAATGTTAATAGAAACAATATGGTTGAGAAATTCAAGTGTTGAATTTGTGCTGAGTCAGTTCAATTTAAATTCCACATCTGAAAATAATCAAATGTCATCAATATGAATAACGCTTAGAGTTAAAATCTCATTTTCACAAAAATGCAAATCAAAACACACTGAGCTAACAAATAAATTTAATACGTAGTGTAATTTCTGTCACAAACTACCTTTATTCCAATAGGCACATGAATGGCTTAATAGTAGTTTAATCTTGCCCAAAAATTTTTATATGCTCTTACTCGCGGTTCTAATATAATCCATATGAGTAAAGTATTTAGTATTTTTTAGAAACTTAAACATTAATAGTAACTACTAAAAGTAGAATTTTAATCTACTGCACGTATAAATAATATAGATAACATTCTATATAAATAGGCTGGCATAAAATTACAGATAGCACAAAATTAATGAAAATAAAGATTAATTTTACCAAAATTTAAATTCTCTTTCAAATTTCCTAGATTTGCCTAATAGAATCTCTACAACTTTTTTGCTAAAGAAGTTTTATACCTTTTAATCGAAAGTTTCAAGTTTATTGTTGTATTAATTTTGCTCTTCATATTCTTTTGAATGCTAAGAAATAAGTCAATGTAAGATTGTAATGTTCTTAAAAATTAAAAAAGAATGAAAAAAAAGGATTATTTATGAAAAAAAAAGATTTTTTAAAACTGTCTATATAAAGTGAAATTTACGACTTTTATTCTGCATGCTTTCTAAAGAATAAAAAATTTTATAAAGTATTTAAATTGAACATTTAAATAAATTTATATAGTATTTGATTGTAAAAATTAGCATTTTGTCAGTTTATAAGGAAATGAAATAGATGTCTTTAAACATAAAGAAAACTAATTTCTTTTAATATAAGACATTACAATTCATTTAGATAGTATCATAGATTTCAGCCTTGAAAGTTTGTTGACATATTGATATAAATCATGATTTAATAACATTAAGTCATGATTTATCAATATATTCTTGTTAATAAACTCATGGCTACATTAGGCGTACCATTGATTTAGGGTTGTTTTGAGTATATATTCTTACACAAATCATTAAGCAAATTTTTTCCCCTTATTTAATAAAGTACGAAAATGTTCTAATTATCCAAAAATTATGACTACTAATTGTCTTTATAAGAGAGCTTTTATAAAAAATTTAATAAAATTGCACAAGATGTTTTCATTTCAAAATCTGATAAATTCAAGACTATTTTAAATTAAAAGTCTGGATTAAAATTTATATAGTCTTTTAATACTGTTGTTGTTAAATATCGTTTTTTAATGCTGTGTTCACTGTTAGTGTTCGTAATCGAAAGGGGAAACATAATGTTCTTGAGCAATTATTTCTATAATTATTTATTATTATATTATATATTTTTTAAATTTAAGAAAAATTCTCATTTAATAAGTCTACCTCAAGTTTATACATTAATTCTTAACTAATCAGTAGCTCTTAACTTACACTTTTTAACTAGGTATTATTGGCTAAGAGATTTCTTGATGTATATAAAATATATCATAATGGATTTAATATTTAAAGTATAAGTCCATGCTGAATAGTTTCTTTAGCCGATTACAATTTTTATGATGAACATGTGTCACAAGTTTCATAACTTAGTAAAACGCATTATGGGTACAGAAAATCAAATTATTTTATTTCAAGAAAATGCTATTTCATATAGAAATTTACTATATTTCAAACCCACTTGTGGTATGAATATGGCTTGAGATCCAATGTAGATCTCGATCGAATTATCTTTTATGTGCAAAAGGTTATCAGATTTGATCTTATCCTTATTGATTATCAAGCAAAACGGATGAGGGACAGACAGATTTTTAAAAATGTTTGAATACATTTCTAAGCTTTATAATGTCGAATCAAAGCCAATCTATTTGAGGTTGGTTTCTCCGGCTAAATGGTAGGACTGCATTCTTCGGAATAAAAATCTTATATTCAATCTTCGCGTCGCTTTTGTACAATGAAGATGAATCCTGCTTTCATAGAGTAAATATGTCGAGTGGAATGTGTATTTGGAAATTTTCCAAGTACCCTGTTTTTTCACTTGTAAATGTTGCCAAATATTTATGAGATGTCTTTATAGTTGAACTTACACCATGTGTGTCAATGTCATATTGAGCCGACAGTTAAATGATTTGTGCCCTGACCTACAATTCTGTAGTTTGTGGTTCGATTTGCAACTTGAGTGTGAATGTTTGCAGTGATCCGGAATCTACGAGTTCGTATTTACGTATTTTACATAGTAGATCCCAGTCGAATTAGTCTTCGGGACCAAAAAACAATCGTGGAGCGATCAACTCTATTTCAATCCGTGACAGTATATTAACTTATTACTTGAAATTTTCGAACATATCATTAACTATATTTAAAATTAAACTTTTCAAAGTACTGGTACACGATAGGATTTTATAATTCATATGATGCATAAAAATCATAAAAATTACCGGGAAAGTTTAGAGACTCAAATTCGGATAAATCTTAGATACTCAAATTTTGAACATCAGTTTGTGAATTGATGTGAAACATTCTTTAACACACTAATTTTATAATTAATAGATATTTAATTATAAATGAAACATTTAAACATTATGTAAAAGTTTCAAAGTTAGAAATAATATTAGTTTAAAATCAATGAGAGACGAAAATGCTTGGTTTTCGAAATAAATTTAAGATATTATACTAGTTTATTTTACTTGTAAGAAAACTGGGGAAAATATAACTGAATTACTTTAAAAAATGTGATTGACTTCAAAAATTTCAAAAGTAAAAAAAATTGAAATAGAGTTTAATAATTACTGAATAACACAATGGCAAATACTATTGCTTTCTCTATTCAGAAATCGTTAAAAACAACAATTCGTATTTGTTCTTACTATTTGGAAAATGACGAGTTGAATGAATACTTTATTATTGAATCCAGTATAAAGGAATAACCTAACGTATTAGCTTGTTTTATAATATCACCCGTGGCTTATTTATAATTTTTTTCAAAATTATATTAATAGTTATTTCTATTTGTGTGAGTGAGAAATCCTTTAAATTGGTCTAGGGCTCATTGGCCCACTTCTTCCCTGTTTAGACGGCCTTGTCACGTAATATGGAAAGGTTAAGTTAGACCGTATTAAGAGAAACTAATGACTGTTTACAATCTCTTTCTTAATGAACAAATCGAGAAAGCCTTCATTATAATCAGTGATGAATTATTAAGCAATGTGTTTGTCACGTATGTTGGAGGACTCATATAAATATGGCTTTGTTTACTCTGAATATTCCTATGAAAAATAAAGATTGGTTAGATTATTTAATTCGCTCAAGTAAATAATCGTACACTAAAAAATTTTGCATTTTCAATATTACTCAAAATTATGCATATTTTTATTGTTTCTCTTAGACTTTTATTTTGTATTTCCTGTTTATACCTAGAATTAAGTTTTTTGATGAATTCACTCTCTCGAGTTAAGTTTTGCTAATGAAAATATTTTTTAATGAATCCAGAACAGTATTATTCACGTTTTAATAATATCGAAAGATTATGTAGTTATTCTACATAATTAATGCCAAAATATGTCAATCATAAATTTTTCTAATTTGGAAGTTAAACTAAATTTGAAAGCTCAATACATTAAAAAATTGCGTTGAATTTCTTTTTTTGAGAGCTTAAACAACTGCATAATCAGGTGCTAACTGAAAAATGAAAATTAGCTACATTGCTGTTGAAACACCTCTATACTTTGTAAACTCTGATATTAAGAGTTCATTAGAAAAATCACCCAGGATCGATCCAGATATAAATTTTCGGAATAAATGTAAACAATTATTCTTTGAACTCTTTCGACAGTTTCATAGAACGACCATTAAAGGAACTAAATAACCGATAAAAAGCATCATTTCAATGTTATGACAAGAAATCGTCATAGCAACCAAATGCTTTTTATGTTAATTTTTCACGTGATATCAACGCATTGGAAAAGTTCACACAAATAGTGCAGTGAAAATAATAACAAATAGTGCAAAATATAATGCATGCAATTCTTATGTGAAAGATGCCCTTTATTTTTTTTATAAACAATTTAACTATGATGTATATCAAATTATTAAGATTCTTTTCATGAATAATAATTTTTGTATCATTCAATTCGTAAATTTTTAGTGCATTTCCGTGACAATGAAATTTTAAATCACATAAATGTATATAAATGTTCAAACTGGAATATCAATAAATCTCTTTTTACAAAATTAACCATCTGTTTATTTTTAAAACAGTATGTACAAAATACATATTAAAACGTTTTTACAGAAACTGGATGCAAATCTATAGGATTTATAAATGTATTTTTAGAGTTTTTATTTCACTGTATTATAATTTCGCATGTGTTGATTTTAAAAATGAGAAACTTTTTTTAAAACTGCTCAATATTTAAATTTGATGCTGAAGCTTATTCAATGATTTTGATTATAAAATAGAACTTTATAAACATTAGTGTAAGTTGATGATTATAAGGTATCCAAATATATCAAATATATGAATTCCTGTTAAAAAATTTTAATTCATTCTAAAATAATGAATGTATGAAAATATCTAATTATAGGCTGTTTAAATTTATCAGCATTATCACACAAATCCCATTCATCAAACTAATAAGCTTGGAAATATTTTATTGCGTAAGCAAAAATTATTCCTATAGATTTAAAATCATGAATATTAATATTTTGTACATATTTTCTTTGAATGACAAATATTTATTCATGAGCATAATGAAAATCAAAATTTTAAAACTAAGAATTTAAAAAAGTTAAATCCTAAAAGAATACATAATAAACTTAATATCTTGCTCAATAATTTCGACTGTGTTTGTCAAGCAAGAGTGTCGCTCGAGGACAGACTCAGTTGTCGATACAATGTCGCCAAAGCAAGGCAGATCAGTGAGGTCGTCCAATTATTACGCTTGACATCAAAAACTCATCTTTGTAATGATGTTAGGGCGCTCCGTGGCTGAGTGGTCAAAGCAGCTACTCCGCTTATCGCTTGAGAGCGTAGGAGAGTGGGTTCGATTCCCACCATGGCCCTGGGTGTTTTCTTCGTGTATCTTCTGTGGTTGTACATCTGTCATCGTGCTTTTTGTCCTATTATCGACGAAGACTTACAAGCGGATCTCAAGAATCAAGCATACAAGTCTGAATATATGTAATGTAATAAATAAATGTACTAATGTTAAAACAATGTTATTTTGGGGTGTTGTTGTATTAATTATGAATCAGCAGAATTTTTACAGCATTCAACAGTTTATAAAAACATCAAAAACTCATCTTTGTACTGATGTTAAATAATGTTACTTTGGAGTGTTGTTGTATTAAGTATGAATCAGTGGATTTTTACAGATTTTGAGTTTCAAAACACATCAAAAACTCATCTTTGTACTATTGTTAAATAATGTTATTTTGGGTTGTTGTATTAAGTATGAATCAGTGGATTTTTACAGATTTTAACAGTTTCAAAAAACGTAACATTATTTTAATAGGCTTAATATGTTTTGCGTGCCACTCTTAAAATTTCACCATGCCACACTGTGGTACGTGTGTCATTTGGCCATTTATGCTTTAAACCATAAATCCTGGTTTAATTAGTTCTTGCACGAAAAAAAAAAAAAACTGTCCATAGAAAGGTTATTTTAACCAATCCCAATTTTTATATTTTCTATTTGTATTGGATGCCTCATATGTTAGAGTTAATACACATGTTAGAGCGCACTTATTTATGCAAACATAAATTAATTTTTTACTATCCACATAACTTATTCGAAAAAAATTTGAGTAAGAAATAAGTAGGTTATATTGTATATCTACAAATTATTTCAACAAACTATTTGATGTATATTTATTCCACCCCCTCACAAAACTACATAAAAACCTGAATAAACTGAATACAACAGAAATATAACCGCATAGATAAAGAAAAGGCTTTGCTCTAATTGCTACTAGCAATGCGTAACAACTCAACCGTTTTTTCAGGTTTCTGTCACGACAGGAGCGTTATGTATTATTTTATTTCCAAACTCCTCATGTTTCAATGAAAATCTATTTACTTATATCATAACTTAATAATTTGGTAAATAATTATATAAGCTAGTATTATATTTTTTATATTAAATGTTGAATAAATTATGAAAATTTAAATGAACTAAAATATAAACAAGTAAATTTAAAATGAACAATATTTAGCAACAAATATTCATTAAAATTATGTTTTATAAAAAAATTACACTTTTTAAGTTACTGTTCCATTTTTTGAAAACATTGGAATTATTTTATCATTGAATATTATTCGCACATTTGCAATATCAGGTATGGTAAAATTTTATTTCTTTGTATTCATACTTCAATTTTTTAAATATATTAAAGTTGGGATTAATTTAGTTAAAATACAAAATAATAAAGAAGGTTCTAATGCAAAAATCAAACTGTATAATTTATCAAAGAAAGCTACTTAGTTTTCTTGAATTCATTTAGCATCTGTAAGTAATCATTGTCTGTGTGTAATCCTGCATCTATTAAGTTATCAATTCAGTATCATGCTCATATAATATAAATTCAGGTTCATTTTTCAATGCGCACTTTAGCTTGAATTTTATTTATACTCTGTACACTTGTATTTTAAGTCCTATATGTTTTGGATTCAAAGCTTGAAAAAAATAGCATGTATATAGATTAGTAATGTACTTTATTTCCATTCATGTCGAAAATTAAAATGGATATTTTCTTAGGATTTCTCAGCAAACACCATTGTTAATAGTCATTGCATAAAGTTAGTATGAAGTTAACGTTCAAATTAATTAATCGAAAAAATTTCATTTAACAAACTAAGAAAGATTGCAATTGGAAATAGAGAGAGTATGTTGCGAACTATTGTCTAACAACTACATTATTGTCTCTATTCTGAGCCCAAAACAACTTTTTCTTTTCATTCTAATGTTTACCAAGAGAATTTCTAAATAGAATTACATAAATTTAAGCAATTCTATTTAGATATACGTATATCTAAATAGAAAATTACTTAAGCAGTGAAAATCTTCCGTATTATTCATTTTTTCCAACAACATTCATCAAATAGAGCACGACTATTCAGTATTTACTAGACATTTTCAATAGAATTTTTACTATCAACTTTCAAAGTATAAAATAATGTAAATGTTTATCCTTGCTGTGAGTACATAAAATTGCGAGTTTTTAAGAATTCCGAATAATTTTGCAAAATAATCATGAATCGATTATCTATCTACCGTGAATACTTTTTATTCTTTCTCAATGCCTATTCTTACCTTCCACTTTCTCGATCAAATAATCATTACCCAAAAGGCATTCATTTCTCACACTTTCTAACTAGACCACGAAAAAGGAAGAAAAAAATCGAGCTATCCTAAAAGCTTCAGAATCCGGTATGTTTCGTTATGGTCTCGTTAATGCGTAGGATAACGTATACCGCTCGGAGGAACATGACACAACACCCAACTTCAACATTATTTCTGTGATTTATTTTTAATCATAGGAGGAAAAGGGAAAAGCTCACCCTCGTTTATGAGAATATTTTCTTTGGGAATCGGACAAATGAGGGACTTCGAAATCTCAATATACACAAGTGAAATATTACTTTTTTGTACTGTCCTTTGCCTAAGTTGCATACTTTATTAGGATATTCACTTTTTGGGATCTGTATTTTATATTGCAATTATGCAACACATCGTACTATGGAATGGAATATTGCTATGATAAGTACATATAGGATATTAGGTTCAATGAACTGGGATTCTACACATAAATATAGGTTGCTTATGAATGATTATTTTTTGACCCTGTTAACTCGAACTAATTTAACACGACGAAATAGTTACACGACGAATAGAACATAGTGACATACAATTATTTTCTTCTTTAAAAGTCCTTAATAAATGTATGAATATTATTATCTAATGACAAATACAAAATTCCACAGTTCTTAATTTGTTAAAATGCCTTATCTTCATTCCATTTGGATAAACGAATTGGGTGTCATTATATTCCAGTAGGCTTATGTGTCAAACTGTTTTGACTAAAATGTAGTTAAAGTTGCAACGAATAGAACAAAGTAATCAGCTTGAAATCTAAATTTTAGTGGTTCTCAAAATTTGAATATTGATGAATAAGAAAGTACTATTGAAATTCATACCCACTTTTATTCCAAATTTATATGAATACCAAATTTTATTCAGGTTTTTCTAAATTCATAAATGGTAGCGAACGTTGCGTAAGAGCGTTTCTTTTCTCTGTCTGCCTGTTTACTTATTGATGCAAATAATTTTATGTTATAAAATTAATAATTTATTTTGCTGTTATGAAGAAAGTATAGCATTGAAACATAAATATAAAATTTGGCTTGAAAAGAATTGTTAAAATGCGAGTTACATATATATATATATATATATATATATATATATTAAATTGACTTAGGTACAATTATTTGCCTTATGTTGGTTGAACTTTATCTGTGTTACTGTGTGTGTATGTGTGAGTGAGAGTGAGATATATACTTATATAATATATTGATACTTATATATGTAAGTGAAATAATAAACGAATCCTCGAAGTAGGTGTGTAAGAAAAAATAAGAAAGGTATTGTACTAGCTCAACATGAATCGATATGTGAGATTCACAATATAATTCTTTATCAGCAAACAGTATTTTCTCTTGATTTATATCTTATTTATGCAAATCAATAACAAAATCAGGATTATGAGCATAAAAATGCGCACAGCGAGTTTTAAATTGATAATTCTTCATTTTTATCCTTAATACTTATTTAAAAGGAATTATATTGAAACAGTCTTAAGAAAGTGAAACAGGGGCAGTTGACACTCTACATTTGATCGTAAATTTAGCCGATTCGGAACACACAACACTTGTATGTTCAGGTGATTACAGAAGATCACATGATTTAGCCTTCAGTTTAACAGTCGGAAACCCGACTCTCACCTCAGGTGTAGTTGTTTTCTGTGGTTTAGAATCTTTCCATCTCAGTAGAAATAGTTTTTTTGAGCAAACACTGATCGTAGAAGGAGAATCACATCACACACGTGTTTTTAATAATATAATGACTAATATTTTTGAAATATCATCATAGTAAGAATTAGGTAAAAAAGGATTCTATCAGCATCAAAAGTATCTTCAAATTTAGTCAACCAAAACGCTTTTCACATTCTTTAATGCAAAACACAACATTTTTACAATTTAATTCTTCCCACAGTTCTTTGAAAATATTAATTTTCGCTTTGCACAATTTTCGGAATACATGTGAAAATTATGGTCACCGAATGACCATTCTACTGAGGTGGTCAAATCGCTTAGAACCCATATTTAGCTCGTAAAAATGTAATTTTCATATAATCGCTACTTACGAAGCACACATTCATCTGACCAAAATGACATTGTTGTCAAAAATTTTCGACTTTCCTAATTATTAAAATATTAAATTTTATTTGTAGTTTAACTGTGAAAACAACAGACTAATTTAAAATGTATTTCATGTCAGACTAATTTAAAATGTATTTTTGTAATGTCAAAAATGGATAAAACCAAAAAATGAGTTTTTATCAAAATTCTTGTTTTTTAATCCTATAATGGATACCTTAACTAAGCATTTCAGAGAAATTTTCAGTCGCAGAATTTATAGCTTTAGATAACGTTTGCTTCAAAATATCTTTGTCAACTAATTAAAAGTTTAATGCAATATTTTGAATTGGAACATAATCAATTTTACTTTAAAAAAATTGCAAATTCACCATTATTGGTTCAATTGATTAATAGCGCATGGTACGTTTATACATTTTCTCAGATGCTTCTAAAAATTGCTTAGGAAAAATTATCATTTGTTGCAACCTGGTTCTAAATCTATTTTATCCAATAAAAATCATTCATTTCCAGACAGCTGCCTATAAATAAAGATACAGAAAAGGACAGTGAGATCAAAACCTCACTTCCGAGTAGAGGCAAGAGGATTTGCGGGGAAAAAACAAGCAGACACGCGCAAAAGAAAGAAAAATGTTTGCAGTGAATCCGTGTGATGTCACGCAAGGGACCTCATTTCCCCATCGTCTCGTTTCCTCAATCTGTGTTCTCGGAACTATGCGATTTTTCTCATATCGCTGGTTGATAGTTAACACCTTTTTGCAAACCTTTTTTACTAACGCTTATAATTTATTTTTTCCATTGCTAAATTCAAAAATGCAAAATTTGCATACTTGACTGCTCTGGAAAGCATAGATTAGATTAACTTTCCGAATATTTTACATTTTTATGATAATTCGTCGCACTTTATGAATCTAGAATTTGCCATTTATAATATGAAAACTGGAGAGTTTGGTTTCAAAAATACGGTTTTCTTTTTTGATGTATGCAACTTCGTTCCTCTATTATTAGCATTGTTTATTGATAATATTTAAGTAAATGTTTTTAAGAAGTAAGGTAAAATAAATTTCTCTGTAAATAGAGGAAATTTTAAATTTATTTATTTGTATCATAAGATAATAAGGAAATTTTTATTACAATATAAGACATTCATTTCCTTATCTTAATGAATTAAAATAGTACTTTTGTCCAAAAAAGTTACATAATTTTAATTTCATTGTTAATAATTCAAATAACACTAACGAAATTTTTATAATAAGATAAGAGTAGATCAAAATATTTTTTGGTTATTGAATAACAGTAGAGCTCAAAATTAAGAATTTATTAGTTAATTAGCAAAAAACTTATTCATTTTACTTTCCAATTTGTACAAATGCTGTGAAATTCCAAAAGAGTGATATAAAACACAATAAATTTCCTTTTATTTTAAATTATCTGGTTGTGCATTTTTATTTTTAATTTTGCTCGAGTACTTACCATACGATTGTAGAAAAAATAATTTAAAAATTCATGCATTTCATATTAGAGTCGTACATTATGGGTAAATTAATTTAATTTTCATGGAAATTTGGAAATTTTTTTAATAATATGAATAGTATTTTAAATAATCTATGTATATAATCAATATGATAACTGTTGCATGTTGTTTTTGGTTTTAATTAGTCTTTCTTGTTACAACCATTTTGATTGTATGTGATTTACTTAGTTGAATTAATATCATATACACAAATATGATGCAATTTCCTTAGTTTTTTCCAACTTCTGCAACAGCAAAAGATACACATTTCCATTTCATTGTTACTAATATAAATTGTATTCATATATATAATTGTTTAAAATTGCTTTTCATTACTTCAATGAATAGTTTTTTAAGTTATTACGAAAAAAATTGCCATCAGATTTATACGTAGAAGAATTTTTTTTCAAAAACTTAAAGTAATTTTTCACATAATTGAAGATAAATTTCTTGATTTTTTCTATAACTTTAGATGACAATTGAATTCTTTTACGGAAAACAGAAAAAATAAATGAATAAAAAATATCTTGTGTGTTATATTTTTTGAAATAGGTTTATAAGAAAAGTGTTTTTTTTATTTTTTTTAATGTTCCTTTCATTAAAATAAATAAAAATTATTTTTATAAAATTATTATTATTAACAAAGTTCCAAAAACAAAACAACTGGCATTTCCTTGAATTTCTAAATCAGAATTGCTTCCTTTTGTGTAAGATTTTAAAAACATGTTTTGTCACAAAATGTATATCCTCAAATAAATTAGAATGATGAGTCAATACAAACAATAGAAGTGAAGCATATTTCCGCTTGTACAATTCGTAAGCTATTGATCTATGGAACTATTTCATCCTTTTTTGTTCGACATTTATAAGGGTGATGAGTTTCAAAAAACGAGTAATAAAACTTTTAGTGCATATGATGTCAGATCGATAACGTTATAAAAATGACTGAAATGAAAAGAAAAAAACTTTGGAATCAAAATGGCTATAAATAAAAAAATTACGTCACCTGATTCCTTTGACTCAGCACTAAAGTGGTTGAAATACCACCACACATTTGCTTTAAAATTTACATGACGCTATAGCAATTCTAAACAGTATTTCGTTGAATTCGTATAAAAAATATTAAAAACAAGTATTGCATTTCAAAATTTATTCTTATTACCTTTTTATTAAATAGAAACGCTGAAACTGTTCTAACCTACAAATTTATTTGTATAAATAATTGCTTATGTTAACACCAAAAGTTGTCAAAAATTATACTGCAAATCGATCCTAAAATCGATGAGGAACTCCATTAAAGCATTAACTTCGGTTCATGTTTGTACTAATATTAATTGCATGCAAGTAAATAACTTTAATTGAAAGTCATTTTCATTCAACATATTATAGTTATAAAGATTATCGTATTTAAAACATGTAACCCGAGTTCTGTAAATCTAGAGTCCAGATAAAACATTTTAAATAGGAAAAAAGAAAAAAACTGTAAGAGTACTGAATAGGACTTATTTGTAGATTTTCTTAAGTTGCTCTGAATCAACAATTGCTTCAGAAATTCTCGTAATTCAATAACAGATCATTTATCGAATTAAATTGACTGTCAAAAATTCTAGCTTTTAGCGGTATGTTTCTTTGAAATTGTTATATATAATAGAAAATTGAGCTATTTTCGTTTCCTTTTTCTTTATTTGCGATAAAGGAAAACTCACTTAAATATTTGTTAATAAAAAATAAAAAAACAATCGAAATTTGGAATAACAACCTGTTTCGTTTATTATACCATACAGCAAAAAAACAGCAGAAGAATTTTTTAAAGGAATCTAAAGTATAGAATAAAATAAATTAATTTTTCCAAACTTAACAAATTCATAGTATCCAATTTTTTAAGTAAAGAATTTTTCAAAAAAAAAAGTTAGTTTCGATTTATATTATTTTTGGTATTCTTCGTGCAATTTCCTTATTTTTATTTTTCAATCATTTACGATTGATTACATTTAAGAGTCGTTTAAGTTTTCAGAATAAAGAATACTTTTAAGACTTATTCCAGAATAAAATACTTCTTTTCTAACATTCTCAAATTATAGTCAGTAAATAATCAAAAAAATATATTTTTAATATTTAAAATTCTAATTTATATGAATTATGAAAGCCTCTCGATTAATCACCACTTTAAACATAAATACTTTTCATAAATTAATGCCTTTTAAATAAATTTTCCTTTTTACTTTGTTTCCTCTTTAAAAAATCGTCCCATAAAAATATGCAGTGTCATTAAATTATTAAAACGCTTCATATCAGTGTAAAGACAGTCAGAATATTAGCGAAAATTCAGCGTATTTTTTTAAATTTTAGACAGTTTGTGCCATTAATAACTTTTAAAATATATTTGTTTCCTTGATAAAATTTGGATTGTTTTTGTTGAGTATAGGCTTGCCGAATTTCGGTATCATATTTTAATACTTTTTTAATAAATATTATTAAACATTTTTCGAATCTTTTCTTCCTTGATATTAGCTATGAAGATATAATTAGATGAGTAAAAGACCTTTTCTGTGAGAGAAAAATCAGTCTTGTTAAAAGCGATTTTACATTATTCTATTACTCTTTGTTATTCATTTTCATGTCATGATTGCTTTCTCGGGTGTTAGCTTAATTAGTGATTCGTATGAATCACTTTGGAATATATTAAAACAAGTTTGATTATTTGTAACGTCAATTTTTTTAAAGCTTATCAGCTGTTCTATTTTAAAATGATTATTTTTACTCTCACAAATACCATTACACTTTAATCATTTTCACTTTGAATAATTTATTAAAATGATAAAATGCAGTATATATATTTTTGATCAGATTTTTAATGAAAATTCTCAATTCAAACTAAATTTAATTTTATTCTATTTTTTTTTTTTGACTAACATTTTATATAATATAATATATAATAGAATAAATAATATTCTGTACTTAAATAGAATCTTTCATATAATTATACATTAATTAATAAATAATTTATATATTTCTGCTAATTTTCTTAAAATTATATTGGCTTTTCTTGAATGCAGCAGTTCATTCGTTGGTCATTTTAGCTATGTTAATGATCTCCATCGTAAATTATAACTATAAGCTAATGTTCATGAATTACAAATGTATTTGTATAAAACTTGGTAAAATATCGATATAATAAATTTTACAAATAAATTGCTATATATACCAACAAATATTTGTTGTATAAAGGATATTATTTGAATTTGAGATAAAATATTTAAATTAATAAGTTTTATATCGATAATTTTTGAAAAAAATCACAATATCATTGATGAGAAAAATATGCTGAAAGAGAAAATTATAAATAAAACACGTGAAGATATATTCTTGATGTAAGTAAAATAGTAACAATGATTTTATAAATGACATGTTACGCATTTTTAGACAAAATTTATTTATTTTTGAGTAGAAATTTTTAGTAACGTACAATCCAATATTTCTAATAATCCTAGATTTAACTTTTACGCATACGTGAAATACATTAGTATTTCGAAACTCTATAGAGAATTAGAAATATTTATTTTAATTAAAAATTGTTTTAACAGTAATAACGTAAAAATTTATTTTTTCAAGGCGTAAGTATTTAATTTTGTTTTGACAAAGTCCTATATTCATATTTTTAACCCTGAAAGGTTTACTAACTTCAATTATATGAGCCTCTTTATTAAACACACACACAGACACACACTTTATTTGCTTACTGGCTGGATTAAATTTTAATGTGCAAAAACAAATATCTTTCCCGAAATTTTGGAGAAGTAAAGCAATATTCAGATTAATTTGGAAAAGTGCAATTTTATGTTCATTTCTGATATCTTATTGATTTTTTTAAAATCATTTGTACTTTTCTACAATATTGTAGAAAGAATTTTTCATTATATAATTATATATAAAATAATTTACTATATAAAGACTATATGAAGTTATAATATATGAACTACAAGGTAAACAGGAAAGTTCTTGCCCTTTTGGCGTTGCTATTGAGTGAATAGTGAGAATAAGTATGCAAATTTAGGGTATGACTTGGTTGAGATATCGGTTAGTTGAGAGTAGGAATATCAGTAGTTATAAAAGAAGGTCCACTGCACGCATTTATCAATCGTAACTCGTACAGCAGCGTAGAAAAATAAACGTGTCAAAACAGTTTTTTCTTTTTTTGTGTTGTTTTAGGACTTTAAAGTTGGCTTATCAGCAGCTACATCAATCGCTGAATATGTCAAGCGTTTGGAAATTGTGCTGTGAATAAGTGTACGACAAGGCAAGAATTGGTTTCACTAATTCAGGTAGAGAGATTTGTCACTCTATGATGAAGCTTGCAGTAGATGACCACAGGCCCTGCAAGCCGCCATTGAAGAAATCAGTAGTCAAATGTGTAGTGAATTGCCAGCCAATTTAACGTTTCTGATGAAACGGTTAGATTTCATCTGCACCACTTAGTTAAGACGTACAGGCTGAATAAGTGGGTTCCTCATACATTGTTGGAAGTACATAAGCAACAATGAATGGCAGCGTGTTTATCATTCATTTCTCGCCATAGTAGCGCATTTATATTCAATCGAAAATTAACAAAGAAGAAAAGTGGGTCCCGTATGACAATTCCAAGGTTTTCAAACATTAGTAGTCATCTAGTATACGAGCCCGATATATAATCTAGCTCGGGTGCATAGAGCAAGGCCACCTATGCACCCGAGTTAGATTATACTTTTGTGAATCTTTATCTTCACGACTAGTTTTTGCGTATACTAGTCATCAAGTTGATTCACGATGAGCTGCTACCAACAGGTCAAGTAATCATTGCGGATTTGTACTCGCAGCAATTGGAACGTGTCCAACAGAAGGAGCCATCACTGATTAATTGAAAAGATTTACTGTTCTTAAGATGATAAAGCGAGGCCGCATGTCGCGCAGGTGGCCAGGAATGATACTTTTAGAAATCAAAACTAAAAATTTCAAAGCACTTGCTAAGTTTTTAAAAGAAGGATGAAACTATAAAGTAGGATATAGCAAAACGTAAATGAATCCAAAAAACATTTTTTTAAAGATAGTTTTTTTTAATTCTCGTAAGATGTGTTGTAAGTTTGAACACATTAATGTAAAAAATTTGCTTGAAATACTTAAATAATATTTTGATTATTTTATTAATAATTTAATATTTTCATAGATTTAAATTTTTATCTCGTTTATACACAATTTATTTAATTCTGGTTGAATCTATCGTAATCCGAAATAAAATTTATAGTAAAGTTGTAATTGCCACACTGCAAACATTTTAATTTCGAAAAGAAATAAAGAGAAATTGACGTTTGGGAACGAAAACTAGAGTTATTAGAAATGTGGGCGTCTGTGTAATTATTCGCTACGTGCCGACTTTATGTGACTCAATCCTGTATATTTTCCGACCGGATGCAGAGAATAATTGGGGATCAGCGAGTATCAAACATTCGCTCACACCTACATAATTTCGCGAACACAAAAATTCCTTGTTCGTGATTAGAAGAAAATGATGTGTGTATGCCGGTAAAGGAATTAATTGTTTCACTGTGAAATAAGTTTCTGCTTCTAATGAATCTTTTGCATCTAATTTTCTTTGACAATTATTCTTAATTAATTAAAAAAAAATTAGCTCGTATGATAAATTTTCCATATTTATTGACATAAATGCACGCTAACCTTTGTCTCGAATCTGTTGTTGAATACGTTGTAATTTTTAAAAAATTAATTGTCTTAAATAAGTCGATGTACCTATGAAATTGGGAGAAAGACGCAAGGTTCTTCTAGTAAGGCGGAACGGGGTGGTTGAGTCACCTCTGAAAATGAATCACATGCGATTATCCATAGCTACTGAACTTCCTTGGAAAAACGAAGAAAAACAAAGTGTTCCAGATATCTTGAGCTAACTGGAATTCTACTTGACTTCTTTTAATTTTTTTTAAGGAAACTGATAATTTGATTCCTTTTTCAGTTGACTGCTTGTTAGGCAACATATTGTATAAATATTTTTTTTTAACTAGTTTCAATACAAGAATATAATCCTTGCCGACCTTGATTCATTGCACATTATTTTTATTTACGGGAAATTAACATTTTTACTTGGACTCATAAGAAGTCCTATAAATTTATCTTTTACATTTTAATTTTAATATCAATTTCCCCGTATGATAATAAACAGATTAATATTAAATAAATATTAAACATATCCTAACTATTTATTTACCTAATATTTTCTGCTTTAATGTAATCAATTTCATTTAATTAATATTCATTTAATAAGAAAGTTTTTCCATTTGAACTAGGTTCGTTTCTAATATTTATTCTCTTTACAGCTGCTATAAGAATGTTACGAAAAATAAACACAATAGAGGTGAAAATATATTCACACTGCTGAAACAATATTATTAAATAATTTTAACGTTATGAGTTATATGTTTAAAATAAAGTAATAACGTAAAAATTATTTTGAAAAAGTGTATTTTTTTTCTTGTAGCATTTGTGTGAATAATTTGAAAAGTTGCAATTCGTTAATTAATGGATGATGTTAACAATTGCAAACAATATAAGAATTTTACAATCAGATTTGAAAGCTTGAAATGATTTTCATTGTAATTTTTTTATCTAATTAAACTTAATAATTTTCGTATCTTTAAAATATATTTTTCTGGCATTGGAAAATATTCACCATGATTTATAACACTTTAGGTGAAAATACTACTAAATATTAGGAGAGATTAGAAATATTAGGATTAATGATACATTTCAAATAAACTCATTAGTAAATAAATTAAAATAATATCTCTTTCATTTTCAAAAGAGAACAAATATCGAACTTCAAATATTTATTTATAAAAAATCTTGAAAAAAAATCATTCTGTTAAATTACCTATCTCTTAAATATTTCATGCAATGTTGCATAGTTATTCTGATGAATTTTCATTCTTCTTTGACAATAAATACAATTTGTGTTTTGAAAGAAACTGATTTCTTTCAAAAATATTCTGTTGAGCTATTTGTATGAAAATGCAAAAAATAATGACAAACGTAAGCCTTTGTATAGCCCCAGACGAAACTAGCGATGACGCCGACTGGCCAGGATTCGTCCCAGATTGTAAAGGCTCGCCCACACTAAGTAGGACAACCTGTTCATTGACGATATTGCACCCTCACCTACACCGACGTAGGTCATGCATGTCCTTGGTCCTTCTGCGGTCATAAAATCCTTGTGTTGTTCCCCCTCCAATTATGACTGGTTTGTACGAATTCATTTCAATGCCCTACATGCCACTGACTTTCAGCGAGTGGAAACGGAGTTGGAAGTTTTTTGAGTTATTTTAACTTACTTTCACTTGAATGCCTGTTGAGGATCACTGTTACTGTTTTAATTCATGCACTTGGCTGATTGTTTTATATAGGATTTAGCAACAAATATGAATATTTCAACATCTTTAATTCAACGTTTGCTTGTAATTCATAATTTAGTACACTTCGAATTATATTCAGTATGAGTTGACGCCTAAATAAAAACAAAAATTATTTAACAATCATAAAGAAATAAGTGCTTTTTCGCATTATGCAGCCTTATATAGATTAGAAAATTATCTTAAATTGATATGGATATTTATTAACGAACTATAACAAGAATCATGTACAATTTCATAAAAAAAATATTACTATTTATGATCAATTCGTAAATTAGTGATTGTAACAAGATATGGATTATACTTCTTAATTAACTTAACAAGTAATTTAACAGGTAACTTAACAAGTAAGTTAACTAGTAATATTTTTGAGCATTTAATAACCAGAAATGAATTAGACCTAAATGTATAAATCAAAATCCTATTCATTTGAAAAAAATTAAATATCTATATAGAAAAATATACATATTATAAATATCATATTTAAAGATATTGGGATAATTATTTCGATTATTATGTAAATTGCTTATTGGACACAGTTTTATTTTAACCTTTGCAAGAATATCATATTGGTATTCCTGTTTGGGTATATTTTCCATCGACCTGTATTTATATTAACACTTTGCATCTTCTTTTTTGAATCAATTATATATTAGTTTTAGAAAAATACCTATTTAATATAGAGATAAAAATTAAATAAGTACAAAACGTTTAGCAAATGATTTTATAAAATATTAAAGGTGAAACACCAAACTGCTATATTTCAATTATTACTATAATAATTCATATATGTACCCGATACACATTAATGGATATTCAAAATTTTCCTTAAATTCATTATAATTGTAAGCTTTCCTGATAGACATTAAATATTAAACTTGACAGGGTTTTTTTCGCAAACCCCCTTATCATATTTTCTTTCTTTAAATCTACTCTTTCTTTTGATCACAATCTGCAAAGTCTACTTTTAATTGCAATGTACGCATAAGACTTGGAATCATTTGAAATAAAATGAATACTGCAGCAATTGGGAAAAAGATCATCACCAAAGCTGTAATAGTTTAAAAGCATACTTATATCTGAATTAAAAGCAACTACTAGAAAGCTTTATTAAAAGAACACAATTTTTTATTAGATCATATACGAGAATTACTTTCATTGAAAAAAACAATTTGAATTGGAAAACGTGAAAATGAAATTAAATACTAAAATTAATGTAATTTTGTAATTTTAATATCTTGTTGCTATACTGTTTAATTGTGGCAATTTAAAAATCATTGATTCTCATTTAGAAAAATAAATAAGATGATATAAATATTAACTTTTATAGATTCTAAGAAATTCATAATAAAGTATTTGAAAGGCATAAATTTTCAATTTATACCTTTCAAAATTCTGCTCCACATCATAAGTTAAGGAATACAAGTGTTTAATAATCATTGTAATTAATATATTTTTGTAATATTTTGGAATTATATTTTTTATCACTATACAATTCTACTTTTATATAAATTGCTTACAGTTTCTCAAGAAAAATGAGCAAATTGAAATATAAAAATATAAGCTTATGTGTAATGAGAGGAATTTTCATTTGTAAAAACCATCACATGCTATAAAACGATGCACTTTTACATTCTTAAAATAAATAAGACTTTGTCACTTCTAGCGAATTTTGATACCATGTTTATCACATCATGAAAAGGAAAATATTTGGTTAAAAAGAGAAAGAGAAGAAAATAAAGAAACTTAGTTCCCTCATGATAATTTATCATCGTAAAAGTGTGATATTCTCTGGATAAAAAGATACAAAAAGCGTAATGGATTAAGAGATATCTTTATGATTCAAATATATTTTTTAAAAAATAGAATGATTTATGTTGAAAAATAGAATGATTCTTTCTAGCTGGTCTAATTAATTTTTTTATTAAGTAAATAATGTAATAGTTTGAAAAAACTCTTAAATTGAATATTTATTTTTAAAAGGTGAAACGGAAGTTCTTTTGGGCATATTCAACCCAACAACGAAATATATAAATCTGTAATCCTATCACTCATTTTTGTTCTCTATTAAGAATACTTCTGTAAAAAAATAAATCGCAAATGATTAAAGTATATTTCTAAGTAATAAAAGTTGAGATTTTAGTCAATTCGTAAATATTTGTAAAATTCTGGTCACTACTAGTAATATCTCTGCGTTGTGTTTACAGTTAATATTAAAATCTAACAATTAAAATTATAATTACAATAAAGAATATAATTAAATTATATTTTATTCGCTTTTCCAATATTTATTAACCAGAAGATATATTTTTGTATTAATTTAAAATGAACTTAATTTTAATGAACATTTTGTAAATTAAAAATGCATTTTAGATGTAATATCAGGATTTGTTACATTTTTAGATGTGATGAGCATTTTTAAACTATTATTTTCTTTGCCAAAGATAATTACTAATTTTTCAGTTTAATATTAATCATAATTTTATTTTCCATCTATGATATGATTGTGTGATTAAAATAAGCATCAAAGTCTGCTTGGAATCAATCATACCATAAGGAATTCTGAACAAATTAAATTCCAGGAACTTTTCCACGAGAAATTCAAAATATTATTTAATGTTTGGTTCTTTTGCCTAGTAAATAAATTATTATACGTATACATTAATATTTCTATTGATTTACTGAAACCCACATCTCATTTTCTTGGATAATATAACTGTAATACATTTATCATCTGGCTGAATGTAATTTCATTATAAGGAAAATAAAACCTTAGATTTTTCTTCTTTTTTATAAATATTTTGTGTTTTATTAGCACCAGTTTCGGAAAAATATGCTAACATTAAAGGTCCAAACAAACGAATTAACTATGTCCTGTGGGCATGTATATGTCCACTGTTTACTGTATACGTCTAGTATTTACTATATAAGTCATGTATACTTGTTTAGCACGATTATTTTTGGCTGATATAGTGATACCGGAAAGTTAAAGCATCATACGTAAATTATGCCGTACAGTGGGTGATCGGTTAACGAATATAATCTGTTACAAGATTATGTTCGCTATCCAAATTGTTCGCAAACCGATCATTGATTTATCATAATTTTTTTGTGAAATCGATTAATTCGTTCTGGAAGCCCAAAAAATGAAATTAAAAAATGATGTATAATTTCTTATTAAGTTTATAAAAATACATATATATAGTCTTGCATATTAATCAAACCTTTTCATTTTTTGTTTTCGAGTCACTAAAGAACATGTCCAATGTCGATTGTTTTTCTTTCTTTTTTAAGACTTTCCGTAAGTGATTAATAACATTATTGTTGTAAAGATCTCTAACTTTACTGTTATCAGCTTTGTTTGGTTGCCATTCTAACTAAGACCATTAGTCTGACATCCTCCCACTTCAATGAATGAACGAAGGGGGTGCTCAAAAAGAAATCAGCTAATTTTGAATGAATTTAAAACCGAAACTGTGGTCTACTTTGGCTGTACATATTCTATTGGGAAATTTTTTTTCCGATATAGATCTTTGACGTTAAATAGGCAAGAAAGAGGAAAAGCGATTGTTGATCCTTTGGGTTTGGTAACCCTTCGTTAGAACTCGTTTTAGTTCGTTATCGGAATATGTGTTCATTGCCCGATCACAATTTTTTTGTGAAATTGTTATTTATCTCATTTGTTCGCAGTCTGAACTGTACGTTAACCGATCAGTCACTGTAGTTCATTTTTCATTTAATTTGAATCCACTGACCATGAAAATTTCGCATGTCAAAGTATGTGTATTGTGCTTATAGCTTAAAATATATTTCATATTGATGTTATAAGCAATTATGTGAATATTGGTTATACTCCACATATTACTTTGGATAAATAGCACATAATGAAATTTTTTGATCAATATTTTTCCTTAATTTAAGGAAAAGAATTCACATGGAAAATTTAAAAATTAAAATTACATTCTGATGTATTTTTGCAAATATAGTTTTTTTCAATCGCAATTTTTATAAAAAGAGTATTTTATATTTGAATAAGTAATTCTGTAACATAAGTTTTATTGTACGAATTATAATTAAAATAAAATATTCATATTTTAAGCTCAAGAGTTCATTATCATTTCACAGGTTTTAGAAGATTATTCAAACTATTCAGAATTCATCTCTACGAAATTTAAAAAGTAATGTACAAAAATATGCTACTAATTAAGATATTAAAGAAATTTAAGCAGCAACTTTAATTTCAAGTTATATGTACTAAACAAGCACTTAAATATATTTAAAATGGAATAATATTGCACATTTTTAATTTATGAGGAATTCAAATAAATTATGGAAAATAAATGTGACCCATTTGTATATTAAAACAAACGCTCCAGAAATTCAATTCTATTTAGTTTTGATTCACTTCATTTAAAAAATGTATTAAAATAAAATGTTGCACAATTTGGGAATTCAATAGTGAAATGAGTAACTATATTTCAGCAGCAAATAATTTTTCAACGGAATTGATTAAATTTGTGAAGAAATTGACAATATTTCGACTAAAAGTAACAGTAGATTAAACTGATGTCATCATAAAATCGAGAAAAATAACATTTCAGTATGTGCGCATAATAAAGCTCAGAAGTCAAGTGTTTTTTGGGATTATTTTTAAAAAAAATTCAATACTTTTTCTATCGTGTTTTATCGCGGCATTGATTTTATCCATAGAAATAGATATTCCTTTATCACCTAGAAAAATAAATAATGGCAGGAATCATCACGGGAGTATTTGACTTAAAGAATATTTTGGCTCTGCCAAAGTAAATATTCGAATTTTGTTCATTTCCCAAAAATCAATCATTGAATTATTAATTTTACATGAAAAAAATTATATCCAATTGTCGTGACATATTATTCATCATATTCGTTAAAGACTTAATTGGATTGAAATAGCTTTAGAGTAATGCATTCATGTGTTTTCAATTGCTGAGAAATAAATGAAAAAGAGTATAAGCTCTTGCTTACATAATGTACACTTAATACAGAAAATGATTTGAATTAAACATGTTTTTTTAACTGAATAATAATGAGTCAATTTATTCGATTTTTAAATGAAACCAAGTTTATTTCTATATTTAGATTTGCTATTTTAAATAGAACTATCGTTTTCTTTAATATGATAGATGTTCTTGATAAGTTTTTATTTTTTAATATTATTCGCGAAATAATAAAGTAAGCTAATTGTTACACACGTATTAGTTAAATAGAGCAAAGTTGAAATTTTTCATCCGAATTGACAACCATGCAAGAGCATGAATAAGCATATGTATAACTATGCATTTGCAACATTTAAAGTGGAGAAGAAAATCCATACAATTTGTAATGGTTTGCTGACATATTGTGTGAAAGACTAAATGATCATTGAGAATTAAAAAAAATCTAGTGTTTCATCACGCGTATCTTTTCTTTTTGTTACTAACTGAATTCGTTTCGCATCCGGTGCCAACCGATCTAAGACTTGTTTCCGTATACGATATAATGGAAGGAAGTTTCAAGTTTATATGTTCTTTCTCTTTTCCCTAGCTTCAACGTCAGCTATAAAAAATAATAATAAATAAAAAAAATTCGCCGTTTAGTTTATTCGACAGTTCAGGTGCAGGTAAGGTGCCGTCTCTTTTTTGTTGTTGTACACAAAAGTATATTTTTTATACCAATTTTCTTTGTCAATTTGACCTCTCAATTTATACAGGTCAGTTAATAAAAAAGGTCATTAGCAAATGTTCCACTTTTTTGTTTTATATCGCTATGTGATTGTTTTAAAAATTTATTGTGGTTTTTCTCCCTCCCTCTCTCCTTTTTTTTTCCTTTGTGAGAATTGATATCCAAGACAAAGCAAATACGATTGTTTATTTATTCAACGAATAAATTCCGAATTTCAATAAATATTATTATTAATATTATTATTATTATTATTATAATAATATACAATAAATTTTAATATACAAAAATTATTATACTAATTACAATAATATACAAAAATTATTATAATAATATACAATTATAATAATAAATAATAATATACAATAAATATTATTATTAATATTTTTAAATTTTCTACAAAAATTGAATTTCTACTTTATTTTGCAAGGAATAAAATAAAATTTAGTTTGAATTAATAATCGATTATTAATGCTAAAACAAAATCAAACGATATTTAATTTACTTACCCTTTAAGTTTTAAAATTCAATAAATAAAGTGATTTTTTCTGTATTTTCAGTTGAAATCCTGATTACGCCACTTGATTACAATACTCATTGGTTAAAAATATCTATGACGTCAGATAACGTTTCATATACGTCTTATGAGAAGGCGTCGTTTATCCGATTTATCGACAAATTTGCTGCCAGCTTTAAAATCACTATATTCGAAAGACAGCAAACAAGACGGAGTTCATTATCGAATGTCTGAGTGTCGTCGGCGATGAGAAAAGCCCATTCATGATTTTTATCTGTAATATAAAGTACTATTTTTTAAATATATATATATATATATATATATATATAATTTTTCCCGCTTCTAGAAGTTTTCAAAATCTTGAATATTACCTGTACTAAATAATTAGTTTTCAAATTTTTTTGCGATATAGCTTCCAAAATTGAACACATTGAAATTAGAACAGAAGAAAAACCAAACTGAAAAAAACAAGGCAAAACATCTACTTTATAGTTAGTTTAAAGCGGCAAGGATGATTTATATTTTTTTCAGTGTTATTTACATTTTTTAAATTTCTGTGCGAATGAAAAAATTTTACAGGAAACTGTTGTTCTTCAGTTGAAGATTATACAGATTTTATTTACGACATATTACTTTTTAAGCATTTTGAAAGTACATTCGCAAAAAATTTTAATAATACTGAAGAAAAATAAGAGTACGCCATTTTAATCCAAGATAAACTATTTCATTATATTTCCGTGATTTTTATCAGATAACATTCGAATTTTTGAATTAACGATTTTATGGAAAATAATCACTTAATTTGAAAGAAAACTGAATAATGATATATTTAATAATATTCTAGTTATTCAATCAATAATATTTAATCCGAGAAATTCAGTTTTATAAATCGTAATTTAATAAGTGAATGTGAATACAGTTATATACAATATAACTGTATTCATTCTATTTTAGTAAAATATGTTGCAGAATTTATTGTAGGGTTCAAGGTGATTTTCATTTGATTCGGAAATATATTCCAAGAAATTTACAAGAGTAACTACAAGTTGTACAGCAGTTATGAAAAATAAATTTCAACTCAATTATTTTGATATAAATTAAAATGAAATTAACGTATTTATGAAAACATTAATATTTCCATCCAATATTGAGTTGTTTCTATAAAAAAGATTTCTGATTAATTTAAAATTAAAATTAGAGTACCCAAAGTTTTTTTTTAAATACTTCTATTTTAACAAATATAATATCAAATTAAAATTGAAATGTTTTACAAAATTTAGATATTTATAAGCTGTATATTCCATGATATTCAAATCGTATAGTAGTTCAGTGATAATTGGAATGTCGAAATGATATTTTATTATCAATATCAGGAGAAATGTTGCATAAACAAAATGAATGAACAAAATTGCATAATCAAATCTTTAGAAGAACTTCAAACATTTTGACATATCTTACTTTGAATTACTATGATGTTATTTTTAAACATATTGTGTTTGAAGTTAAACATTCTTCTAAATTTTCTTCAATTAAAATATGTTTTTCATAGTAAATGTCTTTTTTAGTTGTTAATTCCTTTGCAAAACATACAAGATTCAAGAATTAATTCATTTCGAAAATATTTATAAATAACACATCGACTATTAAAATAATCTATTTAAATTATCAACCTCAGAAACATTTTAAGTTTTTTAATATAACTAAGAATACTTAACAGAAAGTATGCTTAGGGAAATAAATATAATGATTGTAATTCATCCGGTAGTTTTTTAAGAGGAATGTTACTCTCTCATCTTGTGACTCAAGATTACTTAATTAAGGTCACCATCAGACCACATTAAAACCAGATCCTGATGAAAGAGACATCATGTTGTATTTTCGTTTATTGTGTCATTGAAGGGGAAAAAATATTCCCCGAACACACATGACATGCTAATATTTTCATGCAGTAATGTTAAGATTTTTCGTGAAATTCTTTTTTACAAAATAAAATTAAGCTGTTTGGTATTCAAGATGCAGCAAATATTTTAATAAAAGTGATATTAAATAAATTGTGTGATAACGATGCATTTAAAAATGTCTAAAATACTATGATATGTACTATGATTTTTTTTTAAAATTTTCATATAAAGTCCTATCATAAAATACTAAGAAATTACAAAAGAAATGCCTTTCTAAAAAGCTATACATTTATGCATAAATAAAACCATTGTTCCTAATACTTCTAAATATTTTTTTATCTATTTTTTAAGATTTACAATCATTTTTCAAAATTATCTCTTTTGCAGTGTTCTGCTGACACGGGTATTTTTTCTTATCCTTTTATTTAAAATTTGTTTGCCTTATGGCAAATAGTTGCATTTCCAATGTACTATGAATAATGCGATGAACAAGTTCTCATTTATCTTGCGAAATGTTTCCAGCTTTTGAAATTTTTCAGCTTTCTCACCTTGCATAGTTCTTTCTTTTTTTCGAACTAACTCATATTTTTTTTCCAGTTTTTGAGGAAAGAAAGAGAAATGTTACTGGATTACTATTGAATTTATTACTGAATAACAATAAAGGAAATATGTTGTGAAGTTTCTTAGGTTTATTTCTGCTATATAGCTTATCTGTTAAATATATAAAAAAAAAATCTTATGTTTATTTATAAGCAATCTTTATGAGTAATACTTTAATTAAATATATTTCAATAAGCAGTAATGATAATTTAAATGGTTCAGATATTTGTATTTATATACCATGTTTTCTCATTTATTCCTGAAGTTTTGAGTTATCCATAACCTTAATCCTTGTAATCATCAATTTTATTATTGAGTATTTTTTCTTTTATGATAATTTAACGTTATTTAAAAAAGTAAAACTTTCTCACCGTATATTTTTAAATGCATCTTTTCAGTGATCCTACTAGTTTAAAAACAAATTAATATTAAAGAGGAAAAATATTCGGAAATAATTCTTATTTCAATGCCTGAAATAAGGAGTATAAATTATTGTTGAAAAAAGTAACAAAAAATTATCAATAATTATTTTTTTAAATTATTAACTTTTTAATATGGTACCTGACAGTAATATTTCTCTAACCATTTATATTTTTCAACATTTGCTGTTAGTTTTCGACAACCTTTCGTAATGATTTTTATCCATGAGAGGAAATGAGAATGCACTGAAGCGCATCTTTTTTCAATCCGTAAGCTGTTTGCTTCAACAACCTTATGTTTCATCTTAAGTTACCAAAATAACTTTTAAAATTACCTATCGCTAGTGATATAAAATAATAAGTTTAATTTTATAATAGTTTAAAAAGCTATTATATTTGCAGATTTCAAACAGAAAGCTATAAAACATCAGTTCATTAAATTGTTATGTTCTAAAAGTTATGGAAAGACATACGCGCAGGGATTAAGAAATCTGGACAAAAATTCATTTTCAAGCATTCTTTGAGACATAATTTATACAATTTTTTTACAGTTATTAATTCACAAGCCTTTGAAATCGGAAGCGTTGGGAATATTGCCATTATTGCTGCTTTCCTTAGGAACTCTGGATTATATACAGCTATTCTTTGCCATGAAAAATTAGGTAATATAATAAATGTAAATAATTTAAATGTTACAGTTAAATTATTTATATTTATTATATTCTGAAATGGAGACACTAGAATTTTGACCCTTGCTATACTGATAAGTATTTTTGTACATGCAAACCTTGCTACTATTATTTTTTCGAAATTTAGTAAAATATCTCCGTCTTTTACAGAGAAGAAATTGTCTACAGATTAAATTTACAACGCAGCGTTTTTCAGAGTAGCTAAACTTCCGTTCATCTCGTTTTAGAATAAAAACCGCATTCTTCTGTGACGAAATTTAGAACTTCATTACTGTTACTGTTAAAATGTAATTGTTTGCACAGAAACCTTTCTAAGAACATTTTATCGCTAGTAAGTTATTCAGTACGAAGCTTTAAGAAACTCAGGTTTTGTTTTCGGTCATGATTACCTGTGTTATTTAGTAAACACCCTAAATGATAGAAAATGCTAATTAACCTTAATTATTACGTAATTAAAGTTAAGCTTTAAAATGTAACGTAGTTTTAGTATTAGGAAAATACTTTAAGACAACTTAAGTGATTACAATTTTAGGAAACTTCAAACCTATGTGAATTATTCTATCATGTAGAACTCATGTTTAGTAATCCAAGGTTCCATTATATGATTTAAAAAATTTCAGGTATATATTTTGATGGAAGTTTTGTCATTGTTGCAAAAAAATGGAGAGCTAAAAATAAATGTACCATAAAAAATTTAACCGATTTAAATAATTATTAACTCTTACTAAATATTGCTCCGGTTTTGCATAAAAGGTTAGAATCGATAAAGCCAGATTCGAAAGCATATAAAAAAAGCTTTTTTAAAAATTATACAGTCTCTTTAAACTACTTTATTGCGATTTAAGTACGAAAGGAATACTAAAAAGTTCATTAGTATTCTCAGTATTTAATTCTAGAGTGCTAGTCGTAAGCTTAATTCTTTACGATTGCCCTTCGGAATGACAGTTCTTTTTTATTCTTTTTGCGATATATTATTATTCTTTTTTCTGTTTTTTTATTAATTCTTGATCATTTTGAAGAACAATTCTGAGTACATAAATTTTTATAAATATTTATTCGATGACAAGAAAAAGATTATCAAATTAATTGAGACGCCATGTTAAATTTTTAGAGAATTTTAATTACTGCTTTATCATTTAAATAATAATCTTTCCTTAAATGAGTGTTACGAAATAAGGTTATTTTATGTTTTATAATATTTTAAATAAACATTTTTTACCTGTACATAAAAATATAGTGTATAAATATGACAGGTTACAGTATACATATAAAACTGCTACTTAAAAATTATTATTGTGATAAATGTTGTCTAAATATATCTCATAATTAATTTAACTTAGTAAATGGGGTGAAAGGCTGTATCACGTTCTGTACAAAATATTAACACCTATTTATATTGTATAAATTCTTTGTGGGGGTTAATTATTAAATCAATGTTGATTTTTCACTATAAACTTTAATAATAAATTTAAGAAAATGTCATAAAATTGATATCATTTCTCTGAAAAAAAGCATGTTAACATAGATTCGCTTCATGTATTATGTTCTTTTAGAATATGTATACGCTCTTGAATCAGTTATAAAACGTATATTAAAACGCTTGAATATAAGCCAATAGTTAAATATATCTATGCTATTCTAAAATAGAATAGTTGCTTATGCAAATTTTTTTGGTGCGAAAGTCTCAAAGAACTGTTTTTAATTATGATGTTTTTTGTAATATTCTTCATCATAATCGTATGTCGTATGATTTATATTCTGAAGTAGGAAACGGTAGATTTGTGTATTATTCAAAAGTTAACTAAGTTCATGAATAGCTAAGAGACAAAATAAAAATATTTTTACATAGTTTCTAAATTCTTGTATAAAGAAATAAAGGAGAGAAATATTTATAAAGAAATGTATTTAAATTTTATGTTATCTAATGAAGTTTATCTTAAATAGCATATTTTATGTATCTTTTTTTAATCTAAGATATTTTTTAAATTCATTTACAAGTGAGGAAAAAATATTCATCATTTTATACTGCGTTTACACTGTTATTTAAATTTTTGTGTTTCTATTACTTCTCAAAATTCGTTATTTGTTCTATGATGTTGTCTTATCTACTAATTTTAGTTGATCACGATCATAATGTCTATCATTATTATTTGAAAATCGATAAAGTTTATGTACAAAAAAATGAAAGAGGAAAGATTATCGATAAGAAAATAATTTATATGTTGGAATGTTAACTCAAAACAAATTTCATTATCTCCACAGCATTCGCTTATGTATAATAAACAATATGAAATATAAATAAGAGTATTTATCAAAATAATAATTATTTTTGATAATTTTCGAATTGTTAAAAAAGGAAATAATAAATGAACATCGACCACTGCAAAGTATTAACAGAAACACAAGTATTTTCTCCATTTCTGAGAAAGCTCGAAGGCTTTAATTGTTCGTTTCACTGTTTGAAGAAGGAATGTATCTCATTTTAAAGTGTAATATAAATAACATTAATTTAAAATTATTTCTTTCGCATGCATATTTATTAAATTTTTCGTGAATATAGTTTTAAAATTTTTTAATCTAACAATTTTAATATTCTATTGATTTTATTTCGATGTTTAGTTTGCTATGAAAATGCTATTTTATTACTTTATAAATTATACAGTTATGAATATAAACTATTTAATGAATTACTGTTAATTTTTTTAGTAATTTTGAAAATTTAGGAAAAAACCTTTTTATTACAAATTTTTATTTGAACCCATTTTTTCTAAGACATTTCAATGAATGTAATATCTTTTTTCACTCTAATTTTACTAACTAATTTTGTGATATTTTTATCAAAAGATATAGTTACATTAATATTTATCTTACTTTTTTACAATAATTAAATAAATATTTACTTATAAAAAAAGGATATCGCATCATAAATAAGAATAATAAAACAATAGATTTATAAAATTTTCAAATTTCAATGAACATTTTATTGTAGTAAAATAATTGATATTAAAGATAAAAAGAATTGAAGGGTCTATTCAGTAGTCCTAATTATTTAAAATTCCTAAAATCTTCCTCCCAGTTACAAAGTACGCGTGCGACAGCTCTATTGTGAGATTAACGGATTGAAAGATAAGGCAAGGGTTACACTTTTAAGAAGCAACATACGAGAACCAGACATTAATAGGTAACAAAGAAAAAATTAAGTCATTTTTGCTTCTAATTTCTGATACTTAGAAGCCTAGTGGATAAAATAATACATAGTTATTTCAAAGTTTTTATTGCCACCCACCGCTTGTCTTCCCACACACACAAAAGGCTTAATAAAATTTTATAATGACATTGAAAAAGTAGAAATTGCAAATATCCTTAGCGCTTATACCGACCGACAGATGTAAAATTTGAATTTTAAGTTTAAATTATCTCTATTATATTGTTTCATTTCATTAGTGTAATGAAATATTTTTAAATTGAATTTTTTAAGAGTAAATGCATGGTTTGAGTTAAAGATAATCTATTTCATCCGTTGCTGTGTGATTGCATATTATTATACGGTTGGATGCTATAGTTTCGTTCAACAACTTTTTAATAGCTTTAAAACCCTAAAATTTCTAACTAACTTGCAATGTTGTAACTTTTACATGAAAGGATAATCTTTTGAAATGTGTCATTGAAACGGATTAGCAGCTTTAAATTTTCTATTCAGAGAAATGGGATGTTTAATTAAATACTATTTACTGCCGACAATATGATGAACAGCAGACAGGTAAATGCACTTAATACTGTATTCAAAATTACGTTTATTTTATTTTTTTTTTATTTAAATGAGGTTGTGAAATAAATAACTGGAACAAATGCATTTGCATTCATTCTTTCACTAAAGTTTATTTAAATTAATTAGTTTTTTAATTGCTTTTAATAAAAATGCATTTGTATTACTATATTTATTAACAATTTTTGATGCACTGAAACTAATAATCTATGGGAAATGTTAGAATGTCCATAAGAAATGGGTCACAAATAATATTTTTGGCACATAACTAATAAATATTAAAAATGAAAATTTTATAGTTAAAAATAGTTCAGGAGTTTGTCTTTCGTTTGCCTATTTTTGTTAAATTGAACAAAGAATTTTGTATTGTTTAGATTGATGTGTGCTGAGAATAATGATCGGAGTTTTTAACGAATCATGCATGACTTGTCTCAAATACGATAAATATTTATCGGTTTCCAGACTACTTACTATTAATGCCATAAATTGTGTTTCTATATTTAGTCTTAAATGATTCACGGACTTGTTTTGCCAAAAACACTCACATGCATTTAGTTGAGTCTTTTTATTTATTTTTGTCAAGATTTTTTTTTATTTTAAACTTTGTTCTGTTGATTAATTTGGAAACAAAAAAGTCAATTACAGCTAATCACACGGGACAGAGGGAAATTGCCATTTTCTTTTTGTTTAAAAACCTGCTTTTATTTAACTATTGGTAAGGGGAAAAAGTTATTTTACCAGAAATCTATAAGTGAAAGTAAAATGTTTCTAAGCAGTGACTTTCCAAAATAAAAGCATAATATAACTACATTTTATTTGACCCATTTGAGCTAAAAATTATCTTAATTTTGAAAAAGAAAAAATTGGTATTGAAAGGGTTAATCTTTGAACAACAAGCCCTTTCATCTCCAATTATTATTTTCTTTTTTAAAGCCATTTTCATTACCAATTTTTAGAAGCATTTTACTTTCAATTATAGAGATTTCTGGGTTTCTATCTAACTGGCATATAGATACTGGATCCCAACTCGGGGCTAGGTAGGTACAAAGAAGCATGCTGATGCAACAACCACAACAAACATAACCGGTGTTTAACAACCACAAACATAATCATTTTTATTTAATATGGATCAGCGTCTTCGCCTTGTCTTTCCGATGTATATTATGCTCGACATTTTGATAGGATCTGGTAATCAGCCGATATTTCCCATATGCAAGGCTTCCCAGACTTTCTAATATGAATAATTTTCTTAGTAGGAATTTTTGAAATTAAAGTTATACTGTGACCAACCATTTTCATTGTCAATATTAAAATATTCTAATAATATCTCCATAAGTTCCATAATAGATGCTGTTTAATATGAAGAGTACAATACTTTTTCATGCGTTTTTATATTTTTCCCTGCGTGCATTATCTTAAAGAACATAAATAATATAAAATTTATAAATAATCTTTTGTATATCCTAGATAAATACAAAATTTGTTGATGTTTATTTAATGAATATCAATATTTATTAATTTTGCTGTATATTCTCAAGTAAAATAAATACACTATTTTTAAACTTTATATTGTCAATATTATTGTTGTTCAAATGTAATGTTTTTACATTTATATACAACTTTTTGATAGAGAACTTTTGTTGCAGACTATTTTTGTCGACTAACAAAAACACTTTTAACGTGTTTTCTCAACTGTAAAAAATATCTCTTCATATATATATTTGAATGTTGTATGTTCTGTCTTATCATTTCTTAGTTTTATGCTTGAGTTGTAAACCGGTTATATGACCTTGTCATTGAGATATTGTAGACTACCTCTTTAATCAGCAGAAAAGGTCATTTCATTGTATTAGGATGTCTGCTCGACACTGTTAAGCTCGTGTACGTGGGCGTTGGGGATTAATGAATAATATTAATGAGTAATTAATATTTAAATATAAAATTTATTTTTGATTGTTTAAATTTCATAATTATTATATTATTAGGAAATAATATTATAACCCACTAATATATAAATTTCTTTCTCTACCTTTCTCTACCTCTACCTATCAAATAAATCTGAAAATCTTATATAAAAATAAACTGAATATTTTTTCAACTTTCAATTTCCTGCTTTAAAAAAAATTTAATATGTATATTTAATTTCTTTCGTTAAAAATATCGTTGTACATTTATGATTACGTATATATCAATGCTTAATAAACATTTTAATAGGATTATATATATATATATATATATATATATATATATATATATATATATATATATATATATATTCAGCTCCATAAATTCTGGGGTCTTTGAAAGTAATAGGAACTTCAATACTGATTTTATTGTTTGATTGTTACCAACACTAACAAGCGCAATTTGTGATGAGATTTTTAAAAATCAATAAAAAGCAAGAATAAAATTTATTGTGATTAATCTCTCTCTCTCTCTCTTCGCAGTCTAATTTATAGAAAACAACGTAGTCTGCTTTTACAGCTTATGCAGTTAAATACATAATATATAACGTTTAAGTCAAAAGCTTCACTCTGCAGCACAGAAACCTTAACTTGTATTAATTTTTACATTTCATCTTATTGAAAATTTACTTACAATTCTCCATACCTCAATTATTCTCATACCTAAAAAATGGAAGTTCGTGGATTAAGGAAACTTTTTATAAATGTTTTTGAGATATAAAGTGACTAAGAGAAGGTTCCTACCATTTTCGCGTGGCCATTGAATGAAGTGAGAATAAATATACAAATTAGTAAATGACGCGGTTGAGATACCTTTCAGTCTACCATGAGATACCTTTCAGCCAACATATCAGTCGTTATAAAAGCAGATCCATCGCGCACATTCATCAACCGTAATTCGTACAGTAGTGAAGAGAAATGGAAGTGTCGAAAGAGTTCATTCGGTATTGTTTGTTTTACGACTTCAAAGTGCTGCATCAAGTCGCCAAATATGCCAATTGTTTGAGGATAATGTTGCGAATGAAACGTATGGCAACGTATTGGTTTCACAAATTCGGGTAGGGAGATTTGCCCCTCTGTGATGAATCTGGTGTCTGGTGGACTAATCTTCAAGTGGTTCCTTATGAGCTGCTACAAACAGGCCAAAAACTCATTGACACCTGTACTTGCAGCAATCGGAACGTATGCAACAGGCATTGTAACAAATGGAGGATCACTCGTTAATCGCAAGAGTGTACTGTTATTGGCCGATGATGCAAGGCTGCTTGCTGCTCGGGTGGTCAGGAATATCATATAGTGACTTGATAGGGAGACTTTGTGCCATCCTTTTTACTCATCTGACCTTGCACCATCAAATTACCACTTCAATCATTCCCTGGACAATCTTCGTGGAAAATCCTTCACTAATGAAGTGAACTTACGTCAAGCCCTGATGGACTTCTTTACGTCCAAAACCCCTAAGATTTACCTCAAGGGGATTGCACAATTGCAGACATGTAGGCAGATGGCACTGGATGCCGAAAGTAATTATTTCGAGGGCTAACAATACGCTACGCTTTCTGTAGGTCAGGTTCTTGTGGGTCATTAAAAACGGCAAGAACTTTCTTGTAGTTTTTGTTTACCTTGTAGTTTTTGGATAGCAGAAAATTTAATTCCAAAAAATATTTGACTTTTTAATTGGTTAGTACTGAGTTAAATAAACTTAGTACTGTCAAATTCTCTTTCAAACTTTCTGTATTTGTAAGTGCTGAAAAATACAAAATAAAAACTTTGAAAGCGAATTTCGAAGTGAAAAATGCAAAATGAAATCTTTTACTATATCAATGATTCTTCAACTGTGGGAAACATGTTTTTGTAATACAATTTCATTATAAATATAGATCGACAATATATTAAAGAATAAAACTAGCATTTAGAAACGTAAAATGATTACGAAAACAAGGAATAAAAACCATAAGAAAGAAAAACATGTTAACATTAAATTTCTGTACGTAAGGAAAAATATTTATATCTATACACATATTTTTACTATATGAGAAAATAGTAACCAAAGAAATAAATCCAAAGTTTATAGAGTACCTATGTAATCTTACAACATATAAAATATTTACCGTTAAACTGTCTTTATATATATAAACGATTTTTCGTGACATGTTCTTTTGTGTGAGGAAAGAACTATTTTTAGTCCTTAGACTATCACATAATTGTTTGCACAAAGCTAACAATGTAAGTGTTTTTGTTCGAAGCACAAAGAGTAAGTGTTACATGCCAAATATGCTTTAGAAATGAAAATACTGTTAAGAATTATAGTTACATGTTACTTTTTTGAAACTTATTCTTGAATATATTTTATTTAAATTTAAATTCAGGGATACATTAGGCATAGGATGATAACTTATTTTGCATTGCATAATCATATATATATACTCAAAGGAAGTTCCTGTACAGTTTCTTTTTACCTATTTTATCGATTAAAGTAAAAAGTACCGTAAATTATTGGACTTGTTACATGTATAATTTAAAATATAATTTCGGCACAGATGCCGTATAATCCAGGAATTCTGAGTCTGGGGATTTTTTGGGGGATTTTCTCATGTATTTGGTAACCTAGTTTTTATTACATCATTGATATGTAGGCCTATAAGAATTATGTAGAAAATTCCATTTTGGCAACCCTAGTATTTACATAATTGCGCACGTCACAATACGTCATCTTGGCAACATTTCTTCATCGCCAAAAAAACTCAGAATTTGCCATTCTGGATTAATACGGCATCTGTGCCGTAATTTTTTATATTAGGAAAATAAAATAAAAATTTCAATAAACAACAAAACAAAATCATTTGCATTTAAACAGTAAATCTTATCAACCAGCTATATGTCATCGAACTACGGTGAAAGTTCATGAAACCTTTCGGAAGAGCGATTGTATTTATTTCTGAGAACAATACGATTGTGTGGATTTCATTTTAACTCCAATATTCATCATAAGCGGCCATGTTTTTGTTATCGAACGAAAGTCCTGAATAGGATATAAAGAGCTATCCAAAATAAACTCTCCTATGTGTTGATCTGAATTTCCGCGTCTCATTCATGAGAAAAAATTTTTTAACAACGATGAAGCTGGAAAATTTGTAGTGTGGGATAGGGTAAATGACCTTGCAATTCATAAGAAATAATTGCTTTAATCAGAAATTCGTTGAGAAAAGAATTCAAACTAAATTATCCTGATGCACGAACTGCACGCATGAATTCACCTGAAATGGTAACACGAGAGAAATCCTTTATTTGTATATGATTACGTACTTTTCTCTCTGTTTACTATTTGAGAAGGATGCTTCTGCAAGATAAACGGCATTGTTCTGGAATGCTTTTTTATATCTTTCACTTTTACAATCAAGTCTAATAAATATGAAAATGTGTGGAAAATATAAAAAATCTCTCATGATTCATTATTCCCGTTAAAATTATCTGTATTCTGATTGAATAAGAAAAGTAAATATGTTTGAATCATATTGAATATAAATATTTTTACAATACATGTAAATGTTTAAAAAATGTGACCCTTGAAACTGCCAACACAATCTTTGATAGTTTTTTTTTTTATCGTAAATTGTAAAAAGTTATTAGAGTACCTATATAAACAGGGTTGATTTAAAAAATTTTAAATTATTAGATTTAGAATATGAATACATGTTTGCCTATCTATGATTTATGCCCATTTATTGATTTAGAAACGATTGCATTTAATTCTTCTGAAAATTGCTTCTGAAAAAAATTTTTTCATGTAGAGGAGTTTTATAAACATTAAACCTATAATCATTAATGTTGAAAATGATTGAAACACAAAAATTATACTTTTCTTCACTATTATCTTAGAATCAGGATTTTATCACTTTTATAAAAAATTATCAAACTCAATTATTTCGAAGAATAAGCTTAGAATTTATATTTAAATTTTTTTAGTATTAATAAAGTTTTATTTTTAGTCTTACAATTCACCGTGTTAAACATATAACTGGATCTGAAATCTAAAATTATCATGTTTATATTTTTCAAACTCAGTGATGATTCAAAACTTATTGTTATACATAAATTATATAATAATCTATAATTACATCTATCTAAATGTTGTTCTTGGGATAAAAAACAATGCTGACTTCCAGTTAAAATTATTTTAATATTTTGACATACAGTGACGAGTCAGACACGTCATTCATTTCATGGGCTACTATAGACTGACGAGTAATACTCCCCATTGTATGTCAAGAGAAGAAATGTATGCATAAGTCTGATTAATAAAAATATAAATTTTATATTGTATATTTTTGGATTTTTATTAATTTGAAAGTGGAAGCCGAGAAAGACAAATTTTATTTTGTGTTCCTCGGCTTCGACTTTCTTGTTCAGCTAAGCGACATTATATCTAGTATTTTTCAGTCACCTCAAATTCCATTTAATTTGTATTTCAAGAAGTTAAAACATTCACAAAAACAGAACACGACAAAAGAACAGTTACAAAATATGCAAAAAAGACTGAACACAATAATTTACAATAAATCGGGAAACAAAATTTTTGCAATTCTCTTCAATGGCAGCTGGATATAAAAGTCTTGTTTTTGCTATTGTTGTCACGCGATGACAACTAAATACTTGTTGCCACTCTGATAACATAATTCAGTTATAATATTTATAATTAGTAATCCAATTAATAATTTAACTATTTTTTAAATTTTTTACTTTTTAAGAAAGTAACATTGTTTTTTTTATGGCAGATATTATCATAAAGAAATATTGGCGAGATAATGCATAAAAAAATTTCTTTTATATTTGCTATTAGAGATTAAATATATGCTTATGTAATTTATAATTAATATTTAGTAGTTATTAAAATATTTATACTTTTCGTAAAGTAAACATTGTGCAAGAATTCTCAATTCCGAATATATTTTACTTATTTATAAAATTTAAGAATATATTCTATGTAAAAATGAAACCTATTTTTAAATTTCGAATGACAAAGGTGATTCCACTTTAAGAAATCATACTGATGTTATTAATGCATTCTATCTTTTATATGCATTAAGAACTTCAATAGGACTACTTTAAAGCAAAAATGCCTTTGAAATTAATAAATTGTTTTGAAAATCTATTAAATAAAATACTCACTCAGAAAGTAAATTATTAATTCCATAACAGATACCTGCATACTTCATAAAGCTTAATTTAAATTACACGAAAATATCTTTTCCGTTTTTTTTTTTCCACAAGAACAAAATTTTAAACACTTTCGTACTTGTATATGATTTTTGATAATTAAAAATTTAGCACCTAATTTGACTTCGTCAGCTGGTAATTCATCCTATATGATAATTTTTTCAGCTATCACGATGTATAATTGGTATTTGCAAAAATCATTAATTCTGCAGGAGACGAATTCGAAAGGAGATTTTTCTTTTTCTTTCTGGACAAAAGAAAAAAAATGTATGTTTTTTTAAATTTTGATTTTCATATATCCTGATTGTTTCGTATTTTAAAATTTCCTTTAAATAAGTTTTTTGATATTAACTATTTCATTAATTTTTTATCCTTTTACTCTAACTTTTCTTAAATCGTAATTGTTCCTTTAAAAATTATCAATGACTTCTTTTGTGCCATAGACGAGTTTAATTTTCTATCGGATTCGTAGATTCGTAAGTATAAGATAATAGCGAATTTACCTCTAGGAATTTCTCTTATCATCTTAAATGAAGTTTGTTAGAAAATATTTAAATACATGGCATATTAGTCATAAATGTTATAAATTAAAGAAAATGAGAGAAAAATAATAGAATATATATATATATATATATATATATATATATATATATATATATATATATATATATATATATATCTCCATGGCACGACAGCCCATGTGGGCCAAGGCCTTCAGTGCCCATAACTGTTTTCATGACCGAGGGCCCTGGGGTGCGAAGCATATGTCCCAATTAGGTGGTCAGCCTAACGTAAGACCCCCAGTGTTTAGTTCCCAAGAATGCTTGGTACTCAGTAAATGGACCCACTGAAGGGATGAAAGGCTGAGTCAACCTTGCCCAGCCCAAGGATAGAACCTCGGACCTGTGTCATGGGAGCGTGAAACGCTGCCACTTAGCCACCGGGCTTATATATATATATATATATATATATATATATATATATATATATATATATATATATATATATATATATATATATATATATATATATATATATATATATATATATATATATTATATTATAGTATTTAAAAATCGTTTATGTTGAAACCTCCATGAAGGCTGGTAATTTGAAAGAAATTGATTATAATTCTTACCTTTCGCTAAGATAATAATGAGAAACAAAGATAAGAAAACAGAATATGTGTTTACATGGTTCTGCTTTTCATGTTTTCATGGCAATTTTCCGATTGTGTCAAACAGCGAAAAAATAGCTATATACTGAGGGCGTAGAGGTAATGGTAAATCAAGCAATTTTATGCTAATAGCTAATATACAAATGAGTTTTTCGATATAAACTGAACAACAAATTCAGAACACACATGTTCAGTTCTTTCATGAGAGACAGAGATGGAAAGTTTCTAATGGAAACACCTTTATAATAAAACCCTTTCTTTTATTAAACATAAAACAATGCTATTTTAGCATTCATTAATAATATATTATCAGCTGCAACTCATTATTTTCCTATTTACTTTTATGAAAAGGTTTCAAGTGATTTCCTATGCATGAAATGTAGCACTTTTATTTTAACAAATAAGTTAGAATACCAGTAAGAACAATTATCTTTGTTGAGAATAAATGATAAAAACATAACGAAAGTCATCTGTTAAAATATATTATTAAAAAATAATTAATCAGCCTGAGATCTAAAGTACAAATGAATTACTAATAAGGCCTAAAAATAATTGAAGGTAGCAGTATCTAGATATCAAACTTAATTTTTTCTTTTTCTTTTTTGTTAATGAGGCTTAAAAATAATTGAAAGTAGCGGTATCATAGAGATCTATTAAATTGTTTCCTTTTTAGTCTTTGGATTTTTCAAATTTATTCTATTCAACTTTTTATTCTATTTTAACCTTAATTTCCTGATTGATACAAATACGAATTACAAAAGGCCACAGAACATTATTCAATATTAAAAAAAGGTTATTGTTTCTGGTGAGGGAATTAGAAAATTACCTTTTTTATAAATAATTTTATTAATGTCTTTTTTATCATCCCTCACACATTAAGCTAATATTACAGATATGATTGTAGAATCTCATCTTTTTTGAGAAATTGTTTTATATGTAAAAACGTTTAAGGAGAAATAGAGGTTTATCCTATTTTCTTCCGCTAAAGTTAAATAATCTACAAATAATTTAAGTAAAAACAGGAAAATACCATAACATAACATTTCAATACTATCGGAATTTAGTATGAAAACGATATAACAAATTAGAGAAAGCTATTATATTTCTCATACTATTAATTTTTTAATTAGTGTTTCAAAAACATGAAAATAAGGAAATTTCATATTTCTTTTATTGTGAATAATAAATAATTTCAGTTCTCATGATTAATATTTTTGTAAATATTTAATCTTTTGGAGAGCTATTTCCATATTTCCTTAATTACAACTTTAAAAATAATTTCCTTCTCTGAAATGAAATATTAAACAGAAATTTCTAATTATATACATATTATGATCCGAAATATTTGAAACAACCCATTAAGTATTTCGGTTCACACTTCAATAGTTCTTCCCCATTACTCAGATTATTAATTTAATCGCTTGAATAAGCTCAAATACGACGAAAAACTGTAGCTTTAGAAAATAGATGTGTGATCTTTAATATCATTTAATAAAATTATTCATGGATAAATAAATTATTTTTAAGTAATTAAATGCGTGTTATTTTTTTATGCATAAAAGTAGTTTTTTCATGTAAAAGGAAAATTAAATTGTTGCGAGGAAAGGAAATATATTGTTGACTTTTTGCATTGGTTAAAATTTGAAATTATCCCAAATTTTATTTCATCGTTACATGTTTGAATGCGGTCAACTATCTGAAATGGCGCATGCCTTCAAAATAATAATAATTATCAAATAAAGAAAATGAGAAATTTCTGCCAAAATTGTTAAATACAGTTTTCGTCGTTGTTGTTGCTAATCTCGGGACTATCTAGCAGAACTAGACCATCCCCACGAATCCGTAAATACCCAAAATGTCTATAATAATATAAGGGTTCCTGCAGGACCTCGTTCTTGCTAAAATTTAAACACACCAAAATATGAGCAAGGGAAACCATGTCAGCTGTGCACCAATGGCACTCCAGATATATTTTTTGACTCTGCTTTAAAATGAGAGCTCTTGTGTGGTCACTCAAGAGGCGCGAAAAAGCACTTTGGTGGGATCTCGGTCTAATTTGAAAAGATTCCTCCGGATTTTTACTCTAGAAAAAAACAGATTCGTGTTTAGAGAAATATGAGCAACTTCAGTTGACTCGAAGGCCTAGGGTAAGAAAGGGGAAAGTCTAACTTAGCCCTGGGTATCTTGTCTGATTTAGCTGGACACAATGGAATGGCCTTCATATCCAGAGTGATTCTACCAGGAGTAAACTTCCGATGTTCTTCACCCATTCCGAGCAGGAACACCCCTTCGCCACTATACAGTTTTCGTATTACATACGTGTAAATTTTATTTTCAGTTATTCATTACAATTATTTCCCTCTAGGCATTATTCTCAAGAAATCCATTTGGAAGAAGAGCAAATATTTTCAATTGAATGAATAATCATGTTTTGTTACGCCTCGAGAACCATAATATTTTAGAAGTTATTCTGGAGAATAAAGATTGGTTTATTTACTGAAGCCAATAAAGTCTGTCTAATTTCAAAATTTTTTGTAAAAAAAAAAAAATGTAAATATAGATAGAGATGTATTTATTTGACTGGCTTTTAATTTTTTTTTTAATAAACCGGAAAAAAACTTTATTTTTGAAGACAATAGTTGTAGATTATTGTTATGCCAATAAAATAATTTTAAATTAATACTGAGGATAATTAATAAATAATTATTAATAAACTGCGAACATTTTGAAATTTAAAGTTAATATTGTTCAAATGCAGACAGTAAAATTAAGCATTTATTTATTTTTTTCGCGAATATGAAAACAGTTGGGACGATTTAACAAACATTGTTGTGATATAATATCAAACTCAGAAACTTGTCAAAAATTATTTCTTTGTGTTCCCATAAAGATCTTTTTCTAATTTAAATAACTAATTTTTTCTCATGTATTTTTAATTTATGAAATTTGATATACAGTAAGTTTTCCGAATACAGTGTATTACAATCGAGAAAAAAAATGAAAACACGAGTAGTTTTACTCCTCCATCAAAAGCGCTCATAAGTGAGCTAATAATCGAGGCACTCTCATTTCCCGATTGCGTCTTTAACTCCGACGATTCGCTACAACCAGATCATGAACCGTAGCTATCCTTGCTTGGTGAATCGCATAACCTAGATACGGCCGAATGATTTAATAGCGCGTTAACTTTTTCTTTTTTGCACTATCAATTCTGGCTTTAGAAAGGCAGCAGAAAGCGACATCTTATGGCTTCTTCAAAACGAACCTGTCAAAATAATCTCTCATCTTCGCTTCTTCCATGTAACCCACCCGTCGGCAAACTATTAAGCTGCGTTTCCTGCTTTTGTGTAGTTAGGAAATCAAACAGCGGATTAGTATCGGAATATGTAAGAGCTCTATTGTTTTATAAGCCTTGTCACTTGAGAGGCAGGTCGTTATCTCCATACAGGTTTGAATTGAAGAGCAATGTCAACTGTAAATAGATCTTTAATTCATCATTCTGTTGCATTATCTTGGTCTTAACCGAGTTGATCTAAATGCAACGATTAATAATCGAATAATGCATTTAGACAATGAAACAAACATTTTATTTAGTTTTCTCACTCTGTTTTTAGGTTATTTAACTTTATGGACTTCACTCTATGAACCTTTTTAAAAATGATACAATATTGGCCTGAAGCATGGAATGAAAAGAGTTAAATATTAATCAGAAAGTGAAATAATTTCTGATACTAATAGAGTTTATTTATTTTGAAGATTCTTCTACATCTGAATAAGGGAAAATTTACAATTTTTTATTTAGATTAATTGAAATTTTGGGGTTTCGCGCTTTCATTGTATTGCAATTTTCTGATTATGACATGTTTTATTCTAAGACCATGTCTTAATGATTTTGATAAAATTTTAAAAATAATTTTTAATGCAATTTTTATGAGAGCATTTAATATCACAGACATAATTACTGATAATCTTTAGTTCAACATGCTACACAAAAATAGGCTATAAATCTAAAATTGTGTAAAAAGAAAGAAAAAAATCCGTACAGTTCTTAAATATTATAGTTCAATAATATTACACAGTAAACAAATTTTACCCAAGTCGATCTTTAAAGGTCTAGGCTTTTAAAGTTTTCTTGTAAAATCTGCGCTAGGGTACTAACTCCTTTGAAAGCAAAAAGTGCATGTTAGAAAGAAAAGATAATTATGTACACACATCATACAGTTATTGCAATAAAATGACTAAAAAGCACAGCTATCTTCATTTTTTCATAAAATTAATTTTTCTACTGAAACGAATCATTGAAAATTAAACGTTTCGATCATTTTTGTTTGATTCAAATATATGTATGAACTTTACGTAAATTAACATTACTGTTTCCGCAAAAGATTTATAAAGATTTTTGAATGTGAAAGAGGAAATGACAATTATTGTCATATTGACCATCTGTTTATTTTCGCACCATTCATTAACCTGACTGCCAAAACAGATGCTCCACAAGTTAAGAAAATAATTACTTAAATTTGCATCTGGGCAGTCATCCATGCTAAAGTTAAAAAGATGTGTGTTAGATAATATTTACTTTTGCGTACTACATGTAGGAACGTTCATGACTGTGTAGACGATTGAAATTGATGGGAAAACTTAAAAAATATCCCTGGAGAAGCTTTGGAAAATATACCAAATATCTTTTATTCTTCCACATAAGCTCGCATTAAAATGGCATTTCTTTACTACATTTGAAATAGATACAGACAAAAAATAAGGTAGTTCTTTTGCTCATTACTAAAAGTTTTCAAATAAAATATTTAGATTTTCTAGATTTGCAATTTGAAATTTTCAGAGCATTTATAATAAATTTAGCACAGTAAAAATTAAAGACACTTTTTAATACACGCGTTCAACTAAATTGTACCTTCACAAAATAGTCTTTTCACAGAAAATTTGAAAAAAATTTTTACATTCAAATGAGTTTTTATTTTGTGAACTATTATTTATCATTACCTTTAACATTTTAATTTTCAGAATGTTATGACTTTAGTATTTTGATTAAAGTTTATAAGAAAAATAATAATATATCCAAATTAAAATTATGTGAAAAAGGTAGAAAGGAATATGTATATTACGTTTTTAGTAAAAACCCATAATAATTGTCATTGTGAAGCTAAAAATTAATTTCAACATTTTAAACAAAAAACTTGTATCAATGAGGTTGAACAAATAACTGAAAATAATTGTTATATTTATATGTATGCCAATGAATAAAGCCTTAAAAATTCAATTTCCTTATATGTTTTTTTTTTTCATTTTTTGGCATCCTACATTTTCCTCATTATCATTCCATTTAATAATAGTTATCTTAAAATTAGAATGAACTTTCATCTGTGCTAGTGCTGAAAAACCTACAAATAGTAGCTCCTTTTATGGTAGAAAAACTCCAAATTAATTTTTCGTTTAGGCGTACATTCTTTCTGTGTTTTTACATAAAAATTCACTGCTAGCTTGCAATGCACAATCAAGCTAACAATGACTTTTTTTATGTAAAAACATCGCTTAATAGAATTGAAGATATTCATTTCTTTATTATTTCTCACAAATAAATATACATTTTAAGATATTTCTTACAAATTATTTAAGATTTTATAAAGTTTTCATTTAAATCCTACATTGTTTTATTTTCCAACATTATCGATTTTATTTTCATGTACCACAAGAGATACCACATACCACAGGTTGGGGATTGCTCATCTATATTAAGAAGACGTCTTCATGGATTCTTAATTTTTTCCTTTTTTTCTCAGTTAAATGAATTTCGAGCAGCATCAGGATGTAAGTGACCACACCCTTACCGTCTCCTTCAAAGATCGCATCAAACAGTCCACACCCCAAGAATCGATCCTCATGCTCTATTTAAATTCTACATCCGAGACGTTTAAGAAGAAAAAAAAAAAATTGGTTACACCTTTCGTATGCTTTCTCCAAAGAAAGAAAAATAATAATTGTTAGGTGAAAGATATAGGTATAAGAACATTTCTTTTCACCTTTTAGTTTCCTTTTGTCTGTGACAGTTGAAGGACAGGGAGAAGAAATGGTAAAAGAATAGAATGCTCTGATTTCTGTTTTGCGCAACAAAATTTATCTGTGTCTGGAGCAAGAACTTCTGAAAAACACATGGATACTTTTATCTTATCACTTCAACTTTCTCTTGATTCAAATTATTTGTTTTTATAAAATGTGATTATTTAAAAAAAATGTGATTACCTGATCTATTGATCATTTGAATCTAAACATATTTTCCTATTAATGAAACACATTGAAAATGAATAATAAATTCTTTCTTCCAATTAATAATTTAATCATTGTTTCGTTGAATATTGATTTGAATATGTCGTAAGTTTCTGAAATGTTTCATGCATTATATTTAATCAAGATGACAAATAATCTATGTTTTTGTTTCTGTATTCTACGCATTTCATGCTCTGTGTGGCAGCATTAATATTTATTATTATTTATTTACAATATATATTACCTATTTGATTTTCTATGTGTTTAAATTGTTTCATTTAACCACTTGAGGTTACGAATTGAACTTTGAATAATTTAATTGAATAAAAACTATTCTTAATTTATTAAGCATACCTATTAATAATTGAAATCGTAGTGTAAGAATTTCGAAATATGGGTCTTATAAAAATGCTATTATCCAAGATTCGGAATATCACTCAATAAAATTTAATCGGAAAATGTCTTTAATAAAACATAATTGATTTAAAAAGTGCAAATAAAATTGTTGGAGTGAATATAAAATAGACCAAAAATCTACTTTATGACTTCAACTTAATATAAAGGTTGATATTTTTTAAATCATGATAGACAAATCTTAATCGTTCAAAATCGGTATCATGAGTAAATTGAAAGACTACTCTCTCTCAGAATGAATAAACTCACTGTTATTCTATCATCCACGTGCTCTATGATAAAAGAAACAGAACAATTGTATGAAAGAAGACGTGAAATAGAACTGTAAAACTAGAACATAGACATGTGATAAATGCGATACCATATTGTCTTGATTTAAGCACTCTTGACTACGATCTAATACTAAATATGAAAAATGGATTTCTGCTTCGTGGCTTCGACTCCAAAAAGTCGAATACTTTCTTCAGGCGATTGCTTACTTCCCGTTATTTAAAGCTTAGTTTATATCAAAATAATAAGATTACCAAGCCAGCAGAATGATGCTGTGTGCAATAATAAGAGCCTAATTTTATTATTCTCACCTTGGTCCAGTGATAGTCTCATTCTTCAAAATGGAAAGTCTCAGAATGTATATAATGCTCTATTAAACAATAAGATATTTATTATTACTTTCTCATACACGTCTATCTGTGTGGGTGTTTGAAAAATTTATAGATTTTAAACCTGCGACACGTGAATACGATCCACTATCTATAAACAGTTTTTCTAGAAGGTAAGGTGCAAAGTATATTTAAATGAATTGTTAATTAGTCTACGCTACGCAGCTCAAATGTTTGTGGTCGCAATGTTATTGTACGAAAGCCAGTAAAAATTAACGCTTCATTTATAATCTATGTATTTATAAAATAAATTCTGTTTTTGAAAATAAATAAACATTCATATATTTTACAATTTGAACAAAAAATTTAATATAAAATTTAACTGATCGTACATCTTCCATTAATAAGTTTGTTTACATTGATATTAAATGCAAATCTATTTGATGGATCACTACTGAAAATACTGAGATTACTTTCTATTTTCAGTAAAAAGAGTTCTAATCATTCTATTCTGCTTAAGATACATGCTATGTTTTCTATTCGGCTTAAGATAAAAAAAAAATATAGAAGTCATTTTTTTTTTCTATTTGGGTACTGCTTATGTCTAATACATCTTTACGAAAATTAATTTACTTTTAAAGTATACTTTATATTTTAGTAAAATTTTATTGTATATTTTAATTTTAAGAGTAAATTTATATTTTCCTGGAGTTGTATATTGGGCATAAAAGTAATCAAAATAGAAAAAACTAATTTCAATATTTTATTTATTTATTTTTGTCTTAAGCAGAACAGAAAACAGAATGATTGGAACTCTCTTTACTGTAAATAAATAGTTATCTCAGTATTTTCATAAGGGATCGATTGAATAGATTTGCATATAAAATTATATTAAACATTATATGTTAAAAAAATGACTCAAAAACTTTCAGTGAACTGATTAAAAATCAATTTTCTAGAATCCGTAACATTTATTGTGCTGCTAAAAAGCAATTTAATACATAATTTTGAAAAAGAATTCTATAAAACTTGAAGAAAGTACAGTCACACAAAGTTATCATTGATTACTCAATATATAGAACATCAAACATATGAAAGTATTTTTAGTAAAGTTTATTTTCCTTAGTAATGGAAATTTATAAAACTTTAATCTCTCTCTCTTCTATCTCTCATGCACAAATGAGTAATAAATATAAAAAACCCTATATTATTAATTAAATGATGATAAATACATTCTACTGTTAAAAAAGCTAAGGATCACATTTAATCTCCCATTATTTATGCATACTTAGATTTCATTTATTTTATAATTAAAAGGATAAAAATATTTTCTCTTTTGTGACAATGATTTTATGATGTAAAACCAATGATACTCATGATAATCGGTTATATATATATATATATATATATATATATATATATATATATATATTCGTAAGTGTTTGTATATGTGTACACACAGAAGGTGTGGAAAATTTTCATATTAGTTCAAGATTTAAATATCATGGTTTTCGGTATACATGTCCAATTTTTGTAAATACTAAGGATGGAAATATTTTAATTTTTCATGAAAGATTTTTTTGATAGTGTCTTTTATCGTACAATTACTTATGCGTGTATGATGGGTTTTATTAAGGTAATGCAAGGTGTGAGATTCTTTCTTCCTCTAAACGAAACGGTGTAGAATGGTTTTCACATCTTTTTATACTTTTCCCTACATAACCATCACTAAAGAATGCCTTCCCTTTTGTCAGGCTTCATCCCTCCGTGACTGCAAAGACTGGAGGGAGTGCAATTTGGCAAATGGTGGGAGAAGGGAGAGAAAGGGACAAAGAAAAGTTGACTTACATGAGTTTCAGAGTTGTAGAGACAGATGTTTGTTGGTGGGGGCACTCAGCCACGAAGTGATACGCCCAGTTCCCCCCCTTTTTTTTTTACTTTTAGCTTTCAAAATTAATATAGTCACGCACACAGTGTATGATGGTTTACGATTACGAGATTGGTTTGAATAGAGTTTTTTGTTATTACTTTTGGCCCTACTTCTGAAGGGATACATATTTTTGTAATGACAAAATTGTTTCTTTCAATAAATTATAAATGTGTTCTATAACATATATTATTCAGTGATGTCATTCTTTTTCATGAAATCTGCCACAAAGAAATTTGATTTTGTTAAATGGCAACTGAATGAAAACGGGATAAAGATCACTGTTAGTTTTCCAATTATTAATAATGTGTTTTACACTAATCATTTATGTTTGATTTGATTAAATGACACATCAGTATTAAATTTTGGGAAATTTAATTAGAAAACGAAAACATTGAATTGAAAATAAAATATTTTGAATTATAAAACGGCATGTGTTAAAAGTAATAAAATGAAATAAATAATATGAAAAAAAATGCTATTCTACCATTCTTTCAAACTAAAAGCTTTTTGTTATAGCTTTCAAAATAATGTATATTAAATTAAAACTATTTTAAACATAGTGTATGCGGCGTCACACCATGTTTTTTTTCTGTTATTGATAATTTCATAACCTAATTTTATAATTATATTCATTAAATTAATTTAATTCCATTTCTTACATTCACTTAGAATGTAGTTTAAAAATTAATATTTGAACTCTCTTCGTCAAAGCACAAGAATATACTAGATGTTTGTATCCTGTTCACTTAAAGCATTTATTGGTAAGTTAATTTTTTAATGAAAAAATAAAATGAGAGATTGTACTTTTTAATAAGTAAATGCTTATTATTATTATAAAATTGTAATTCTAAACATAGTATTACATAAAATCAAAATAATATTACATCACGCGTATTAGTTCTTCCACTTGGTCTGAATTCAGAATTTGAAATATGGAACATCTACTATGATTGATCATAATTTGAACTTTAATTTTCTTAAGCTAGTGAGATACCTGTCTGGCTCAGTTGTATTTCAGGTAAAGAACTGAATATATATGACTGATTTACTTAATATATATATATATATATATATATATATATATATATATATATATATATATATATATATATATATATATATATATATATAATATTGTGCAGCTTGTAAACAACGCATTTTATGGCATATATACATTAAAAATAAAAGGATTATTAGCGATTTTCGTGTATTATTTGATATTCATTTTTTTTTAAATTTTACTGTTGCTTTAATTATTAACATATGATGCTTTACTTATTAATACTCTATTAATTTGAACAATACTATTAAAACAAATTACTTCCATTCAAATCTCTGTGGATTTTATTCGCAAAATCTGTACAGTTTGAATGGAAGAAAAAACTTTATTTTAAGCATAAAGCTGTACCAGGTAACATAGTAAATGTGAAATTTTGAGATTCTCTGTCTTAATTAAAATGTCTTATTAGAGTTTTATTATTTCGGGTTTTATATTACTCCAAACTTTAATATCATCTGAAAAGAAATTGACTAAATATTTCAAAGAATAGTTATATTTCCCTTTATATCAGGAGTTTTTGTACTAAACTTAAATATCTTCTACTCCCGAGTACATTATGATCTAATTATATTTACAATAAAATTTCACATTCATTATAAAAATATATTTAGAGATCAAACATCTTACGAATAATGTTATATCTGGTTTTTAAATTAGATTTAAAAGAATAATTTTCTCATAGCTAATATTAACTAACGCGCCAACCGATGGCTGAGTGGTTAGCGCTCCTGACTCCTGAGCTGTGGGTCCTGGTTTCGAATCCCGGTTCGGGCAGGGATCTTACTTTCTTTTTCTGTACTCTCTGTATTTCTCTGTCCTTTCTTCTGAAATGATGTATGAATGTGGCCCACCCTATAAACGGGTTTGTGGTGGTATGGCGCGAGCAACGCTACTCGCCTCCGTGACTTGGTTCACAGGTGCCCGCTGGGTAATGACAAATGAGAAGCAGTTTCTGGCCTTGTTGTGGCAAAGGGTTCGTCACCCAGGTGCCCCCCGTTGGAAAAAATATTAACAAACGCCATATCCAAAATATGAGCAGTCACACATTGAAGAAAGTTAACGTTACGCTGTGAAAATGAGAATATTATTTCTAATATATCGTTTGTAATTTAAACATTAACTATGTAAGTATAAATCTTATAAAATGTCAATATTTAACCTTTTGTTCAATGCTTTTTTAGTATAGTCATTTATAAAGTCTAACTGTTAATTCAAGTTTGTTATGAGTACACATCAAAACCTACCAAACATCTAAATAAAGTGCACACTTGGATGATTTAAATATAAATATTTCAAAATATTGTTTAACAAATAATCATTAGAATTGTTCTTGAATATTTTAATTTTGTTAACTGCAGTTACTTAAAGTGAAAAATAAGGTGCTAACACAACTAATATTATACGTCATGGGTAAAAGATAAATTCACATAACTGTTAAGCAAATCCTCACAATAATGCACTTTTGTGAGCAAAGGAAACTTTTCAGATGAAAATAGCTTCTGATAGAGGTATACAGAATCTTAAAAACATTTGTATTATTTCAATTCACAGTAAAAGTTCAAAATGAAACATTTCATATTGAAACGCAAACCTCAAGACAAAAATATTTTTCTTCAACTGAATTTACTTTCTATTGAAATGAAGTATAGTTAAAAAGATTTCAGTAAAACATTGCTCATTGATTTTTGATAACCTTGTCGGCTTAAATTTCCAGTTTAGCAGAAAAAATACTTATCCTTTTTCGTACCTGTAATTGTTAAGGTAGATTTTCTTTATTTTCTGTTACGAGATGTAAGTACAAAAGCAACAATTCAAGTATAATTTAATAAAGATATTATTTTTGAGTAAAATTATATTTTAACTCCAGGAAAAAAGTGTACGACTTAATAACAAGTCAAATATGTATGTATAAAAATTATTACGCATATATATGAAAGCAAATACCCTATCATAATAACAATAATCTGAATTAGTTTTTATTGATTTGAAGCTAGATATATTTGTAGGTCACTGCTATTAATTTTAAAAATAAATGGTGTCAAGGTAAAAATATAAATTTAAATAACGTACAATTTAAATATTATTCTATTAATCATCATCTGACATAAAGAAAATAAATTGCTTTTTCTTTTAAACTCTAATAATCTTTGAAAATTGTGCTGGTGAAAAATAATTTTTAAATTTTGGTTGAATTGAAAAACTTGAAAATGTAAAGAAATTAAAATAATTACAATAAAACTTATATATTTTATAGTTTTTAGTTTCAAACAAATTTCAACTTAATGTATAATAACTTCTACAATAAATGACATTTTTTAATAGATGATGCAGAAACTTTCGCATATTATTACTAAATTAATTTTTCTGTAAAATAAACTATAGAATGGTATAATGAAAAAAATGCAAAGTTGTTACACGTTTAATGAAATGAATAAAATTATCAATATATTTTGAAGCTTTGCTTCAGTATTTTTTAATGTAGATGAATTTTACCTAAAATAATTTTCAACTAAATTAAAGTATTTGGTTTTAGAAATTTAATCTGATAATTTACGATATTTTTACCGTTTGAAGTAATTTACTTGAATTAGGGGTTTGTCTATCTATCTATATATATAAAGTGTATAAAATAAGGCTTTCTTCCTGTACTGAAATAAATATAATTCAGTGGTAGTTTTATTCTTAAAACTGATACCTTTACCTACTTTTTAAGGCCTTCTTAACTAAATGAGATTATAATTTTGAAAAAATTAAGATCAGAAGAAACATGCACTTTTGAAACCTTAGTAATGCTTTTAGAAATCATGGTTCGAGGCTTCTGCTTAAAGCAGCATAAACTCCATCAAAGGACATAAAATGAAACGAAGAACTTCTGTGATGTTTTCATTTATTTAAATTTTTTTTAACGTTTGCTCAGGGTTTCATAATTAAAAAATTGTAATGCACAAAACTTCTAGATTTTATGAAATCATTAGTAGTATTAGCGGGATGTTGACAGATGTAAACCATGTAAAAAATTTTAAACGTGTTCAGTTTTATTTCATTCTTCAGTTTTGTTTGATTCTCTGTATTGAAATGAATTGGCTCTGCTAATTAGTTTTTTTTTTTAACTTTTATTACTTTTGATACAGAAGTTAATTTTGATAAAGCCACGCAAACTACTACAAAAAAATTTAAAAAAATTAAAGATGAAGAAAATATTAAATATAAATCTGGCTAAAATTCGTCCTAATTTTTATCGCAAAATGTCACATTGCTGATTGAACGAAACTGAATGCAACAAATGTATAAAGTAAGTTGTAACAGTAAACTTGTATTTCATAGGTTAATTAGGACTTAAACCTAAAATATGAATGATAATGAAAATTATTTTATTATATTTCTACTTTATCAATAACTTATTTTATTTCTACTTTATCAATATTTTAATATCAGTAATATGTAATAATAGATAAATTATACACTTTTTAACTTTAAAGAAACAAATTCGCTGAATATAATTTATATAACTTAACCAATATTTTTCTCCAAAAATTACAGTGATAATCAAAACTTTTATAACGATATTTTTATATTTTAGGAGAATTAATCTAAAAAATAGCACAGTTAAAACGCTGAGATTTTTTACTGTAACTATGTAGAAATTGTATAACTTCTTAAAAATGAATAGAAACTACGGCTTAGGATGAAGAAAAATAATTCTTACTGAAAGAATAACATTGATGCAAATGTTTATCTGCTAGAAAAAGGTAGCTAATAAATAAGCATTTAATTGCAAAACTTTGTCCTATGACTTCGTTTAGCTGCTATTACTCGTATTACTTGATGTTTTCATGTTAACACTGGATTACTCAGCAATGTTTAGATGTTTAATGGTCATTCTCCACAATGTTTATTTATTCCTACTTATGGTAAATGTAATCTAAATAAAACATTCTCAAAGTATATTGCAAGTCCGGGAGGAGATTTTAAACCAAGAAAGTATGCCAGCGTATTTCATTTCCAGTAATATTTTTTACCTTCTAAAAGTTTCTCCTTAATATGAATAGGTTATCGTCCTATGTATGCTATTTTAAAAAGCCATTATTAGGTATTCAAGAAGCCTTAATAATGGTTCCTTGAAATATCCTAGGTAGAAACAGATCATATTATTCGTAATATCAATGCCCAGTAATTGTGCTTTCCTTTAACAATTTGAATTTCAGTACCGCCAATTTAACATAATCCTTTTGCGAATTTATATTCAAGTACATTGTAACTCTCTCTTTACTGATGTTTTTGCTGTATTTTTTAGAATAAAAAGATAATGATAATATTTGGAATGGAGTATTTTTTTCCTTCATTTTGTAGTTTTAATAATTAGTTTAATCTTTGAGATGAGAAAAGGTTTCGCTTGTTTTCATGTTTCATAATGATGCATTGTCCATTTCCATCTATACAAGAAACAACGGTAAAATCATCTTATATTGGCAAGTCAGCAAGAATTTACAATAAATCATATTTGATTTTGAATAGATCCAATTATGAATGGTACACTGACAAACATGTATAAAATTCGAGAGAGTTTCCGTGCGCTGCACGTTATTAAAACTAAAACTTTTTTTGTGTTTCCTATAATATTCTTTCACACAGTGATTTCGTCTGAAGTTGATGTTGTGGCAACTGCCCTATTTCACTTTAAATTAGCTTATAAAGTAATTCTAAATTGTTTATTCAAAATAAAAGATCTGAAAGAACCAATCTTAACGAACAATTGTTCTTATAGGACATATTCGATTGCAGTCCACTATAAGGACCAGAAAAACGTAAAATTAGAATTCTAACCTGGATTTATAACAGTGTCTATAAGGGAAATGAATGAGATCAAAAATTATCTAATTTGATCTATTGGTTAGAGAAAAATTTCACAGGAAATGTTCAAAGTGGCACCTATACATATATAAACACTTACGCATGCTGTACATTATGTACCGGTGAATAAATGATTGACTAACACATGAAAATTCTTGTTGTTATTTATACCTTTGGTAACAACGCGATTTTCACTACGAAAGCTTCAGCTGATTTCACAGGCATCTCATATATTGATGGTTTCTTGGATGCTTAAAAGAAAAAGTAATGGATTGAGTACCTGTATGAGGAAAAGACAAGCCATGTGTTCACTATTTCTGATAAATAATGAAAGATATGTAGCATCAGACATCCCAAACAGAGCTGAAAAATATGTTAGGATTCTATCGTCCATAAATCATGTTCCTTTTGAATAGAAATAATAGAAGCCTGTTATAAACTTGAAAGGTTTGTTCAAAGAAGATAAGTAAATAACTTTCAAAGAGTCTGCAAAGTATTAGGCCAACCACGAAATCACCAAATATAATTGACAAGACATTCACGGAAAAATTCTATTGAGGCGTTAAGATGGGTCAATGCAAAGGGGATTTCTGTCAGATCAAATATGAACCTATCATTTCCACGCAAATTGAATACACCTGCTTTACTGGATGTTTCTTCCTCATTAAATGATTTTTTACGCAGGAAATCGTGAATTAATATTCTTTATCCGAGCATCAATTATACAATGTCTCTTCGGCAAATGTGTAAACATGGCACCTTTTGTATATATTAAGGTGCATTTGGAGGTTCTTTGTGTAAAATACACCTGCACACTTTCTGTGAAATATCTTTTACGTATCCCACTCGCTAATACTTATGGAAAAAGTTATAGTAATTCTCACCAATATTCGTTCTCGCATTTTTGTCTATGTATTTTTCGAATACCATCTGTCTCTGCTGACCAAAGAAATAGTTTCTGACAACTTTTAATCAGTATTGTGTAGAAAATAGGGTGAATTGAAATACGTTACATTTGAAATTGCTGCTCTTATTATATTCCTACTTGGCATTCATTCTCATTTTCTTCAGTGTATATATGAGGTTTAAATCTTGTATGTGAACTTTTCCCGAAACGTCTTGGACACTTATCAAGGTAATGTTTGGAAGCGTTCGTGTTTTAATTTATTTCATTTGTGATTGTCTTTTTATAAAACATTCAGAGGGCAAATAATGGCTTCGTTTTACTGAAAATTTTTAAACAGTATTTGTTGGGTAATTTTGCTTAATAGATATGCAACTTAGGAAATATCAGATGACGTCAAGACTGATTACTTGTTTATGTTCAACTCATTTCAATTTGACTCTTTTCTACTCAAAGTGGAATACAATCTTGTGTTCCATGTTATTTATTGCTGTCTGGATAGGTATCACCTTTTTTATACTCAGCAAAACTAATTTAAGACTCATCTTGTATATCTTCGCATTTCTAGTCATCTTCATGCTGGCTACAGGAATCCTGAGGGCAGTGTATACCCTTTAATGAAATTCCATCAATGCATCTGAAACACTGTCGTCACTTAAAAGTAAATCACTGGATGCACGTATGCGCTCTTAAAAGCAGAGCCTAATCGTGCAGTCACCGAATCATGAAGATCCTAAAAGTAAAACAATAAAATCTGAATATTCATCAGTTTTCTGTCACAAAAATAATGTACGGTATAGTGCAGGGATGCACAACCTATGGCCCGCGGGTGAAAATTGGCCCGCGTCGCCTTTAAAGTTGGCCCGCGAATGTTGTTAATAAATTAAGACTAATTTAAAAAGAAATGAGACTCTTTCAAATAAACAAAAGAAAAAATCTGATAGGAAAACGATTCTACATCAGAATAAATAATTTACATTTGTGAGCAAACTTTTTCTTTAATGAATTTAAACAAATCAAAAATAAGAAATAGGATAGCAAATGAGAACCTTTCTTCTGTCTTAGTATTGCCACAACGAATCTTAAGCCCAACATAAAATCAATAACTTCAAATATTCAGTCACAGCCATCACATTAAATTTTACTAATTTTTTTTCAAATGTTAAATTGTGTTCTTTGTATAATTACCAAAAAATTTTCTCCCGTTATTCAATTTCAAGTTTTTTTCTGGAAATAAAGTATTTTAAGCATATCTATATTGTTTGTGCTTTATTACTTTATTGTATAATGTTTGCATGAGTAAATAAGTAAATTAGCAATTATACAATTCATGCGTATTGCCACAAAAAACAGTGTTTTCACGTTTATAACATGTTTTAAAATTTACGTACTGCTTTGGCCCTCGACATGATCTTTTTTCATATTTTGGCCCCTCATTCTGAAAAGGTTGTGCACCCCTGGTATAGTGCATCCCATCCATTATTCATTGTCTTTAAATTAGCATATTTTTTAGAAATTGTTTCTTATGGAACTTGTGTTTTTTTATTTAAAGGCCAATTAATGTACTTTTCAACTCCACCAAGCAAATTATTGATTCATGTATATTTAAATGAAATACCAAGTAATGTAAATTATTATTATTTATTTATTCTTGTACTTTTTCGAAAACAAAATTTCTTTCTCATCCTATAAATATTCCAATTAAGATAATATCTCAATTAATTAACCAATGCTATAGAATAATCTTTCAATTTCCAAAAACTTAAATTTTTATTTTATCCTTAGGGCATGAATGCTATTAGTGTTTGACTGTATTTTTTCCTTTTAAATTGTTAAGTAATCATATTTATAAAAATTTGTTTACTTATTTTGAAAAAATATATATATTACCTTTATGTTTTATTTCATTAACTCTAGCAAAAGGAATACCTAATAATAATATTGTATAATGAAAATTAAACAATCATAAATTTTTAAAAAATTTTATGACCATTCATGACATTTTTAATGCATAAATCGTAAATTATACATCAAACAATGTTAAATAAAACTGACTGATTTGCTTTTAAAATTTGAAGTAAGCTATCTGTATTCTTCATAAGTCAGCTTTTTTTAGTATGTTTACTTAATAGCGACTTTATCAGGAAAAAAACTAATATTTCGTGTTCATATCTCATCTATACTAGATTTATCGCCTGTTTCGTTACTTCGAAAGGATCATTTTCTTCTGTTTATAAATACTATCTTAGTTGAGTTCAGTTCTTAAAAGTATGTTCTAGTCTTGAAAATTACATGTACATTTACATTAACCTCTGCAGAATTGTTTTGAAGATTTTTCTTAAATTCAAAGAGATATATAGAACTCTTATTTTCGTTTTTCTTCTTCCATTAATCTATATTGAAAAATTGGTAGCGTGTTTTTATATTTTAAATATTTTCTACTAATCATTAGTGAATTGTGAAAGTAAATATACGCATTGTTTTTCAGATTCTTGAACAAGAAAAGCATGCTTTAAGAAGAAAATTAGATACTCTAGAAGGAGATTATGATAGCAGAATAGCTGAACTTCAAAGTGATATAGAAGAACTTAGAAAAGAATTGGATGAACAGAGCAATTTGCAAAGAAATACAGAAAAAGAGAAGTCTCAATTACTTCAAGAGCTTACGGAGCAGAACCACAGACTAACTGCTCAGTTAAAACAAGTAAGTATAAATTACCTAAAGTAAATTGCTAAGATATATTCCTGCAGGTGAAAAGATCCCGAAACCAGCTTGTGCCTTTGATCAATTATTGTGTACAGCAACGGGGTGACAAATGCCACTGTTTACTGTGTCCAGACTCTTACAAAAATGGCTATTCACCCGCCGCCCTGAAGGCAGCACATCTTGGAAAGTTGGTCATCGTTTAGAGTAGTGCATAGACCATAAAAACTGAACTTTCTATCAATGTGGTCATATCTGGCATATATATTTATGGATGAGGCAGTTCATGCGTTCAAATCCCACTTTGGGGATGAATATATGTAGGAGTTTGGAATTCAATTTAAACTGTAGGTCTTTTTTTTAAATTTAAACTTTACAGACGAGAATTGTTTCAGTACCATAAGCATTTCTCAACACTAGTTGATTTGGATAAAGGTCGGTACATGATTTCATTCCAGTAACACCCATTAACATTACGGTGGTCTAGAAAGGCATTATGCTGAATGGGCTCCAAGTATTCGATAGAGGTTCTTAAACTGAAATTCGCTATTATAAGGAGAGGGTACTTTCCCATGTGCGTTTGTTCCGAGGAGCCATTAGAGCAAACTTTGATTTTATGGATAATGCGCGGTCACAATTATTTCTGCTGTTCAGTAGCTATTTGAAAAGGAAGAAATCGAATGAATTAGCCAGTTTACTCCGATTATTTAAATTTCAGAACACGTCTGAGGTGCTTTGGGGAGACACCTTGTAGCATGATAACATCCTCCGGGGAACACCAAATAATTGAAACAGATGCTGATTAAGGAATAGGCATTCTTACTTCAATAGCTATTGGACAATCTGGGGCTGAGTGTGAAAAGGTGGTGCGAAGAAATCATTGTAGTAAGGGAAGGGCATATCCTATCATAAGGAATATCTGCTTGTTCTTCGACAGAGAATCATGTGTGATCATACTGTGAATTCAATAAAGCTTTGTATTATTCCATACTGTATTTATTTTTGTGCAACTATGCTTAATGACGTAATGAAGGAGGCAAGTGGATCTACAACAGCCCGGCCGCTGATTTGAGTAAGACAGTGAAAAATAATTAAGACAGAAAAAATTTCCGAGAAAATACAATATGAATAAGTGCTTAAAACTTCAAAAATTGAAATGCTTATAATTTAGAAATCCTTAATAATTCTTTTGCTGAAAAATACTGCTTTGTTAAATAAAATAATATTTAATAGTTTGATAAGAATAAAGGAAAGAATAAAAATATGCGATATTTAAAATATATTTAAGAATATGTTTTAGTATTTCATGAACTTTTTCTTCCATTTCTAATCGATCTTTGGTAATATTGCTTATAAATGGTAAAAATATCAAACTACATCATATTATTATAATTTTGAAGTCACATGATATGTTAAAGCTCAAATAGAGCTTTCGGTAGAAACTTTTGTATCTTTTTGATAATGAAATAAAAAAATATATGATTTTTAATTTATCACATACTTGTGTGTGTGTTACGTTGAATATATTTTTTTAATAATATGCATGTGGAATTGGTCTCCAAATGATTTTAAGCCGATTGTACATGATTGTGTCCTTGCTTATATAAAATATCAAATTTTGGTGAAAACTTTGATGAGAAATTACAAATATTTCTAATATAATTGCTTTTCAATGTGAAAATAATTTATAGCATTATATGTATGATGAATTAAGGTGTTTGTGCTTTATATGTGAAAATTTAATAATAATACTTCTACAGTTTTAATTTTCTTATTCATATAGTTTTCTCTTTTAAAATGTGTTGATTTCCATAATGTCTAAAATGCATTTACACATTTATTTATAATTAAATGCAGTTATATATTTATTTATTTCATCAGACATTATCCAATTGGTATAAGCACAGCATATACCATTTCAATATTCCTTCGTTGTTGATATATGAAAACGGAAAATATTTGTGTAATTGAAAAATTTTAGGAAATTTGGGCCGCTGTGATCTGGTGGCGAAAGGCGTTGTTTTCATGTTCGAGTGGTAGTGAGTCTTATAATTCAACTAGGTGAAAAACCAGCATGCTGTGAAAGTAATATTAAAAGTTCCATAATCTTCGATAACTCCGTTGGAGCGGCATGAAGCGGAGGGAAGAGTGACAGCTTTGTAGTTGACCACGTTATTTGACAGCGGTACTAAATCACCAAGCGGTTGGTAATATTTAGCAGCTTTTCAGTTGGCAGATATGGATGGAGTTTTCAATGTGAACAAAAAGTAACCTCAGTTGACCGGATGCCATCTCAAATACTTCCGGTTTTCTCTCTTCCCATTGAAAATCAAGGCAATCGCAAAAATTTTTATTTAAATATTCTTAGGTATTTATTTCTGTTTTCGAAATTTTTTTTATTTTATCTGTTAAAATCATAATTTTTAATAAGAGTGCAATCAGTAGTGATTCCGTAAATTTTTAAATTGTTTTTAATTTTTACTTAAATAATCCGTATGAATTTCCATATTTTGCGGGGAATCGCTCTATTGGCGATATTAGGATCAATTGATGATAAATTATATATTGTAACCCACACACATCATTTTCTTCTTTAACTATTTTTTAATTTTATGCATTTATTCCAAAATTTCTGGAAATATATTTTGTGCGTGATTCAACTATAAATCATTTCAAATATTAAGCAAGGTATTATTTATGCTTTCTCTATAGTATTATAAATTTTATTAAAACTTTCTTGGTCACATGCTAGAATATATGAATTGGTATCAATAATGAGTAGAACAAAATTGTAATGATGTGTTTATTTACTTATTGTTTATTAATATTTTAAACAAATCTTGGTTATTATTGCAATTAAAATTTAAGTCTTATTTTTAAGAGTTGATTTAATATATAGCTAATTAAATTAAGGATTGTAAATCAGGTTCCATTGGAAATTTGAACATTTTCACCTGCGAAAGTAAATTTGTTCCAGTTCACATATTGCAACCAAATGCTTCACAACAACTAGTACCGTTATTTGCTTTCTGCATTCCAAAAAATTTTATAGGATAATTACTTTTAAATGAATATTTCTCAAAAGCAATGGAAACTACAGAAAACAAGCCCAATGGTATAAGACAGTAATGGATTAGTAAGCAGGAAGTTTTCTAAATCTTCAAAGTAGTAGCGCCCTCTATTCTACGTTTTACAGAAACTTCCATCCATAGGCAACCGGAGACCTACTGAGAAAACGAACAACTGCTGGAAAAATATCCGAAAATTTATGTATTTATTTAAATAAAAAAATAATTTCTGTCCTTTCATTTAATGTATTTTCTGATATGGAGGAAAATAAAATAAATGTCTCCCTCTTAGAGAGCTAACATTCACTTATTTTTATTTAAAATTTTCTATCTTAACATTTATTAAATTGGGGAAAAAAATCTCTCCTTATTATTTTATTTTTTGGTAAGGGGGGACAGATTCCACATTTAACAAAGTTTCAATGATGATGATAGCTAACAACATCGAGAAAAGCTATGTAAAACATAAATTGTAAGTAAAGCATTGGCTCCACATTGGTTTAGTGGTAGAATAGCTCTCTTCAGAATATAAAGTTCTAAGTTCGATTTCAGCGACTGTTGAGTGATAGGAATCGGAAGTTTATTGGATGAATGTTTGAAAGTTTCTCAGATTTCCCGTGCCATTTGAATATAGCCCACTGTCAATGAGAAGTCTTCCTAGAAAACAATTATTACACTATGCCTTCAGCTGTTAGGCTGTCCACTGTGCAGTATAAAGTATTAAAATAGTGTAAAACACAGTATAGATAACCTTTAAAGACAACCAACTTTTATTTGCAACCCTGAAATGCTATGAAACTATTAAATTTTTTGGTCAAAAACAATACCAATTATTATTTTGTAAATAAGATGTTCTGTCTAACTATTATAATATTATTCTGATGGTTTAAAATTTTTTGTTTACTTTGTTTTTTAACCAACTATATTGCTTATAATTCATTCTGTGTTTAACTATTTAATCATTCAAGTAATATATTCTATTATCACTTTATTAATGTATTAATTTAAAAGTTAGTAAAAAGAATAAATATGGAGTTTTTCAGAAATTTTTGAAAATATTATAATTTATAGACTTTTGAATAATTTATAATTTGCTCTCATATAAATGTTACCAATGTTTTTATATATCATTTTAACCTTAACTTACATTAGATAAATATCATAAACAGCCAGTTATTTTGAAATAAAAGTTAAATTAAAAAATATTACTTAATTATTTTTTATTTGCATGAACTTTTATTTAATAATGACTAGAACAATTATCTGACTTTAAAAATTTTTTATATAGCAATTGCTTTCGTACTTATGCGCCCTTAAAGTTCAAATTTCTAAGGCAGTAAATTTGAAAATTAATAAAATGTGTCATACAGGCTATTTTTCTATATTTTCATCTATACATTCATCCATCACTTCGATAAAAATCAGAAATATAGGTTTTAATATAACAAATTACAAATTATAGTTAGACAATTGCTTCGTTATTAATTTTATTTCTTTGTCTTAATTGTAACCTTATTAAGATTAATAACATGAAATTTAGTAGATTAAATAGCAATAAAATAAATGCTCAGGGAAAATAAATTTTCAGAAAAAATAATAAAATAAATGCTCAGTGAAAAGTATGTTTGTAGAATCCTAAGCTGAAATATAATGTGCAAAAATATTATTAGATAATGATATAATGTAAATTCCTAAAGGAAATTAACAAAAAAAGTTATTAAAATAATTAAATAAACTTTGAAGTAATTTGATGTATTCATCACATAACAATCTTATTGGTGATTAAACATTTTACAAAATGTTAGTCCTTGGTTAATGTTAGTTGTACCATTTAGGCTGCTCGAACAGAAGAACAGTTGCAAGCCCAACTTCAGACACTCAGAGAGCAATTCAATGTCCGTCGGTCAAATCTTCATGATCATGTGTCTCAGCTGGAAGGGCTTCGAGAAGAGGTATTAATATTTATCAATGCCTTTCCTTATTTATTTATTTATCAGTGCAAGTAGTTTAATTCTTTTGATTTACTTTTTCTAGATCAATTTATTGGAAGGCAGAAAAGCTGATCTTGGTCAAAGGATACATGCTCTTACTGATGAACGTGAAAACTTAAATCTTTCATTAGAAGAATCAGGAGATAGAATAATTTTATTACAAAAACAAAATAGGGAGCAAGAACAAAAAGTTAGTGTAATTTTTCTTTCACCATTGTAATTCTGCTTCTTACTCTAAATATTTTGAGACCTAGAGCTAAGGCTCACTTAGGGCTTTCTTTATGCCCTTATTTGTATATTTTATCAGGTTTGATTAATTTATTGTATCTTGTACATAAATCTAAATCACCGAATTATTTTAAGGACCATATATTATTATATTATATTACTGTGAGTAAAGTCATAAGGTAGAATTAATCCAATTCCCAGATTCTTATGGTAGTTGAATTAATCCTAAAAATGAAAATATAACTATACATGAATTTAAAAATTTTAATGTCAAGAAATATTCAAACTTATTTATTCTTTTCATTATTATTTTTTTCTTTACCAATCTTAAGAATATTTTTAAAGAAATATTGCTAAAAATTTATTTAATGTTTAATTTTTATATGACATAAGGAATTGTATAAATTATAATTAAAATCCTACAATTTCTTAATAAAATGAAGCCATGGTCATATATTTTTAAATACTGTATCAGGACAAGAAAACATTACATATAATACATGGTAGTAATGCGATACTATTAAATAAATATATTTAAGTGATGCTGTTTTTTAATGGAAATTTTGAAAGTGGAAGTTTGAAACATGCTTGTTGGCTACATATTGAGAGACCTTGATTTTCATTTGAGTTAAATAAATAATTAATTTTTTAACCTGGTTCAAATTCTTGGCTATAAAATATTTAAATTTATTACATTAGCACAATATTGATATAATTGTTTAGTTTCAGTATAAAACTTGGTGTTATATTTTCTATATACTAGTGCAAATCATTAATAAGAATTTAATAGTAGTGAACATAATATATCCAATCTGTAATACTGTATCAAAATGTCTGATGGATTGACAATAGTTGGTTAATTGATTGATGAAATATCTTATTGAAAATTTTATATTGTGAACCAAAGATAAAAAAATAATTTAATGTTTGCAAATAATTTTGGCGTATATGCAATAGATGTACAATGTTTAAAAGAAAGGTTCTATTAAAAATATAAAGGATAGAAGGATTGTTCTATTAAAAATATTAAAGGTAACTTTTTATTAAAATGTTTCTCTAAAATTAAATAAATGTGAAAAATAATAGATTAATAATTGTTTCATTAATAATGTGTTAAGTAAATTAAAGATGCAATAATTAATTTAAGATTATGCAGTTATAAAATATTTGTGGTTAATAATATTGAAGAATAACATTAATAGAAATTTATTAAATAGCAAGATCAAAAGTAAATAAATTGCTAAACTCATGTTTTAAAAAACAAATTTTATTTACTGTGAACTTCGAGAAATATTTTTACTGCTTCAATGTAATTTAAGCAAAAATACTGTGAAATATTTTAACCTTACCTCTTGAAGCATATACTTGAAAATTAAGAGCCCCTGTTTTGTGTTTTCTAAAAATGCATATCTTATTGTTTTTTCTAAAAATAATTTTTTTACTAACTCATAAGTTTGTTCTTAATTACACATTTATGATTACAAAGTGCATTTATTTGTTTTTCAATAATTTGAAATTTATCAATTTTAAAGATTTTTGTCTTTTAAGAATTTAGTGAATTTTTTCTTTAAAAGTAGACAGAATGAGAAATATAGGATTTTTCCTTTTGAGGATTTTGCATTACAACCTTAAAGTTTTATTTTATGTTAAAGAATGTTGAATTTAATATATGTGGGTAATACTGAAATTTTTTATTAATTTTATTATAATTTTAAAACTACTTAGGTCTGTTATACAATTAAAATTTCCTTCCTGTGAATAAAAATAGGAGAAAAAGTTAACATACTGCTGTTAAATAATTGTGTCACTATCAAAAGCCCTGAAAAATTTCTAAACAATTCTTTGGAATTATTTTAAAAAGGATTTTTAACATAAAAAGAATGATAAATAAATTTTTAAAATTGAATTTAAAAGTGCTGTTTCATGATATATATATATATAAGAAAATTAAAATTAAATAAGTATTATATACAAGCCAGTACCATACAATATTTATTTCAAAAATAATTTCCTCTAATAAAGAACATTTCTTTCATTAGTGTTTTATATTTCTTAAAGAATATTCATAAAATAATCAAATTTGAAAAGTCATTTTATTTTATTCTAATTAAATTTCATCTTACATTGGAGTATATATTTATTACTGTTATCTTGAAAAGAATAATCAGAGTTGTTGCCTAAGGATATTCAACAAAGTTAAAATATTTAAAGATATGCATTACAATCTTACAAATCAATAAGTACTGCAATGCTTTTGTTTTAAAAAGTTCAAAATTGCTGCATTTGTTAGAATTTTGATCTTAAAATTAATTTTATAATGCTGTTTATGTGTATAGTTTTTCTAAAATTTTCGAACGTTTTACGAAAATGGTCTATACATAAAAAAATATAAAAATACTTTCGTGTATTTAGATGTAAAAATTAAACATAGATACACACAGTCAAAAAATTTCTCATAAAAGTTTTAAATCAAGTTTAATAGTTCATTGTATTTTTAGTAAAGTTAGTCTATCTTTTTTTTTATTTTGATTGCATATGAAAAGTATAGCTAATATGTAAGTAAGCATTTTAATTGATTTATTATAAAAAATTTAATTTAAAACAATAACCTTCATAGTATAAATAATAAATGTTATAAAATACTCATTTTCAAAGTATTTTAATATATATTATAACTTTTATCTATGCTAAAATATTTAAACTTTATGATAAAGACTTCTGTATACACTTTTCATGTAAAGCATGGTATTTAAAGATAGAAAATAAGGTGCAGAAAAATAAATATGAGATAAATATGTTTTCCTTACCTAATGGCAATAATTTTGTTATAAACCTAAAAATGAGTTCAATCTCAAAATGTTGAGTTAGCAATCATCATTTTATTTGAATTCTTCCTCTTATAATAGTGTTTTGAGAAAGAAAAATGAAAGTTATATGTTTTAACTATGAATGGCAATAATCCTTGATTTTTTTTAAGCTTAAATAAATAAAATTGAGTATAGATAAAATATTTAAATTTTATTACAAATCATGACAAGTGAGTTGTTTTCAGAAACATAAAATCATACAATGTTAATAAATTTGCATTTTATAAATTACAAAATACTAGACTAAAAGTAAAAATAATATTACTCATAAGACTTATTATTTTTAGAAGTTCACAACAAGGTTTTATCTTTATTGATATCTGATGATATCTGAGATAAAAACTTTTACTATCTTATCTCATTGTTTATTGGCAATGATAATCATAATTTTGTATGTTAAATGTATAAGCTTGTGATCTGCTGATTATGTGTGTATCCTTTCATTTTTTAGATTAGAAATCAACAACAAGATTTAGAAGATTTAAAACAAACAAATGCACAGCTACAAGCAAAATTAGATCTTTTGTTAAGACGAAGCCCAAATGGTAATTCTTCTTTGTTAGATGAAATTGAGATGTCTGCACCATCTTCCATGGAAGAAGATGCTACACGTTTACAGGTGCTCAAATTTTATTAATTTTATGCTTCGTAACTATAATATATTCTCCATGCTCCATAATTTTATAGCATCATATATTTAAATAAAAATATTCTACATGATTTGCAAACAATCAGCTGCTCTATGATTCATGTTTTACTATTACTATTCAGTAATTTCTCATTTATTGATAAAGTTAAAAAAAAACATTTTTTGAGTTAAATCAAAATAGAAGTTTTCTTTCTTTTTTCTTAAAAGTTTGCATTTTCAATATGTAAAAACAGGTAACTTAGTTTTCAAACAATTATGCTATTATTTTATGAAAAAAAAAGATTAAAAAAGTAACAAAATACATATATTTTGGTAACTACTTTCAGTCAAAAACTCCTTAAAAAAATTTGATATTTATGAAATATATAAATTATATATATAATAGATTTAATTTTGTTTTTAAATTAATGAAAATATACACAATTAATAATTACACAATGACACAGTATAACAATATAATTTAAAAAATTCAAAACATAAACTACACTATAAATATTTTTTTAATTTAATTCTGAAATTATGTTAAAATGGTATGATTTTAGATGTAATTATAAGCAGAAATAAAATTATATTTATATGGAACTATTTAATTTTTATGAAGAATTTTTCTAGACACTTTGTTGAGATGAATAATATTTTATTGTGCATATTTTTAATTAAATTCTATATATTATTTTAAGTTATAAAAAATTGCAGCATAATTTCCAGACTGATTATAAAAATTGTAATATTGTACTCTATAATAAATAAACTATACTATAGACTTCTTATATTAAAAAATATTTAATTTAAAAAAGATATCTGATTTTAATATTTAATCTCTTGTATTTTTATTTAAAACTAATTTAATTTAAAAATAATGGAATATATTTTTGAAATCAATTTTAAAATGAATTTGTAAATATATTATTTCACATTATTTTTCTAAAAATTAACAAATACTGTCTTGTAATTATCCATATTTTAATTTCTAATATTAATTTTTATTTTTAGAGTACTTTAACTGAAGAAGATATTGAATGTGATGATCTGCCGTTTGCTGGTTTGTTTCCTGAAGGAGAAGAAAGTCAAAAGGTAAATATTTCTTAACAAAGTAAATATATTAGGCTTTTCCTCTCAAAGAACATAATGTAATTTTAAGAAAACTAATGGATTTAAATGGAAAAACCAGAGGAATTTACATTATATTACGCAAACATATATTTATAATTAGCTATATAAATAATTAGCTATATAAATTTATTTTGTTACTGCATGAATATACATTTGATATATATATATATATATATATATATATATATATATATATATATATATATATATACATACATATATATATATATCAAATTTTACCTAAAATCTTATAATATTTTTTCAATTATTTAAAAAAGTATCCTATTGTCATTACATTATTACTTTCAATGATTTAACATCTGTTAGGAAATTCTTTATCATTTTCCGTTATACTAGGTATAAAAGTTTCATTTCTAATAATCAATTCTTTTGCTGGATTTGTTTTCCTACAATACATTCCTTGCTTTTCATCAATTATTTACTAACATTTTTTCATATATAATTCTAATTCTAGCTTGGAAATTTCAAAACTTTATTTTTTGAATTCTTAAAGCAGAATTTTATTTACAGAATATTATGAAAATTTTATAATTTTTTTAAAAAAATTGTTTATGAAAAAAATGAAGATTAAAACAAAATGATTCAATGTTAATTGTTTACATTAATATTAATTTACAATTTGCTTATAAATTATTTAATAGAATTTATATATATTAATTTAGTATTTATATGAATAGAATATTCTCTTCTCTCATATATTTGGGGACTTGTTATTGGAAATTCATCTTTAATTTCTTTTAACTAATTATTAGAAATTTATATATAGTTATTTGTTCTTACTTTATTGTTTATTTCAGATGACTCAAGAAGTAATAGATATTTATCATCAACTGAGGCGTTTATGTTTTGAGCTTCGACGAAGAAAAGATAATATGTCAGTTGATAGTGGAATATCTTCAACTACGCCTGAAGAAATACAAGCTCATCAAGTTCGAGTGGGCATGTTTTCAAATCTTTTACAAGAATTTAAAAGCCTTATTGAAGATCTCTTAGTTCAAGGACCAGATGTAAGAAGAATAATCTTGTTAAAATTTAAATTATTCAAAAAATTCATTAGATTATACATCTCTGAAATTCCTTTTCCAATATCATTTGCTTCTTTAAAATTAAATTTAGTTTGAATTTCATTTATAATTCAGAAGGAATAAAAGTGACTCACACACACAAAATAGTAATTTTTTCATGATTTTATTTTTTAATTTAAAAATATTTTTGAAGAGATACAGGCTTTAATGATATTAATATAATTTTTTAAAATAATCATGTAAAAATTAATGAAGCAATTCATGTGCAAAAGAATACACAACTTTTTAATTTAATACAAGAGTAAAAACTCTTTTTGATAATGATGATTTTAAGCTATGGTTTTTTTTATCCAGCTTTATATAATGTGCATAATATATTTTTCAAAATTATTCTTAGTATCATCTGTTACATAATGTAGAAAGGAATATAAGAATGTTATTTTGTATTATAAGAGTGCTTAATGTAATGAAAAAATTGTTTCATTACATTTTCAATTTTTTTCAACCCACTGTAGGTTGAAAAAAAATTTAAAATATTAAAATTCTTAATTATACTTTATTGTTATTTTATTCATTTTTATATACATTTATTAGAAGCCTGTAATTTCTTATATTTAAAAACAATGTTTTAATATCTTAACAACCCCTTTAAAAGTAAAGAATATTTAGATTTTTTTCACTACTATAATTTTTATTTTTATCTTTTGCCAGCCATGCCTTACTTGTCAATCTGTTGCCATAGCCATGGATTCTCAAAATCTGGAAAGGTTGAAAAAAGAACTTCAAGAAAAAACAAATAGTTTAAAAGAAAAGAATGAAGAATTAATAAATTTAAATACAAAAGTAATTTTACTAATTTTTGTGTATCTGAGCTGTTGATGTTGAATCTGTTATATTTGAAATGTGTCTATGTATTTTTCTACTTTTGTCCCATTTTTCTCTATTTATTCTTTTGATGATGAATATTAATAATGAAAATCAATAATTATATTTCCTTATATACAAAAACTAAATTGCAAAATTTTTTTACTAATTTACTCATTGCTGATTAAGTTTTATAATCTTTTTTTCTTTTCTTGGTTGATCTTATTTTTTTAAATAATTTTATCTTTTATACTTACTTTTTAATACTTAGATGTGTATAACAAGGTTTCTTGTCATAAAAGTTCCACTCTATTTTATGCTCTAACTATTTAAATGATAAATATGAGGATGTCAATATACAATTAAATTATGGAATTTCCTCCTTTGTGTGATAATTGTTTTCATTTCTTATTTTGTTAAAAATAAATATTCAGTATTTTTCTATATTTATTGTCTGACACTCAATGAAACACTTAACTACATATAAGTTTGTAATTAGTTATGCTATATGCTAATGAATTTTATTTGACACTCTCTATGTTTAACATTGTAATAGAAGTAGAACTTCCAAGTCATTTAGCAAGAAACTTAAATTGATTCATAAGTAGTCTAAAATAAATAAAAAGACTGTCAGATTAATTTCAAAAATATTGTTCTGGTGTATTTCTCAATAAAACAAAAAATCATCATTGAATGAGTTAAAGACTCTTGATTATTTAAATTTCATTTGCTGCCATGTTAATATTTATATTTAATTACACTTATAAGCCATTACACTAATTATGGCAAATTGGTTGCTTTGATTTAAGATAATGTATTCACAAGACTCTTAAAAAATTAGCATTTGATATTATAGTTTCTGATGAAGAAAATAAATGAAATTCAGGTAATAAGTTTACTTTTATTTAAACTTTAAAAAAAAACTTGAAATAATCATATAGTTACAAATGCTATGTGATAATGAATAAAACTTACACTATATATTAGTCTAGTTCTGTGGATTTCATAAATAAATTTTGACTTATTTATTGAAATCAAAATTTTTACAGTTTTATCATTTTTTAAGCTTAAATTAGTAACCTGAATTTAGCCTCTGAAATGATTTTATTTCATTTGGAAATGTTTTTGTTTCCTTTCTAAATTTAAGTTTTATATTATGTTCATTTTTTTATTATTTATGTAAAATAAGTTTTTTAATGATCAACAATACATATATGCACATAAATATGATAAAGAATATAATTATTTACCCCTTAAAATACAAGTATTTATATTTTTTATAATTCATTATAATGTATTGAAAGTACAGTTGTATTTGGTAAATTTTAATGTTTTATTTTGTAGTTAAGTATTCAAGAAACCGAATTAGCTGCTTTAAGAGAAGAAAGAGACCATTTAAGGCAAGATGTAGATAGCAGTGATTGGGCCAAAGATGAAATTGTTAAAAAAGCATGGACAATGAGAGATCAAGCTGTAGCTAGGTATGTAAATGTTCAATTATATATACATTTATCTATGTATTCTAATAAGCGTAAAAAATATAATCCTCTTAAAATATAGATTGAAATCCTTATGAAAAAACAATTATAAAATTTGAATCATTGTGTTCATTTTGTTTTGAATATACAATGATTTATGCAAACAATTTATTATAAATTTTTGAATGTCATTTAATGAAGTTACTAATATTTGTTAATTTAATTATTATTTCTAATTTAAAAATGTTTAGTAATATGTAGTATTATTTCAATATTATTTAAAAAAAATCAAAAACTGATCTGTTAATTTAATTGCTGTTTCATATAAATAAAATTATGCAGTGTTTTGTATTATTCATAACTTTTTATTTGATAACTTAGTCATTGATTGTAAATTTTTGTTGATATTCATCATTACAAATATCTTTTCTAAAAATTAAATCTGTGTATTTATTAGAATTTATTTACAATTTTAATCTATTTAATAAAAGCTAATAAAATATTTTCAAATCTTTCAGACTTTTGTCAAACTAAAACCTTATAAAAATTTGCAGGTTTATAAATGCTTATCAAAATATAAACATTTTAAATTTAAAAAAATTTATTAGAACTACCATTTCTTTACACATAGATTTTAATGTATAGGAAGAAAGAAATTGTGGATTAAAAAATAAATTTGCTGCTAAAATATTAATTCATGCGCTTTTGAACATTGATTTCCTTTCTAGCTTTATTATTTTTTCTTTTTATTTCAGTGAATTATTTCAGTGAATATATGAAATTAAAAATGTACTATCCAATTCACATTTGAACTTGTTAAATTACTGTAGCATTAATAATAAAGAACAACTTTTAAAATTTATGGGCAAATATATTGAAAGTGAACTTTTTAAAACTTGCATGTGAAGTTGATTTTTAATTGTTTGCTTCTTTCTTAAAATAAAATTAGTAACTTTATAATTTTTTAAAAACACTTAAGGTTATATCATTTCTGACATTTTAGTATATCTTTATAGTATATTCTATAATTTATCTCAAAACTTTCAACATAGTTGATAAGAGAAAATTTAATCTTGTCTTGTAAGTGAATATTAGAAAAAAAATTGAAAATAGATGCAAACATTAAAAGTAGACTGATTTTATTGAATAATTTTAAATGCTTAAAAAATTGTATGCAGTTAAAATGTATAAAAGAAATTGGAAATGGTCATATTAATTAAGTTTAAGTAATAACTTTGGTGTACATAACACTTTTGCTTAAATTATTAATAACTGTATTACATAAACTATAGATTTTTATTCAAAACTGTTGTATTTTTATGTATCATTTCAAACATTTCTTTTATTCTTCTGTCCAGGAAAAATAATGTTGAAATTGTTCTGGCAAAAACTCGCATTGAGCTTATGCATATCAATAGTCAACTTATGGAAGCAGTGCAACAAAAAGTCGAGTTATCTCAACAACTTGATCAGTGGCAGGTCAGATAAAATAATTATTACTGTTTATAATCTATACATTTATACTGTAAAATATCTATGTATATAAAAGAAAATGTTCAATCCATCAATAAAAAATTTTTGTATTTACAAAAACTGAGTTTAGATATTCAACCTGTGTGTTTTAAATTAACTTAATTTTTAATTTGCTATGCAATTATAATTCACTATTTTTTAATTAATTTTTATCATTTCAGACTCATATTACTGTTAAATATTTGACTACAGTTTTAATGAAGTTTATATGCTTTTTGTAACTGAGATAAAAGGACTGACAAAGCTAAGTTAATATGTATGTATGGAATTATAATACATAGTTAATTTAACTTCATCATTTCCATGATCAACAGCAAGAAAGTAGATTTCTTTAAAATTATAAAAATATTTTACAATGGCATGAGTCTGAAATAATACATAAATTAAGAAATTAAAAAAATATAATTAGGTATCAAGTAAAAAGTGCTTAATTTAAGGTATACATTTATGTATATGTATGTATGGATGGTTATCAAAATAAAGGAAATACCTCACATTTATAAAAAAATTCTTTATAATTATGGTGCAAGACAGCCTTTGGCATGTAATAAAGCTTAAATTTGCTAAAAAAAAAAAAAAAAAAACGAATTATACTAGTGAATATTTAGAGGAATATTGCACCATTTTTCATGAAGATATTGTTCAAATTTTTGAAGTGATCTCAGTTGATGATATCAATTCTGCTTTGAATGCTTTAAAATAGACACACACATACACACACAGAGATATATATATTGCAATTGGTTTAATTATATTAATGTTGAGTGAAGTGGCTATAGAGGCCAAGGTAATTATTTACCTCCATCCTTTTGTTTATTTAACCATGATTGGACTTGTCTAGTTTCATGGATAGGTGCATTATCATCTTGAAAGATTCCACCTCCTGCCAAAGGCAAAGTTTGCATCACAGAATGTACTAGGTCAGCTTAGATTTCTTTATTTTTCTCCCCAGTGGTTCTTTATTTCACGTTTACAATTGATGTGAAATGAGCAGCCATGTCTGCCAATTCGACGACACAGCTGCATATGCCATGTCTCTGTGCTTGGCAATTAGAAGGAGACACTCACAATCATATGCTTATTCAACTGTCATCCAAATGAGCACCTGTTCTTTGTAAAAAGAAGGTGAAATATAAATCGTCAGACCATATTACTTTCCATTAATCAATCAACTATGTTTTGTGAATGTGGCATCGCTATAGACAACATTTAACATGACAATATAATTTTCCATTAAGCATGACACTATATTCAATATTCAATGAAAGGACCAAGTGTCTCCCTTGGTTTTTAGTTTTTGTTTGCAAATTTTATTAAAGTAAATTTTGTTATTAATTTAATTTTTATTATTTTAGCTATATTTTTGTTGATATGAATGCAGTTACTATTAACATTTAAATATTTTTCTATAAAGATTTAAATGCTCGATTATCAAATCTTTTGTTATTTATTCACCAGAAAAAAATTTGTTTACAAGCTATTAGTTACATGCAAACGTTACTATTGCAAGTGGTTGTAGTGTGTTTTTATTCTATTACATTTAGTATCCCTTGATTATTGTAAACTTAGGCTATAATGCTCACATAAATTTATGAATTATAATTATGTTCAATATAGTTTATTACTGTGTATGTAGAGGTTTGCTAAAATTTTATTTCGACACATATATTCAAGTAATATTACATAGATAAAGAAGTGGAAAACTCAACAAACATCCTAATATTGACTCGTAATACACGAAAACTAAAATTCAAATAGTTGCTCTTTATAAAAACATTGAAATTCATGCAAAAATGAATTTGATTTTTACATTTATAACTTTTTATCTACTTACATAAATTGCTGCTATGATCAAAGAACTCAAATTACTTTCATGAACAAAATTATATCCACTGAGCTTGCAAGCTTATCTTTGGGCAAATGAACAACAAATTTCAGAATAAAATTTATCAAAATTCACCAAACATTTCTAAAATGTCAATAAAAAGCCAGTAAATAGATATAATATTATTCCTACAATTATATCTAGAGTTGGGCTCGTATTGTATGAAACTTAAATTCATGCAAACTTCAAACAAGTCTACTGTCTTTTTTCACCAGATGTCATTTAAAAAATGTATGAAAACCATGGATTAACTTCTATCTTTTTATGGTCTTAAAAATTGCAATTTATTTCAATTTATAAAAATTACATTAGTTTTTTTAAAAATATTTATTAAAACAGAAAAAAAGAAAATCTATCATATTTCTGAAAGAATGCAAGTATTTGAATAGGCATTGTTTGAAAACACTTCAAAATGAAGCATTTGTCTCTGTGATATTTCTATATATTTATACTATGCATATTTCTGTACTATATTTAAGATTTATTCTGTACTATATACGTATAATATTTTTTCATCTTAAAAAGATAAATCTATGTTCAGATTTTATCTGAAGCATAATTTCAGAAAATTAAAATAGAAAATAGTGTTTTATTAATGGCAAAGGATAAGTTACCCTTAGGAATAAAAATTCAAAAATTCATGATATCAATTTTACTATAGACCAATAGTTACACCAAAATTATTAAATTAAACCAGTTTTAGATGAGAGAATTCAATAAATAAAACAAATATTTAAATATAATTATAAAGTATCATTTTTTTCTCTCTACAGTTGGATATGCAAGCTCTCCTTGATGAACAAATGAAAAAGAAACTGAAAACATATGAAGAAAAAGAAGAAAGACGTCCTAGCCGTCAAGGGCAAAACTTAAAACGTCATATTAATTCAAAAGGCAAACTCTTTAAACTATTTAGATGATGCATTCTGCTTTTGAAGAATTCTCAAATAATTTCAGACTGTTTTATGTATTTGACTTGTTCTAATGTATGCAATCCTATAAAAATTAGTCTATTGAATAGTTGTGTAAAATCTAAAATGTATTTTTATATTCAACTGTTGAATGTTTTGAATGTTTGAAAAATGTCTTATTACTACTTCATATAACAATGGATTTGTGATATTAGTTGACTAATTTCCATGAGGGACCAAAAATAATTGGGGAATTGTACATAAATTTTGTCGAATATGTCATTCCTGCTATGTATATTTGTGGTGTACATATCTTACTATATATTAGTAGGGTATATTTTTTATTTATTGACTTCAACTGTATTTAGTATTTGTTGCCTTTGCATGTATTCTCATGGTTGTGTGCCACATGGTGCTTCATCAGTGCAAATAGAGTTCAACAATGCATTTGCAGATAAGTTTCAAGTTGTAGAATTATCTATGTTCCTTGACATTCCATATCATTTCTGTTAAATAAAACTTAACATGTTTTAATTTTTGATGATCTTATGAACAAATTATGTATTGGCTAAAAAAATTAATATTCTGCTTTTTTTATGGTATTTAATCAGATACATTGATCTTGCTATCAACTTACTGAACAAATTATTTCTCTTCTTTTTTTTCATGTTTTACAATTTATATAACATAACTTAATTTTTGAGTTTCTGCATTTTCAATTAAATTTTTAAATAATTTTATTCCTATTTATTTTTTTCTGTATATTAATAAGATAACTTTTAATCAATCATCTTAGATGTTATCAAGCCGGTGCTATATATTTTAACTCATTTTTTCCCTCTTACTTTTTATTATATTTTAGAAATGAAGATTTTAGCATTACAAACTTTATTTCACTTTAAGATTAAAATAATATCTTGTCAAATCATTATTTGTTTTAACATTTCATACAATATCTAAAATACTCAGTTATTTAGAAAAATAAAAATAAAAATTTCTCAGAAACCTAAATTTATTTTATAGTCTTCAAATTATTAGAATGAAATAGTTTTATTTTTACTTCTTTTTTTTAAATAAGTATTGTGCAATTATCCAAAATTCTCTTTAAAAGGGAAAATACTTTTATGTATAAAAAATTTTGCTATCATTTGAAATAATTTTTAAAATTAAAATTTTTATTATTCAATCATTAGTGAAATGTAAAAGTCATCAAAATTTGTCATAACTTGAAAAAAATTTTACTGAAATTTGTAATTTTTTTCTTTTTAAATCATTTGAATACTGTGAATTATAAAATAATTATGGTCTATGCTTTTTATTTCAAATGTAATAAATTTATTTTTTAATATCAATAATTATTTTAATTGAATTAACATTTATTTTATGGTAATTTTTTTGATTTTTAAAGTTGATTAGCTTTCACAGCTTTCCAATTCAAATATATTATTTTTTAAAGTTTCTAGCGGGGTTTTTTCTTCCCCCTTTTGGATTTTTAGAATTTCATTATAACTTAAACTTTTATATTTATTTATTATTATTATTTTTGCACAAAATAGAATATTATTTGTATTGCAAACTTTAAACATTCATCATTGTATATAATTCTGAATTAGTATTAATGTTTTTAAAATTAAAACTACTTTAAAAATATACTGTTATAGTTTATTTCTATTGTATAATGAATAGCTTTGCATAATCATGTAAAAAGTTTTAGAAATATAAGTTAAAGATTTTATTTCTTTACTAAATTTACTTTGAAAGTATATTATATCGCATGTCATAAATTTAGCTGTATAAAAATCCATTTTTTATTCTTTCAGCTTTGTAAAATAAATTGTTGATATGTTATTGAAGTTTCCTTCATTTTTTTCATTATAATACATTTTATATAACATTGAATTTTATGTGAATTTGGAAGCTATTTACACTTAAATTACGTTCCAGTGATGATTTTACTTTATTCAATAATTATTTTTATTGATCTGATTGACTCCATTGCAGGTATAAGTGTTGTGCAGCATTAAATTATATTCAGAAGTAATTCGCTATTGTATGTTTTAATTTTTTGCAGAATGGAAAAATTTTAATGTCTAAATAAGCCTTTATTAAATTTTTCTGCTTTTGCAGTAAGAAAAATCTAAACAAAAAGCAGTTTCTTATGTGATAAAAATTTCTTCTTATAATAACGTGTAGCTTCATTTAAATTTCAAGCAATTGAATTTTTCAAGAAATGTCACCAAAAATTTTTGTCTAATAAAACACGTTAGAAGTCTGCCATTTTGAACCACATTTCAAATTTATAGAATGTACTGAATAACTTGGAAAGTTGTAAATTATCTATTTTAAATATTGATCACATGTATGATCAATATTTAAGGAAATACAGGTGTAACTTAAAAGTTTGAATCATTTTAATTAGTCATTACTACTCAAAATATTTTAATTTAAATAAATTTTGATTAAATGAAAATAAAAAAATGAGATTTAATATAGAAGAAAATAACCTGAAGAAATTATGAAATTTTAATTTTTAAAGTCCTCAAGCTTATAATTTAATTATTTTTCATAAGCCTATATTAAAAAGAAATGGTTCTTTTGCTTACAATAGTTTTAGAAATAAATTATTAATCTTGATGATTTTAGTTACTTTTTTTAAACCCATTATTTCTCTGAGAAGCAATTTTGAAATTTAAAGCCTAGCAATATCGTTTTTTGTTTCATTTTTTGATAAAGATTAATTAATGATCTATGGTATTTATTTATTTTTCTTAATATATCATCATATTTATTCATATATAAATGTTCTTAAACATATCAGCACCCAGTGATAAGAAAAATTATGTTAAATTAACCTTTCTTTTATGAAACAATGTTTTAATTAAACTAGCAAAATATTTGTTACAATAAATAGATATTTTCAAATATTCTTATTAACAAATTAACTGTTAAATATGTAAGTTTCAAATTATTCAAGCAATTCAAAATCTTATATAGAAAATAATTTATATTAAATTTAATTTTTGTAAATTATTCAAAATCAAATTGCTTATTTTTTAAATAAATTTTCATTTTATATGCTTAAACTCTTAATGGAAGTTTTGAATTTTTTAATTTAGAGTCATGTGGGTGGTTGTTTTTTTTTACTTTTTGAACATTTGGATGGATATATTACTATGTCTTAGAATAGGAATCTGGAAACTTTTGTAAGTTTAAATTCATATCAGTTGTTAAAAATTCTATTTTCTGATTTAAAACTATACCTACAAAAATTTTAAACGTTTTCCTAATTGAAAATGTAATTTAATTTCATCTATACATTGGAAATGAAACTTATGATTTTTTTGAGTTTATAATTTGATGTATGCTGTGCTTAAATGACTATTTGACATTCTTCAGCCCTCAAAACTTTATTTATATCAACAGAAAGAAGTATGCATTATCATTCGTAAATCACATGATCAGAATTATTTTCAATTAAAAAGATATGAAAAAGAAAACTGTTCCGTTAGAAAATGTGCCCTATTCAACAATTATTTAGGCTTGTAATAGATGAGTTACTGTCAACACAAAGCTATCAATAGCTTCCTGAGATAGCCATTGCTCTGAATTCCGCTGCAGCTCTATTTCTCTACTTGGCTATATGCTCGTATTATTCTGCCTAATGTACCATATATCTCTTGACAATGTACAGACATTGTTTTAAAAAAATCAAAAGAGAATTACAACTAGAAATAATATACCCAAGCAAAGTTTTTAACTGTGGGTATAGCTATTAGCCACAACAAGGCCAGAAACTGCTACTCATTTATCGTTACCCGGTGGGCACCAGGGAACCAAATCACAGGTGAGTAGCATTACCTACGTCACACCCACCACAAACCTGTTTGTAGGATGGGCCACATTCATTCCTCATTTCAAAAGAAGGAAACACACAGAGAGAAAAGAATATCTATGCCTCCACCGGGGTTTGAGCTCAGGACCAACAACTCTTAGAATAGACGTCAAGAACGCTAACGATTCAGTATTCAGTCAGCTTGCAAATAAATGTATGCATGATCAATATATAAAAGACTAATATGAAAATGTTTACTTCAGCAAAATGTGAAAATATAGCGTTTCTATTGTTTACAGTTAATAGTGGCATATATCATAAAATAAATATAAAAAAACTTGTCGCCAGATTATTTCGAAGAAAATCCATTCCGGAAATAAATAACTAGTCCATAACAACTTAAACGTTTTCATTTGTCAGGCACAAAGCAGAATGATATATACAAGAATCACCCTATGAAAAACGAAATAAAAGCTAATTAGAGATATGAAAAAAATAATCATAAATCAGCCAATTTCTGCGGCTGAGAATAAACAAACTAGAAACACCAAATGCATTTCATCAAACATCAATATTCTGCTGAGCAGGGAAAGGGGACTGCTAAAAAGATTATCCTTTGGCAGGATCTGGAGTAGTAAGCCATGTCTACTTCTAACACATTCCTGTAACAAAAAAACTTGTACCAGCCTCGCGTGCCTTGACACTGGCTACCTGAAATTTCTTATATTTTCTGAGAGTAAGACATCCTGGCACAGGTGCCGTATAATCCAGGATGCTAAATTCTGAGATCGGCAATTTTTTAGCGAATTTTCTCATGTATCTGGCAACCTCGTTTTTATTACGTCATACATATGGAGACCTATAAGAATTATGCGGAAAATTCTATTTTGGTAACACTAGTATTTACTTCATCGCGCAAGTTACGATACGTCATCTTGACAGCATTTCTTCATGCCAAAAAAATTCAGAATTTGAAGTCATGGATTATACGGCACTTGTGCCGAAATCTTACAATTATCTTTGTCCAAAATGCCACTATCAGCTTTCTGTTAAACACATTTTGGAATGCTTGTGTTTCTTTTTGAGAAGATATTTATTCTTTCTCTCTTGTCTTCGATTTTTATAAAGGTCAGTTTATTCATGGACTTCATTAGACGGCTGGAAATTAGCAACAACAACGTGGATATTATCGGACAGTCACAGTGCATTACAATATAATGATACACCATCTGGGTTTATAAGAACAACAACTAAATATTTCACATACAGATATCTGCTTAATCTACCTGAAATTTCTGATTAATGTCCATAACTAACATTTGATTTTTTTGGTAATTTGTGTCATTAATTTACGAAGAGCATCTGATTACTTCTGAGATTCAGTTGTCCTTCGTATTCTAATAATTATAAAACAATAAGTAATAGCCTTATTATTATATTTTCCTTATTGGTTGGTGTCGTGTCCTTGGGAAAAACTAAATATGACCATCAATGTGCAAAACACAGCTGGCTACCTCCTTGATGTTTTCGGAGTATAAACTTGTGGTGAATCCCAGAGTTTGGCTCCATCGTGCCAGGGAAATTCTTGTAACCCTGGTAAGAGGGATCAATAGAGAAGAGTGTTCTATGCCCTTTGTACACGATTGGAAATTTTAGAATGTCTATAATAGTAAGGGAAAAGGAAATTAATAAAATTGTTTGATAGAGATAATATCGTGTCGATGATGTTTATTTTAACATAACATACTAATCTCCTCAAACCCTTTTCTATGTCCACCAGGGAGAACTCCCCGAGATGAGCGAGAGATCTTTTAATGGCAGGGCAATTAAAAATGTTTCTTGGTGTTCGTTGTTCTCTTATTAATTTCACCTAATGATTCTTATTGTAGAACATATAAACACTATTAATTCTGACGGTGTAACATAGTTCTATATATATCAAACTTAAATTTGTTTACTTTGAAATCATATTTGCATTAAAATCACGTGTTCAACATTCTGCTTTATTGAATAATTATGAGGAATTTTAATCCAAATTTAGCTTATTTCAAACTAAATTCCTAAATAAATAAAATGCATAAACGAAACTGTAGCTTATATTGCCCTCACACGGAAACTAATATTTTGAAACATTTTGTCCCTCTTTTCATCTATGCTACTCGAATAAAGAACGATTGTTTTTCTAGGGCGAAAATGTATTATTACAATTAATTCCACTTTTCGATTATTAATGTTATTAGAATTAATTTTCGTCTTAAATAAAGGCCACTTATTCTCGAATCCTGAGGCTGTGCTCGATTGTTTGCAGGCGTTCGGGCTCATGGACCTGTAGGACAAATATATAAAACCATATTTTGATATTTTTGTCAACCAGGAGAGATAAGTCACAACAACAGAATTAATTTGTCTTCCTTAATATTAAATTCGGCCTGATTCACTGGCATTGAAATAACTACGAATGTAAAATTAACAGTCAATCGTGCTCGTTAAAAGAATCAGTTTTTTTTCCTTGGTTTTAAAACAAGCGTGTATCGTTGTTTTTCCTCAGAATTAGAGCGGTGAAGTTCTTCCTCCAAGTTTAAGCATGGAATAAACAGTCACGGTTACAATATAAATGTAATTGTAGTATTTATTTATAGAGTGGCAACACTAAGATTTGTTTTCATATTTCCATGCAAATTCAGAATAAAATATCCTTGTTTGTGAATTATTTTATATTCTATTTAGTAAATATAACTAAATAAATTTATTCTGTTTGCAAATTTTTAATCTGTGTCATTTAATTCTCATGGTTTCTTGTAAGTAGTCAAAATTATCTGTGCTCGTAATTATTTTTTGCATTTTATTATTGCTGTTTATTCGATGAAACATTTTTTATTGCAATAATTGTGTGTTCCAATAAAACGCAGCTTTATTTTAATGACTCCTGATATTTAATTATTAATTTCAATTTTTAGAATCTTAAAATATATTTACTTTTTTACTGTAATATCAGACATTTACTTTAAGCATGGTTGTGTAATTTGATTTTTTTTTATTTGTGCTGAAAGCGTTCCATGTTTCTAAAATATTCTTTTCTTAACTATTTTGTGATTTATGAGTTACGTTATAAATTTTTCATTTGATTTATTAAGTATAAGCTCATAAATGAATTGATGTTTACGAATGTTTTTGATATTAATTTGCTAATGTGGAAATGAATGCATATTGTCTGAGGAGTTAATGTGAAGACACAGCAGTTAATTAGAGTATTTGTTAACTTTAGTTTGACCTAAAGACCACGGAAATCTGCGGGTTTGGCCTGATTTCCAATTTTCGCGCCAAGCCCTGAACTTGTATCTCGCAACCTAAATTACATCCCTACGCGCTATACTTCGTTTCTGAATACCGATTGCGCTCGAACTTCAACTTTGCAATCACGCGATATTTAAAATATAAAAATTTAGTAAAAGCCATAAAGCTGCAGGTTTGGCATGATTTCCAATTTTTGTGCCAAGCATTGCACAGCTATCTAGCCAACCTAATAGAAATACATATCGCGCTCGAACTTAAACTTTGCAGTCGTGTGCTACTTCAAATGCTGAATGTTATAATTTTGAATATTTTATTATAATTACATACTGAAGTGTTAAAATGCTAATAACTAGAAACTATTTACTGAAAGATTACATAATAAAATACAAATTTAAACTAAGTAACACAAAGTCTACAAAAGTTTAAATACATGCAATAAAGCTAAATCTCTAACATAGCAAATTGCATTTTTTTATTAAAACAATTTTAATTAACCGTAAAGTGTCACCCACCTGTAAAAAAACTTCAGTGTAATTCTACATACTACAGTGACAACCGGACAATAAAGGTAAATTTCTAATACAAACAAACTGCATTTTTTATTAAAAATTGAATTTTTTAATCGGGCAATGGCACCTGTCTTTAAAAAACTGCAGTGTAGTGCTATTTACTACAATGATGACCAGGGAATAAAGCTAAATTTCTATTATAAACAAATCACATTTTTGATTAAAATTTTAATTAACCTAGCAGAATCGTTCACCTTTAAAAAAATTTCAGTGTGACACAATCTAACACACAGTAAAGCTTACTTAAAGATGTAATTACTTATGTAAACATACATTTTTTTAAACCAGACTTTCTAATTAATCAACATTACCATTCTGAATATATATATAATCTTTCATACAACTGTAATTTTAATGAAAAATAAAATAACTCACCCCATTAACAGTGGTTTGGCAATCGCCACAATCGGTCAGAATATAAACAGTTTTCATTATTTCAAAGGAATCTTCTATGATGTTTTTTTAATGATTTCTTTGTCATACATACTCTGCGATGTACGAATCAAACTGACCAGGCATATGATTATTACTCTGCACAAATCTTTAAATGGCCGACCGAACAAAAATTTGAACTAATGTAACTTTAAAAAATTCCAAATAATATACCTTTCAAAAATTTGAAAATAATTTTTAAAAATTCCAAGCAATATGTAATATTTTGCTAAAATTTCAGATAATATAACTTTAATAAAAATTTGAAGCATTATAATGAGAACATTAACTTAACAAATTCTTAAATTGTAACAAAATAAAATTAAATGATTCAAGGGTTGCACACAAAATGAATTTTGCGCATGTCAAACGATGGCTTTACATCATTAAACGAAAATCATATCATGCAAACACATTCCAAATCGTTAGACCATTTACCGAACTTTATCGCCTACTTGGCACATTTTATAGCACATAACCCATAGCACAGTTCATTTATCTTAGTCAGAAAATTTTTTAAATATTTCATTATAATTATTTACTATAAAAGTACTAAAATGCTATTAAATAGAAAACGAGTTTATCAAAGATTACATAATATAATTAGAAATACAAACTAAATATCATGGGGTCTATGATGGGCTGATTTTTTGTATGATGATTTGAATATTCTATGATGATTTGAATATTTCACTAAAAGTTTACTGTGGCAAAATTACTGAAATCATAAATAATCTGGGAGATTACGTTAATTAATATTTGATGCGTTAGTAGTATCTAGCAATATGCTCAACTAATTTAATAAAATTAACAAAAAATGCAGTCTGTAAATATTGATGAACCCGAAATAATAAACTCTTTTACCACATTCAATAAAGTATCTGAGGTTCTATTATCCACACACAACTTTCATAAAACATTTAGCCGTCTCACATTCAATGCCCTCAATAACTCATTCACTTTCCACACATTTCCCTGATTAAATTTACATTAACGAAATTTACTCTTATCTATCTCAACAATTATATCACTTCCACCCTGTTTTATGCTACTTTCAATTATCTCTACCACACAAAATTCACGACAAAAAGAATGAAAATCACACAGAGTCTTAGAAGAACATTTACTCTCTTTTATATTAAACTCAGTATTGCTTCAATAATACTGAATTTACAAATAAATAACCATACCCACAAATAAACCTAAACTGAAACTTCTTTCGTTGTCATTCTACTCAATTCAAAAAAATTTACCCTTTCTCACACTCCTTTTAACATCATGTATTTCTCCTATTATCTTAGATTGACACCTCCATTCATATCCATCACTTATATACTTCCTTCTAACCAATTTTTATATCCTTACCACACTTACAGCACTCATATCTATTTGATGAGCTTTCATATCAATCAAACTAGCTTTCATAAGAAATTCCAACAACTTCCTTTCATCCAATCCATACAGATACCTTAAATTAACGTTCTCATCACACGACATAACATTCTTTCCCAACATAAACTCAGGCACTTACCTCAGACATTCCCCATGCAGCAGCCATCACAAAAATGTCTTATAAAGAACAAGGGAGCTGAAGAGAAAATTTCCAACACATTTAGCACTATGTGGTCAAATTAAATATGGCGGCTACAGACTTTTGATCAATAGAGTTGCCAAAATTCCAGGTTGCTGGCTCGCCATTAAAAATTTAACGTCGAAAAAAATTATATAAAGGTGACTTTTCAGTAAATTTGAGTCAAGCTAAATCTGTATCATGAACAATGTCCATTTTTATTAAAACTCAAATTTGAATTAACTGATCAGTGGCACACATCATAATAAAATCACACTAGTTCAACCTAGCCTAAGTTTAATATGGGCAACAAAAATCTAAAACATAAACATTCATTGAAAAAATACTTTCAAATTAATAAAAATTACTCTATACTAAATATAACTAAATAATAATACATGGAATATTTATAAACTATACTTAATATATTACATAAAATATTGCATAAGACAGCAATATTAATTAAATATATAATATAAAGTAACTTACCTAATCATACTTTCCAGGATCTTTAGCATCGGTGCTCTCGAAATGATTGTGTGGCCATATATATACTGAGAGGAAAATATTAATTTAAAATGATGAAATCATCATGAAAATTAATTTATTTTATAAACTTTTAAGTTAAATTTTACCTAAACTAAAAACAAAAAATTCACTGCGAACTAATATTTAAAAACTTAACTTTGAAAAAAATTTCTAAATATAAACATTAAATCCTTCACTTAAAAGGATTACACTTTATAATAAAATAAAAATAATTAATTAAATGCTTTGAGGTTTAAAGCAGAATAAATAAAATTCCTATCATGTGATGTCATTAAATGAAATTTATGTCATTCAAACATATTCCGATGTGGTTAAACCTATTTGATGCATTTTATCAATCACACATTCCTGTAATCTTAAGTTTTAGTTTGAACAAGAATTGTACTAACTAAAATAGCCTTTCTCTGTTTTACTATTTTGAGCTTTCCTCTTAATTTTTTTGTTTAGTGTTAATTACTAGTTAATCAGTTTAATTAATTTAAAATGCATTATTTTAAAATTGATATCAAATAGGTGATCAAAATAGTTCTATTTGGAATTGGATATTTTTTTCATGTCGTATAGCTTATTCCTAATATAAGAATAAAAATTTTGGCGTGATTTATTATATTGATAGAGATAATTTTTGAATGATTTTATAATAATTTTTAATTGATAATATATCTTAGTTTGTCTGAAATTCTCTTAAACTTCTTCAATTAAAATTTTTAAAAGTTTAGAAGAAGTTTTGTACATTGGTAAATATCCTGATTTTAGTTATTTTAGCATAATTTGCTTTTATATTGTATAATATTATCTATATATTTTTATAAAAGTGTTGCATATTTCTGTAAAATAGTGCTTAATGTCTATCACAACTAAAAGATTAAAGCATATTTATTAGTTAAAGAGTTAAAATTATGCAATTTATAATAGTAAACAAGAAAAGTATTTTATTGTTTTTTATGCAAAATGATTTTATGATTGTGAGAAAAATATTTTTTAAAAAGATAAAAATGCAATATAAACTTTTGTTTTTTCCTGTTAATAACGCCTATAAAAACAGCATACCTTGTTAATACAGCATTTGCAATTTATAATCATTTACTTATGAATACTTCATGAGAGTAAACTAAACTGTTATTTTATAACATTTTAATAAAATAGTTCATAATTTTATAGTTCCTATTATCAAGCCAATAATCCTTTCTTATGCTATTCTTTTAAATGCATTCCTAAATTTATAATAATAAGATTTCTAAAGAATGACTATTTTTTCATTAAGTCTCTTTATTATTTAGATACAGTAATCAGAATTACAAAGATGGTTATATATCTACCTATTTTTTCTCTAAAAAGAAAAAAATTAAAATCTTTTTTGTTTTTTAGAATGGACTCAGTTACATAGTTAATTTTGGTATATGTTTAAAAGTATCTTAAACTACATAGCTATCAGTTCTGATTCTTTCAGATTATTTTTCTCTATTCTGAAAATCTAATTTTCTTATGACAAAATGTAACTTTAAACATTCATTACTATTTATTTTAAATTAAAATTTCTTATAGTTGGTTGAAGAGATGGGAATAATATGAATTTTGTAACATCTCATGCTTACAGTTTGTGGGTATGATTTCCACCACAGGTGTAATGTTTAAAGCAGTTCAGCATTCATTTTAAATCATAAGTTCTTACCAGATTAGTTTTGTATCTAGAAGATGGTCATAAATCAACACAAGACAAAAAGTTCAGTTTACAAATAAACTTTTGAATTTAAATAATGCTTTATTTTTTAACATTATGTTGCATATTTATTTTTCCCTTTTCAGCTTCAAACCTGAAAGTAGATGTAGAAACTGGCTTTGGTGTTTGTAATTAAATTTTTTTTAAATTTAATTATAAAATTACTAATCCTTTAATATACAAATTTATTTTACATACATTCCAAATATTTAAATATTACTAAGAACTTACTGGCTGGAAAAATAATTTATATAAAAAATTTGGTTTATGGAGGAAAGTTGAATTAATTGGCCAGCCTATTTTGAGTATTTATTTAGTATATTCATTCAGCTTTGTTTTCGCAATTCATGTCTACATTATAGGAGGATATATTATCTTTCTAGTCTTAGAACTCCTAGGAATTCATTGCTTCCACTTTCTGATTTTTCTGTCTCTAGGATTAAGTGGAACATTAGACTTGAATGATGAGCAGTTTTTCTTGTAGCATGGGATTCAGGCTTTCACACCTTGGCATTTTTTTGTAACTGCATTTGCCATTTCCAACCCCGTCTCTTTAATCTTGTTCTTTCTCCTTCTCTGGAACTGGAAAAAGGACTTCCAAACAGGAGGAAAAAGAGTAATGTTCAAAAAATATCCAGACAATGAATTCAACACCTTGATTTTACTATATATTTGCCATCCATTTAATTTACATTTATATTTTTTGTGTTTTATCAATGTTTAAAGTAAAAATGGGCAACTAATTGCAATTATTTTTAAACAAATAAAATATTTAATACTTTAGATTTTCTGATCCATTTGTATTAGTTTTGATTCTGTTACTGATATTACATGTAATTTTGTTTTGAAGTACTTAATTTTAATTGTTATTAATACCCATAAGTCTATTAGTTGGAATAGAATGACTACACTGATGAGTGTAATAAATTGAATTAATTTGTTTTAAAATAAATTTCAATGAACTTAAAATAAAATGCTTTTTATTAATTTTAAAATTTTTTGATTGTAATAATAATTTTGGGTAAATAAGAAGTTTTAAGCAGAGCCAATGAATGGGACTCACCTCCACCACTGTGCTGTACTGCATAGCATCTCTGAATCATCGCTTGATTGTCGAGCCAGAGAACTTTTGGGGCAATGACTCTGGTCATCTCATTTACGTTTATGTGCTATATTCACCTATCCGGTCTTCATTTCATGTCTATTTTGGGTTTTTTCATGTGTTTTATTTGTGTTATTCCTTGCATTTGTCTTGCCATTGGAAAACATTTTCTGTATATTTATGTTTTTTCAAATATGAATTATTAAATTTTATTTAGTGGTTCATTTACTTATGCAATTTTACTTATTGATATCTATCCATTTAAATAATAAATATTTTGCAATTTTTAATTTTATTGAATTTTTTCAATATTTTAAAAAAAGATTAAAGTTACTTGTATTATATATAATGTGAAAACTAAATGAAAGTAGTTCAACATATTCTTGATTTTACAAACTATTGGCTCATCCCTAAGAGAGTTCCATTGATGCAATGATAATTTTATAATTTCCATTGTGAATTAAATTCTTGAAAATCTCTTCTTTACAAAGTGTTTTCATGCATTTTCTGTTTGAGTTTATCATTTGATGTTTTATTTGTTTTATGGTTGAAACTTGAATTTATGTTATTATTGGAGAATCTTTGAATTGTGAATGACTGCAGCATTAAGAATTAATTAATCAGTGTAGTAAATAAAAAATAGTTTCAATTCTAAAATAAAAAATGTTTAAAATCAAAGGAAAACATTATTTTATAAGTTCTAACATATTTTCCGCCAGTAGACTGAGCCATTAATTGATGCCAGTCTCAAATATCATTCAAACTGGGAGAGAATTTTTTAAGCTATCTGTGAGGAATTTCACTTGCCTAATCTAACTTTGAACTTCGCATGCATTCAAGTTTAATCTACAGCTTTAATTGAAAACATTGTGGGATAGTTTTGGAAGGAATGATCATGTTTTGGAATTATGTCATGAAATTAACATTCTGGTGAAAAATTCGTGTGAATATATAGTTGGAATAATGTTACACAGTAAAAACAATATCTAAACCATTTTTACCAGCATTTGTTATTAAATATACCACTGTAACTGAAGAAAGATCAAAATTTTATCTGATGACTTGATAAGTTATTCATACATGAACTTTGACAAAGAAATTTACTGCTCCAAAATTTTATTTCAGGACTTTTTAATCTGGATTCTGGTTAATTTGTTTATCAGAAATATTAGAAAAGTAAATGATTGAGAACATAATAAATGAGAATGATAATGAATTTTCAGTTATCATGCATGAAGTATAAAAGACTTGGGATTATCTGCAAAACAAGTAAATAAATGGCTTACAAGGTATTTTTTGAGAAAAACAACAGTGAAAAGCTTTTTTTGCATTAAAAAAATGTGTTTTAAAAATTCAATTTTGAAATATAAAAGAGTGATTACTTCAACCTATTTTTCCTCAATAAAGTGAAAGTAAGAATTGATGGTACTATTCTGTTATACCCTCGAAATTGCTCATCAAAGCAATTGCTAAGCAGTTTTCTTCAGAAATAACTTGGTGTTTTAATAAGTTTTGTCAATGATAATTATTTAGTTTATAAAATCTAACTGAAATGTTTGTAAAATTTTTTAGTAGTTTCTAAAAATGTAAACTTTTTTAAACAATACATGACGCAAATAATTATGACAGTAATTGCATTTTTTCTTTCCCATTATGATTTTTATATAGGGATATAATGGAATTGTACCAAATTATTTTTATTTATAAATTTTATTTTACATATGTTTTTATACAATGCATACTAAATAAAATTTTTCGAATATTAAATTATTAATAAAAAGAGTGCTGTGTGGTGTAAAATAGTTATAAGATATAATACTTATTATTTTTATTTTATGAACTTCTGATGTTAAGAACTATTTTACTGGTCTCTATGTGTTTGTAAAATGAATGTATACTGTATAGATGACTCTAAAAATATTAATTTAAAATATTTCATTGATCATCCATGAAAAACTAAATTGCAAAATTGAAATTTGAAGATGTATATGTATTTTAAATCTTTTTGCTAATTTGTTGGTTTCTCGTGTAATAAATTGTTGATTACAATAATGCTACATTAATTAATATTACCAATAAAGTGCAGTACATTAAATTTACTATTCCTTTTTTACTGTTAAAAAAATGAAGTTACAGTATTTTATTTTATACTATTTCCTTTGTAGTATAAAATTACTGTTAAAACTACTTTTTTGTACAATATCAACATAAGTTCTTTGAAAATATTTAAATTAATTTTTCTAATTTTTTAGAAATATTTATTGTTTCTTTGAAACAAATATGATTACTTTAAATTTTTGAATCATGTTTATGATTATTTAAGAAATTATCAGCAAAAATAAAGTTAATTTCTGAATGATTACTGAAAATAAAAATATTATTTTTAAAGAAATACGAGAAAACATACAAGTTGAAAATATTTAAATTAATTTAATTTTTATTTATTTCTTGTTACTGCGTGCTTTATGTGTTATGTTGTTGTTGCTTATCCTATCTGGTTAGACAATAAACAGTGAACAAACAAGCAGAGGACTTCAAAACAAGTCCTCTTTTTTTAGTCCTAAGCAAGAAATAGATGACTAGGGGTAAAATGTGTGATATTATATAAGGTGTTCAGTTCTTGGATAAAGGATATTGTTGTGGCCTCTTAACATCAAGAGACATGGAGCACCCAAAGACAGAGGACTAACTTCCCTCCAGTTTTATCTACTTGTTTTAGCATTTTAATATCTTTAATAATATATATTTTTAAATGTTAGTATTTTAAGTAATCAAATCATTAGTACAGGTTGGCATATTCATGGTTTAGGTATTGTATACCACTTCAATCATATGTAATAAGCTGTAAATTATAAGATTTAGTTTTTAAAACTGATTTTTAATATATCATGTATGTATTATTATGATTATATTAATTTTATACAAACTACTGTAAGTTTGTTAAAAAGTAACCAATTAATCTTTTTCTTAATTTTTCAAATGCACATTTTAAATTTTTTATTTTCCAACTTTATACCAATTTTTTCGTTTTTATTGAAATAAATATGACTGTGCCTTATGAGAGGAACAGGACTATAGAATCTATGTTTTGAAACATTTTTATAATTTATAATATTTGTTGGTAGTACTCACTTTTTTCTTTAAAAATAGGTCTGAAAAATGAATGCGAAAAAAAGTTACTAAATTTCATAATATAATTCATTATAATGATCAGTAATAAAGCTTTATTTTTCAAAATTATGTGTGAAAAAGGAGTGCATTGCATACGCCTGCAAATACAGTAGTTAAAAAAATCTTTTATGAATTTTTATTTATAAACTTAAATGTGTGTTATAATTATTTTTTTAATTTATTATAGGAAAGCAAATATGAAAGGCATAGTTCATTCATCTGAAGTTTCTGACTTAGTACCTATTTCATTTGCTTCATTTTATGATACTTCAGAAAAAGAACATACATATGGCTTTATTAGTAAAAGTAAGTTTATGAAATCAAGATATTTATGTCTCGGTGTTATTATTTTTGAAAAATTAAAAATAATTTTGATTAATTTTTAAAAGAATTGATCAAAGATTGTCAAATGTTAATAAAAAGATTTCAATTAATGCATTGTTTACAAAATAAGCTTGGCATCTGGATGATAAAATTCATATTTTTCAAGTTTGATGCTCAATTACAATAATATTTGAGTATTGAAATCAATTAAGTCTTCTTGCATAGCTTTAATTTTTCTAAAATTTTAATTTTGCTATGATGTTTAAAATTTAATTTCACAATTATAATTGCTCACAGAAAATATTATAAAAATATTGTATATTTAAATCAAAATGTTCATCTTTATTGTTAAAAAATAGGCAATTTTGAATAATACGGACAAAGTATTTTTCTTTTAAATCTGTTTATATTCATTCTGTTTATATTTTGAAGTAATTTGCCTTATTGGAAAATAAATTTACATTATCAAAATTTTTTAATTCATGAAAAAAAATTTTTTTTACGTATAAAGTGTTTTTGTTTTCAACACACTGGCAAACTAATACTTGAAAAATATAAACATAATTTTAGGCCAGTTATTTTTTTCTTTCTTTCTTTTTCTTTTTAAAGTTTTTCTTTTTTAAAAGTAGATTTATAATTGTTCCTAAATTTTTTAAGCATTAAATTTGATGTTGCCAATGCATGGAAAAATGAAATTCTATTTGCTAATAGATGCTTATTGTTGAATTTTCTTCAAATTAGCATTCTGCAAATTTTCCATTTTATTGCCTATTGAAATTTTAATTTATTTTGTTCTAATAAAAATGATTAAATTAGAATATATGTGTCATTACTATCTTTGATAGTATGAGATAGAAAAATTTTAAATAAAAAAATAGTGTTCAATTTGTAATTTATTTATGCTTTGCAAAAGAAAACATTACTATTCTTATTTCTAATTTTACATCTGTTCATATGTGTATTAAAATTTTTTCTATTAATCATATTGTAAATATGTTCTGATTGAAAATTAGCAGAATGAGAGATGGTTCTTGTAGATTTTAAAAAGGTAGATTTGTGTGAAGGAAGATCTACCTGAGATTTAAATCTTAGGTAGAAATAAGTTAATTTAGGTACTATATATATATATAAACATTTTTAGAACTAGAGAAAATAATTGCTATTTGTGAGTGATTGTCAATGATAGTTTTGTTGTCATTATATTGGTATTTTTTTTTCAATACATTTTTCTTTCAGCATTTAGGCTCAGATCTCCTAAACACTGATTTTTTTTTACAACTCCTGATTTTAAAACATTAATTTCAGTTTGTAATCCTTTTCTTCTGTAAATTTAAGCAAATTATTATTTTAGCAACTATTTATAATAAGTGTTTTTCTATTATCTTCTCCTTTGACATTTTCAGTATCAAGTCATTAAAGGAATTTAACATTTACTAGTAATTAATTATCTTATTTTATATAATCTAGTTAAATTAAGCATTATATTTACATTTTTTAGTTTAAGCAATTACTTTTTATTAATATATTTGGAAACATGTGGTGTTTGAAGAAAGTTTCTCTCTTGTGACCACTTTGTGAATGTTTTCTTATTTCATTGTAGTAGAACAGATTTTTAGTAAGACTGAAAATATATTGCATAATTTTTATTGTATATTTTTTTAAAAATCTAACTTTTAGTATGTATTCTAGATAGCCTATGGATGTGTCTTGTACATGATACCAGCATCAATATTTTCTCGACTGAAACTGGTAGATTTTGTGGCAACTACAATTTTGGAGACAGTTTGAAAAATCCCTCTGCTAAAATAACTAATGTTTGTGAACTATCATCATCACATATACCTTTTCAATCTGTACTTGTTTCAGTGAAACAAGATCATGAAAGTTTGCTGTGTATGTTCAATGTTGATGCTAATGAAGTTGTACAAGCTGTTTTGGTACCTGAAAGGGTTAGTATAATTAATTTTATAATTTTTGTGAAGAGTTCTTTTGTAGCATATATATTTAAATATCACTAGTAGCTCCTGAAAATTTTATAAAACTTACGGAATTTTATTTTTTCAATGCTTTGGAAACCCCTATGATTTTCAATTAACTGTCATAAAAGTGTGAATGACTTCTGAAAAAATTAAATTTTTATTTTAAATTATATTTTTCATTGAAAAAATTTCTGAATTTCTAATTTTCTGATTTTTTTAATATTTGTTGTGAAAATTGAAGTGTATTTGATTAAAAAAGCAATTATTTTCTTTTATTTCTCAAGTATAAAAAACTTGTCAAATTTGATCTACTGTAATGTAAATAAGAGATTTTGCTTCAATTTTGATTAAGATATGTTACTTCTGGTTTAAATATTGACAAGAAAACAATTCTGTGTACTAACAAGTTTTTTGATATTAGCGTTAATACTTTTGTAATTATTTGTAGAAAGGCTCTGAAAAATTTAGCATGTGAGATAAAATTTTTTTGATGCACTTAACCACTTTTATTGCTATGTATTTTTAAAAATCTAATATAAAAAATCATGCATAATTTATTTATTTAAAAATTGCACATCTTTTGAAATTGTTAAAAATAAATTTAATTAGTTAAAAATTTGGATTAGTTAAAGAAATTTCTAAGAGTATTTTTGTATATATATATATATATATAATGCAAGATTAGAAGTATCATAAGCAAAAATTGAAAGATACAAGAATATATATTCTAGTACTCTTCAATTCTATATCTAAAACATTTATGTTTAGCAATACATTCAGCACAAAAGCAGCTAAAATAGAATTACTAAAATTTCAATGTATTTTAAATGTATTATTCTACCTCTAGCATTTGATTAATATTCTCCATCTAATATTTAATTATTGATTTTATAAAATATTCTATTAATTATATATATATATATATATATATATATATATATATATATATATATACACACACACACACACACACATAATGTATATAAATGTGTTTTATAAATAACAATTGGATGTTTCATTTTATTTATAGCTTTTTTTGCTTATTCAGAGTGCTTTAACACAATTCTGGATAGTGTAGTCAACAGTGCTTGAAGTTTCTCTTTGCCTTACCCTTGAACCAATTTGGTGAAACCCACTGTTGGAAATTTGATTGCAAATATATGAGAAAGTATCGGTTATGATGTTGTCACTTTTGATGGGATGAATGTCAACAGCTCATGTATTCTATGTGATGTTGTGATGAAAACCCTTTAGATTTCAATGTTAAAGCATGCAACAAAGACTTGTAATATATAAAAAGTTAAAGTTTGATTTTTATTGAAGGAAAAACTTGCAATTAAATGCTGCAAAAAAAGTTGTATTTCTAATCAATATTGATTGCTCATAGAATCAAATTTTTCACTTTTTATTGTTAATACATTGTCAGTTCCAATCTTATTTGGATTTAGTAAAAGTTTGAATGAAAGAAATATTGTTTCTGTCATCAATTAGTAAATTTAAATATTTGATTAAATGTTATAATAAAAAATATATGCTCACACTAGCACCTTTCTCTTATGTGTTTGCAAATTACAATGTATTTGAAATTTATGTTTGTGTTTACTATTGTAATTGCACAGTACTTGTTGATGACTTATGTATTGTACTGGACAGGTTTCTGTGAAAATTAAAAAACGTTTTTTTAGAAACTTTTATTTTTAAACAAAAAATGTGCAGGTTAAAATCTAGGTTTGTGTTTGAGATTTAAAAACAGGATAGAGAAATTAAATTGTACCCATTTACTTTATTAGGAAGTTGTCTACATTTATATAATTCATAAATTGATGATAGTTGATAGTTACATGTGTTAGAATTGTTTGCCATAATTTTAAATGGTATAAACTTAAAGAGTAGGTAGCTTAAAGCAATTACATAAAATTCACAAATTATTTTAATATACATTAAAATTATTTTTGTTAATATAAATAGAAATTCATATGATACTTATTTTTTTTTTTTTTTAGATTTCATCATTAGAAGTAGTCAGTGGTAATGGTGGAGTTTGCATGGAGACACATTATTTAAATCGTCGATTGCGATATATGTTTGGAATTGTTGCTATAGGAACTGTAAATGGCCATGTATATTTTTTAGATTTATGTTTAGATGAAAGTTTCACTTGTGATGAAACTGAACCAAATATTACCATTGTCTTAAAGCAACATGAATATTCAGCACAAAGAAGGGAAATCGCTATTTCTAAGAAACAACATATCTTTATGCGTTTAAATGGTAAGCTCTTCGGAATAATCTACCTTACTACCATATTTTCACAGTGGGACTTTCTTTTTATTTTACTATTTTGTTTTGTCCAAAAGATTGTAAATTTAACATTTTTCCTTGTTTTTACAAAAATTTCTGGATGTTCTTATTAATGATTCAAATAAAATGTTTATTGAAATCAGTATTCAAGTAGTAGCAGAAAATCATTGTTATTACATTTTACAAAAGTTGGTATAATCATTCTCTTTAAATAGAAAGCTAAATAAGACACTTCTTGGATAGTTGAAAAGAAGTTACAATTCTAGGAATTTTGTAATTGTTATTGTGGCTATTTAAATTATTTTGACTTTTTCTATTGATTGCTTTTTATGCTTGCTAATTTAAACATAAGGATTTTTTTGATTGTCTATTACAGATATTCATTCTTAATATTCATAATATGACAAAGTATTTAAAGAGACTTATTTTTTTATTTAAAATTTATGCTATTATTTTTTGTCATTATTAATAGTTAACTTAGTTGAAGTATTACTATAAAATGCTTCTAAAATTTATGATTTATGAACATTCATTAAGAAGAAAATATGTTTATTTATTTGAGTTGAAATTATAAACATTAATTGTTTACAGATATTAAACTTTTAATATATGTTGAAAATTCTCTGTATATAATTAAAATTATTGATTGGCTGTTTTTGCATTTAGATGAAAGTGACCGCACTGGAAAATTTGAATTACATAGCCGCAGCAGTATATTGGGCAGATATCAAAACAGTATGATATGAAATTGTATTTTGTTATTGATTCATATATTTCATGGTTTTCTATTTTATTTCCATTGAAAATGTATGTTAATTCATTCTATTATTATTTAAATTAGAGTAACTGAACATTTAAAATTTTTTGTTGATTTTAGTATATCTTTTAAAAAAAATCAATAAGTTTTTATTCATAAGAAACAAATTATATAAAGTAGCAATTTATTTTAATCGTATTAAGAAACGAAGAATGTGATAATTATGTACAGCTAATTTGTTTTTATTAATCATTTTAAAAGATAATGCAAGTTTAGTTTATTTTTTAAGTTTTTATTAATAAATTGCTTTAATATCAGGTATAAAAAGATAGAATTATAATTTTAGATCAGTTTCAAACCTCATCATTTATATGTCACATTTTATTATTTATTTTTATTGGGCATAAATATTAAAAAAGTGAATGAAAATAATAAAATTATCAAAATAACAAAATTGAATTTGGTATATAATGTACAGTTTTTGGATGAATTGTAAGACTTCTCAATTAAGCAGTAAAATTGTATGTTAAAAATGTAATTGTCAAGTTAGCCTGAAATTATAAGCTACATTTCCAGTTGAAGGTTATTAGTTAGCAGTCATAAGATATATGTACAATCTACATATAAAAAGCCTTAAAGAAGAGATAAAAATTATTCAGTTATGTCATAATATATTTCTCTATTTTTGTGAGGAAAATTGATGTGGTATTGGCAAAAAGGAGAGCATATTTCTTTAATTTTAAAATCAAATTTCTTCCATTTTTAGTTTAATTTAATTGTACTATAACAATTATTGAATCAATATAGGTTATTCAAGATTAATAAATAATTTAAAATAAATAATCCTTTTTAAATTATGCAAATGTTCTTAAGTATTGTAAATGCAATCAGTTGGAATCCATTTTGTTAAAAAGATTTTTCAAAATTTGTTTATTAGGATATATATTTGTTGTTGTTGAAATGTGTTACAGTTTTTTAATTCTTAAGCAAAAAACATTACTGTAAAAAGTTGCCTTGTGCACATTAGTATAAGAAAACAAAAAATTATATGATTTAAAAATTTTAAGTGTTGGCATTCTTCAATGGCATAGGCGAAAAAACCTGTTTCTTATCTCCATGGTGATGATTAGATATAAATCATTTGCAAATAAGCAAAAATGTATTAGCTTATTTCATATTGAATCCAGTTTTATCATTTCCTTTTTCTTTTTTTTCATTGAAGGCCAGTTTTTTGTTAGCTCATTCACATTTTCTCAAAACAATATTATTTTTTATTTGGCTAGCTATTTGTTGCACAGATGTTTCTATGATTTTAGAAAAATTGGGTTATATAATCTTCTATTTTTTTAAAGTAATTTAACAAGCATTTTAAAATGTTCTTGGTAATGTATAAAAAACTTGATGACTTTTTTCAATGAACTTTAAGATGCTCAGAATACTGTCTTGTTTTCAGATGATAATGCAACATGAGATTGGATTTTCTGTTAATAAGAATTGTTGTTTATAAGAAACTTGTATATAAAATAAAGGAAATGTATTGATCAAGGAGAAAAGTATATTGATGTACTTATAGTATATAATGTAATCATATACTGCAATTTAAGCTATAATTCCCCATAATGCAAAGAAATTTAATTTTCGAAGCTTGTATTAAGATTTTGTAGAAATGTGCTGTCATTTGAATAATTTTGAATTTTTAAAATTAAATATTTTTATTTTTAAATGTGATTTGAGGTTAAAATTGGTAAATATTTTATTGCTTGGTATGGTCTTCTGATATTTTTCCATTTCTTATCAATAATTTCTAAGGCTGTCCTTCCTTTGAAAGTTTTTATGGTTAAAATTTCAACTCAAAAGTAGCTTTTAATTAAGAGTAAAATTTTTTCACTGAACATAGAAACAATTCTTTTAAAGTGATTGTTCGAGACTAGTTTAATCCAAAGTTTAACTGGTCTTCATAGCAAGATTTGATATCCTCCTCATACAATCTGATTGGTTGGTTGGGTTTTCTGGCACAAGGTCCAAAGACGATAAACTGTGCCATCATACCATCTGGATACTACTGTGGTGAGAATATATGTGATGTCACCCAGAAAAATAAATTGCATTTTAATGTTTAACACTTTTTTTTTTTTTTTTTTTTTTTTGCAGGAGGGAGATAATCAACCAAACAACCAAATGTGTATAGTAAAATGATTTTCTTACTGTACTTTTAGATTAATTTAAAAGAGGTATTTGTCTAAGTTGAAATATTTAAGAATTTTATTTTCATATTAAAGTGACAACAAAAATATTTTTAACTTAAAAGAAAGAAAAAAAATAGCAAATCTATGACATAAGGTGCGAGCCATGCTTTATTGAAAATCTTCTATTTAGAATGTAGTTATGGTATTAACTTTAAAATTTGCATATTTGTATTTAATGTGTTTTTTTTAAAAGTCTCTAATATATTGCTAAAATGTTCTTTAGTATTAAAATGTTTAATATTTTAACAATATTCATTTGTTAATTTTAAATTTATCATAAATTTGCATATATATTTATGTATACTGTTTGTCCTACTTCATTATCTAAGTTATAAACAAATGGTAAAGTAATTTGAGTGTGAAATCATTAAAGTTATATTTATTACATTTAAGTAATGAAATTATAAAAGTCTTGATAACTATTCAATTATAATTTAGTGAGCTCTTTTAAATTTCACAAATGATACTGATTTTAAAATGTATGAATGAATTTTTAATTCTTTTATAGGTGAGATTTGTGTGTCAGCCATAAAATAT